>JASAOG010000335.1:37500-320000 GCA_030265305.1 Biomphalaria pfeifferi | reverse complement strand
GAACGCACCGCTTCGGCGTGCCGGCACCTTTTTGAATTACAAATAATCCAAGTTGTAAGGAATATCCAATAGATGAATCACAACACGTCTTCTTGCACTCAAAGTAGGTCTATTCTAGATCTAGGTGGTCTCAAACTATCTATCTCTACATGAGAAAAAAAATTTATCACAAAAATTAACTTCCTGTCAATGCAATGTTTTGCTTCGCTTGAATGAATTACGTTACGTGTAAAACTAATGCAGCAGTTGCAATTCGTTCAATATACTGATAATAAGGCGTGTCCGAAGATTAATTAGCTATGCAGTACTTCCCGTGGTTAACCAGTCCCAGCTGCGGACTACATATTTTGCAACATTCAGCTTAGACAAATCCATTTTCCATTTTGCTGGATTTTCTTTTCGACGTCGACATCAGTCCTCGGCAGTAGATTTTCGTTTGGCCTTATATGTGTGTCCCGCGGTCTTAGAAAGAAATATCCAGCTGTCTGAATCCGATGCTGTCTGTGTTATTATTATGTAATGAGAGAAATTTGACAGTTCTCAAATAAAAAAAAAAGAAACAAAAAAGGTCGACCTGTTGAGCCTATCTAGTATAGCAAGGTCTTTTTTTTTTTTTACTCAAAAGACGTCCTTTGTTTACTTTTTTTTTTTTTTTTTGAGGTTTATGTTTCAAAATTTATTTATAATTTAAATGGAAATACAAATTATTTTTTTCCCCTGGCAACATTAATAAAACTCCCCCCTCCTTATCACAGGGTTCTTAGCGCTCCTAAAATCAAAAAAATTAAATGTCTCCTAAAATTCTACAAAAAATTGCCAGAATTCTCCTAAAATATTGTCCACTTTCCTAAAATTGTTACCCAATAATTTTTGTTAAATTAGAATTTGGCTTATTTCTTGCTAAAAATGTGGGTGGAAAAAAACAACAGCGTAACTAGGCATTCTGATCGTATGACGTTACGGCTGGCTGTGTTAATGAGCTGACCAGTTACGCGTTTACACCGCCTTTCACCGTGACCTCCGTCTCTCTCTCTCTCTCTCTCTCTCTCTCTCTCTCTCTCTCTCTCTCTCTCTCTCTCTCTCTCTCTCTCTCCTGAATGTGGAACTAGCTTTCTAGTTGTTATACTTGTGACTGCTGTCAAATTATAGTCATTCAACATCAGCCTGTGATTACACTTATTTTCCACAAGAAAAATACTTGTTCACATATGTATATGTACCAAAATAATGTTAAAACTTAGCTGCAAAGTTTTTTTTAAAGTGTGGAAATTTGCCTTCATAAACTTCATAATTAAGGAATCCAAAAAAGTCTGGTAATATTAACCATTTCACTAGAAATATTTTCACCTTTCAACAAAGGAAAATGACAAAACATACTTTTCCCTGCTGGCCTGGAGAAATTGGAAAGCCTTGTTTGAAAAATTTAACATGCATTACATAAGCAAGCAGCCCATTGCAATAGCTAACATGAAAAACATAGAAATATTAGTTTCAAAGTCACAGTCAATATCCTTCTAAGAATATGGACATTTCTTCTTTGAGAATTTATATTCTTCTCATTACCTTGCCCATTCTAAGCCAGCGTATGCATCGGAATATTTAGTTTATATATCTACAAGTACTTTTCTATACCGCCTGTGGTTATGACCGTAAGTCTGATGTTTTTATTTATGTTCTTTCTTTGGCATAATATGATGAGAATTCAAGCAGCTTTGTGCAAACTTTTCTGTTTAGAGTTTATGGTTGGAATATTCTTTAAAAAAAAAGTTTTTCTCAGTCAAAGATCGAGCTCCATCAGTTGTTACACTTGCCATCTTGTTTCAATCATACCCAACACTCAACACAGTTCTTCAAAGCATTGAAGAAATACTGGCCTGAGATTGTGTCTTTGACTTTATATAATGAGAGAGTTTCGATAATTTGTAGGGAGATTTAGAATTATTTTTAATAGCTTAGCATTTTTTTATGTATATACTGTGGGTACACATGATTTCTGTAGGTATTCGCGGGCCGCATAAAACACTTCAGGGGACCATATGTGGCCCGCGGGTCGTAATTTCACACCCCTGCTCTAGAGATACGATAGATCTAGATTTACGCTAAATCACTAGAATGTAATGAAGATAATTCGCAAAGTCCGCGAATTTAGTGACTTAGATCTAGAGTCTAGATTTACGCTAGATTCAATGAAGATAATTCGCTTACGCCCGTGAAAAGTCCGCGCATTTTAGTGACTTACATCTAGAGTCTATATCAGGCATGTCAAACTCATTAAGGTGTATGGGCCACATAGAAAACTTACTATTACCTGAGGGGCCGCAGCAAAAAAAAAATCAGTTGCAAAACAGCCTACTAGTTTTGTTTTTTTTGTAAATTAGAAATAATGTAATAGAATACAATAATTAATGGCATACCTGTCCCTTGCTAAATTGGTAGTACTATTGGCTAATTAAAAAATACTTTGGTTACGCATTATTTTCTTTGTCCTGATGCTTGACACCTTTCCTGGATACCGTTTTATTACTGTCAGATTGAAATTTGTTTGCCACTGACGCTTTCATCACAGATGACAAAATTTTGATCAGATAATCTCGAACGGATAGGAGTTTTTGTAGCTTTTATTATGGAAAAGAACTGCTCATAGAGACCAGTGCATGCAAACATAGCTAGAATTCTGGCTGCAAATTTCCGCAATTCAACATACCGTTCAGGGTAAATAACTGTACAATTTTGGTACAGCCATTTCAATATACTTCGATTTCAAATAAGAATCTGACTGCTATTCTATCAGCTCTAGTTGCACATTTCCAGCAGCATCTTTAGAATCAAATGAGAATGGAGATACAAAGCACAACAATTTTTGCTCTTATGTAACGAAGTCACGAAAACGGTCATTGAAAGCATCTACTAACGATTCTAGGTGTAAGACATTCACCAAATGTCGCAACCCTATTTAATCTTATTAGTTCCTGACACGTTGGGAAGTGAACAAGATCTTCACTTCATATTTGGTTTATCCACAGTCCTAATTTTGCTTGAAAGCATTTCACATGATTACACGCAGTCGTGACAATTTTGTCTTTACTTTAAAGTTTCAAATTCAAGTCTTGCAGGTGACCAATGGGATCAACTGCTAATGCCAAATCCTGAACACATTCGACAGTTTGGAAATGTTCAACATGTTCACCTTTCATGTTCAGAAACAATACGATTTCCTCACGCAGTGCAAACAATCTTCAATAGTATATGTCATGAGAGCCAGCGGACTTCTGTGCAGTAGGGAACACAATCAAATTCATGTCCTTTGTCATCCAGAAACATTAAAAATTGGTGAGCATTAAAACCACGGGCACGAATAAAATTGACAAGCGACTAAAAACGGTCTTATGACATAATGAAACTGTAATTGCTTTGCACAGAATGTTTCTTGGTAAATGATGCACTGAAAAGGAGCAAATTTAAAATTATCATCAGTCTCTCTTATTTTTGCAAGTAACTTTGCATCAAAACCATTTTATTTCATGGTTGGTGCGCCAAACCTTGTTAGACTAGATAGCTTTACCAAAGATAAATTGTACTGCAATATCACCTCCTGTCATTTCTCAAAAACATCCTCGCTTGTTGTGGTGTTATGCATAGAACAGAACTGTAGTAGTTCATCGTGTATGTCAAAATTCCTGTCACAGATCCTTATGATAATAACTAACTGTGCTACACCCTTTACATCAGTTGACTCATAGAGAGCCAATGAAAATAATTCAAAATCAGCTATTTTGTTCTTTAATTGTTCACGCAACCTGACTGACATGTCATTTATTCTATCTGCCACAGTGTCACTAGTTAACGCTATTTCTTTGAATGCTTTCACCTTTTCTGGACAAATTACTTCGGCTCTAACGACACACTCCTTCATAAAATCACATTTATTAAATGATTTGCAATGGCTTACAATGAAGTTTGACAAAATGTAGCTTGCTTTCACTGCAGACTCACCCTCGTTGTTCAGTTTAACAAATATTATTTTTCAATTCAAGTAGCTTGTCATCTCTAGTTTTGCAGCGTAATAGTTTAACATTATTTTATAATTTTTTAGGTTGCCAAGGGGGCCGCATGCGAGGTGGTCGCGGGCCGCACGCAAGGTGGTCGCGGGCCGCACACCCAGTTTGACATGCCTGGTCTAGATCTACTGTAAATTAAACGAAAATATTTCGCACACAGCTGTGAAAAATCCGTAAAAGTTATTTCGGCCGTAAAAAAAACAACAGATAAACTACAGTTTGAAAAAAACAAACGCTAATAGGTATACCCCCCCCCCTTTTACAAAAGCCATTATTTAGTACGCAATTGTCAACTAAACATACAAATGGGCATGTATATTACAGGCTCTGTTTATGAGGAGGATTTAAAGCACAGTTAATAAAAGAATAAAACATTACCCCAATGCACACCATGTCTCTAGTATCTATAAGATAGGCCTACATATAGGAACTAAAAATGTACATTTCCACCACATTATGAAAGCACCTCTTAGAATCTATATGTATAATTCTCTTCTTCGCTCAACAGTTTGGACGAGCAAGAAGTAAAGGAAAGATCACTCTCTTATTTCTGCGCATAGTAACCCCACGAAAAAACAAGAGGGGGGGGGGGGAGAACAAGTGGGTATTCACATGTCGCTACGGATGGCTGCGCGCTGGACTGTTAAACCCGCACTACAAACAGCGATATTCTTGCGGGCGTTGGTATGGACAGTATAGATGGACTTTTTATAGTCCGACAATTATGCTTGGCAGAGTTCGTCTCCCTTATGGGGGACGACAGTATGCCAAAGGCAATCTTTTTTGTTGAGCTGAAAGTGGTCAGCGTAACAGAGATGTCCCACAGAAACGCTTTAAAGAATTGCTTAGGCAGCAAATTACTTTAACTGATATAGAAGAGAGCTCCTGGTTGCAGGCGGCTTCGGAACGAGACAGATGGAGATCACTTACAAAGGCCGCGGGATACATATTTCAGACCAAAAAAAAATCCGCTGCCGATGACAGACGTAGACGGCGTAAAGAAAATCTAAATCGACACGCAGTAGACAATTTTTATGCCTGCGCTGGATGTGGCAAAATATGTTGGTCACAGCTGTATCCACGAGAAATTATGCAATCCTCTGTAATATTCAGACTCGAAGACAAGTTTCATATTTAATGTTAAGTAAATGTAATAAAAAAGAAGATGAGAAATAAACCCAACATTTTGCAAATGCATTTTATTTACTAAATCTAGATTTTATAAACTCCTAATTGTTATCAATACTTTTTTTTAAATCGACTTTTTTTTATTGCAATGTGGATATTTAAAAAAAAACGAACTATTTTTAGTTTTTTTATTCAACATGGACATTTTTTGCTTTGGTCGCTAAACGAGTGTCATATCAGACACTAATATTCGTACGATGTCCTGACAGTGAGAAAGTATTATCCCTTAAGGCGCGAGCCCCTCTATGTCGCTGGGCTATGATCTGCTTTGGGATCATGTTAGAACGGTGCATTTATTTCTTTTGGTGCCGATAAAAATGTATCCCACAGAGACATGGATTAAAACATTATTTACGTGTATTTCTGGACTTTTTCGTTGAAAGTTTTAAAGCCTTACATACTTATTATGTAGGTCCACCCCCACTTCCCCTACTCACCCTGTATTATCTTAGAAATTGAATAGATTCTAGTTCTTCTTTTTAGCATAGTTTTCTGTTTTAAATGGCCTACCATAGCTTGGCTAAATCTGCACCCGTCACCGAATTAATGTGTATTTCTACCTCCTTCGCCTCCCGTCCCATATACAGCTGTTTACAATTATTCGGTATTCGCGATAAGTTGACATTGTTTGAATAATTAGTTTCTTCTCCTCGTCTACTAGTAATGAATCTCACCCCTCCCCTCCCAATTTCACAAAAAGTGAAATTGTCATCTAGAACCAAAGTACAATCTAGACGAGACATCGCAACACACAATATGAGAATAATGATATCAAAAATTTAATAGTTATATATAAAATATCAATAGGCCCTATAAAATTCTATAGTAGGATTTAGCTTCTGAAAAAAGGCAGAAACAACTTTATGAATACACCGAATTTTTCTTATGTATTTTGTTTTTTACTGATTAAGAATTAGATTTTTAATTTTTTTTTTTACATATCTTAGTGTGTGTAATTTAAAATGCTCACACACCAGCAGATAATGAAAGCATCACCTAATTTTTGGTGTACAAAATTGACACAAAAAATATCTTCACAGAGTTGCCTACAAGTATCTTGCGTATTTTTGTACGCAAATGGACACGGAAATACGCGATTACGGTTTAACATCTGAAAAGAAAATACGCATTCCCCCCGGCGAAAGTAAAAAAAAAAGTTTAAATTTTTTTTTTAAATTAATAAAAAAAATTAATACAAAAAAACAACAAAAAACTAACAAAAACAAAAAGAACAAAACCAAAAACAAAAAGTTGTTTCAATCATATAGAACTATATAGATCAGTGCGTCCATGCCTGGAAATGGATTATTCTTACCACGAGATTTAACTTTTTCTTTTCTTGCGCTGATGCGCGAAGATTTCAACAAATTATTATTATTAGACCTAGAATATCTAGATCTTGCTGATGCCAACAAAGTGGAGTACCTTTCAATGTGTCAGCTTATTCCTAGACTTGTTATCTAATGGTATGTACTAGAATTAATTATTTTTTATCTATATTGTCTATATTTATATTATATACTATACTATTATATAGTCTCTCTAGTTTCTAGTCCTAGTAATAAGTAATAACTACTAATAGTATTATTTACTAGTATATAGGCTATAGCCATAGATTATGATAGATAGGTCTGCTACTATACTAACTACTAGATCTACTACTAGAACTAGAGAGTCTATATTTATTAGTATATATACTAGACAATATAATATAGATTTAGTATATATTTATATATAGATCTAGAAAAGTAGAACCAGTTACCAGTATCATGAGTATGACTATGCCGTATGAGTCTGGATCTATATATTATATGAATCTAACTCCAACCTCACAAAGTACATATTATTATCTAGATTTAAATTTTGAATCTAGAATCTAGATCTATTTATTAAATTCTTTTAGTTTTAGTATTACTACAAGTAGTACAAGTAAGTACTAAGAGTCGAAGTATTAGTATTTTATTTATCGACCTAAAAAAAAAGGCTAAATTTAACTGACTAGGTACATTGTAGCTTTAAAAATTAGGCAAATAGAGGTCTAGTGACTAGTCTAGTAGTAGATCTAGAATTCTAGTTCTAGTATTTCACATTCAGGACAGTAGCTTACAATTCCGTAGAATTATTAATCTGGCTTTAAATTAAATAGCCTATGCACATTAAAACCAACAAACGTTAATGAATCTGCCCCATAACTCTAGATCAGTCACCAGTGGTCTCCAATGGGGACACTAAAAGTCTTAGTGAATTGCCACTAGATAAAAAGTATGTTCTACTTTGAATGACGGCATTTTCAGATGAGGTTATGAAACCAAGTCGGCTTCACGAACATATAGCAATAGGAAAAATAATTTTTAAAAGAATATTCATGAACAATTATAAAGATCTACTATTAAAACAACATTAAAAACATAAAACGGCAAAGCTGGATATGATTTGGTAGCCTCTTAGAAAAATGCATAGCTTTTTTTTAAAAGTCTTATGATACTGTTTGAAAATTGATTAAAACTAAAGGTATTTTTTTTTATAACATATGTTACACGAAAAGACTTTTTTTTTGTCTGTTAGTGATGAAATATTATTTTAAAATTGTCTAGTTATGTAGCTTATGACCACATGTAGGAAACCATCAGTGGTTGAACGCAACAATGACTTCATAGTAATATAGAATAAAGAACAGACCTATTCAAACTATTCACCTAGTAAGTTATGATACACAAAAAGTTTAGCCTGCTATTTCATTTCTATTTGAATCTAATTAAATAAAATTGTAAATAAAATACAAACCCATGCCAAAAATAATCTCATCTTTCAACAGTTTTGTGTAACAAATGATAAAATGTGATAAATAAAGAGATAAGACTTAAAAGTTAAGTTCGCTGGCATGTCAACATAGAAGGCACACACATGGCATAGCTATGGTGGGGGGAGGGGGGGGGACAATTTGAAAATCCCCCTGGCCCCCACTTTGTGGGGCCCCAAATGAGTGTCTTTTTAATTAAATAAATTAAATATTATGCAAAATGCAGGGGCCCTCAAAGAGTTCAAGCCCTCCTGGCCCCCAAATGATGGAAAATTCCTAGCTTCGCACCTGGAGGCACAACTGAGATGTGGCTGCATTTAAATGTTTCAGTAAAGTTCCAAAACTGTGTTCAAAAATGGAGTTATGTTTTAGCTTTTCCATCAACATACATGGTTAACCAAGATTTAGTGGGTGACAAACTTAATGAATAAGCAAAGTAATAGACTGGATGTAGCGACTAGAGGAGACCTTTGCCTTGCTTTGGCTAATTTAAAGCTTGAAATTTCTAATATTGTCAGACTGCAGGAGGCCCAAGTTTCCCATTAGCTTAATTTCTTTTTGTAGTGAATTCAGCAATAATAATGTTTATATTAAAAGAATAAAACTAAATTTACAATTAAACTAAAAACAGGAGGCCCAAATATTTAAAAGGGGGTTATTCTTAAGGATTTGAAAGAAAGTCATGACAGTGAGATTAACTTTTGTGTGTAATCACTGCAAATTATTTGACATCATTTTTGTATAATAATAATAATATTGGCTGTTTTCACCTTCAATTCCGAAGATTACGGGAGAGAGCAGTGTTTCACATAATTACGCAAACCCAGTTGAGACCTGCATATTTTCCAGAATTTTGTGCAGACAAAGCCATTGTCTGCTGGCGGTCTATTTTAGTTTTCTTTCCGTCTTTTGCGCCTGTCTTCAATAATGGCTTTTCTTTGAGTCTCAAATGTTTGTTCCGCAGCTTTTGTGTGATAGCTCTTCAACTGTCTCTTTCAGAGGACATCTGGTACCAGGTATTTTTCCTCTGTGCCAGTGAGGGCAACAAAGAAGATCACCTTTGGCATGCAGTCATCTCTCATCAGCATAAAAATTAATTTAAAAATGACATTTTGTTCAAATTTCCCTTCTTAACCTTTTTTATAAGCTGGCAGATTTTTTTAAAGAAAAAAAAGGGTGAAGGTAGGCCAAGAAAGGTTGAAGACCACTGCTCTAGATTTAGATATGATTTTTGTAAGCTATTATAATATAGCAGATGAAAGTGAGTAGGGCAGAGGTTTTAATGGACAAAATGGTGGTTAATCTCTCTCTCCCTTAGCATGACAAAGGGAAACAAACTGATGTGCCCTGATTACAGAAAGTAGGAAGATCTAAAGCTACAGTTATAGTCGCTGGTATCTTAGCTATGTTCCATTACTTATGAAAGCCTGAATTCAAAGAATAACATCAGGGATATTCAAGGCTTACTTTAATTACAAAAGAAAAGCCTTTGAAGAAAAAAGCATTAACTTTTTTATCCCATGTGCTTTTCTTCAACACATCTGTTTGTTTTCAAGAATAAGAACCTAGAATAAATAACCTTATCTTACAACAGCTAGGGAGCTTATATAATTCAGCAGACTCTATAACTCTATATTAGAAACAAGTTCAATGACTAGTTAGGATTGTATGTCTTTTAAAACAAATCTTTATTTATTTTTATTGGTGATAGTGAAGCATGCCAAAGTTTTCATTGTTGAGTCTGCAAATAATGGTTTGAAAATGAAAATTTGAATACTTTAAAAATGTGAAAAAAATGTCCAGAGTCTGCATACTCTACTGGTAGCTTGCAAAGAAATCGCTCATAAACAAAACTAGATGTCACTAGATCCAGACAAACAAACCATTGCATCTGGTTTAAGTCTAAATTCACTTCTAGCATAAAGTCATATTCTTTTAAATGAATTTTCTGTTGGTGCCATTACGGAATCAGGAATAAAACACTAGAAGCACCATGATCATAACATCATTGCCAAATGTAAAGAACTTATTCATATTCTAGAAAAGTCTGAACTACGACAAAGACTAAAAGTGTTAATATTTTTAAAACTTTACAGAATGTCTTATATAACTCTTATACTGTGTTATTATTTTTTTTTGGGGGTTGCTTCATGCCTGTATTAGTGTATCTTACGAGATTGAAGGATTTTAGTCTTTCCTGAGTATATTTCTTTATATTTAGAAAAATACACAATTGCCCCTCAAAATACACATTTCCAGGTCTGAGAATACACATTTCCATTTTGGCATGTAGGCATCTCTTGAGTCTTTATAATTCGTCCTATTGCGACGGCTTAGTTCTATTGTGAAATGGTATTACTACTTCTAATTTTTAAAATAAGTAAAGCATCTTTAAATGGTAATTTATTTCTCAAGGGTGGACAGTCTTCAGAGACGACTTCAGCATTGGATGAGGCCCTAATTGAGTGTCTTTAGGGTGCACGAATATTTGTTTGATGAGCTGAAGATGACGAAAGATTCTCATTGTGGCGGGGCTCCGATCTCTCTCTCTGTATATATATATATATATATATTATTTATTTTTCTCTTTCCCTCTCTTGTTAGCTTAAAATAATGATACACTCATTAGCCTAATATAACACTTAAGAACACTGCACGCTAGATACACGAGACTCTTTCATAACACACTATTTAAAATACAGGTTACACACAACACAGTAAGAACTTTCTTACCAAGGGGAACAACTACATACAAACACATACACATAAATAAAATGTCAACATGTCTATTGTTTTCTTCTCGCTTTCTTTCTCTCTGTCTCTCGTTCTCTCTGCCTCTCTCGTCTGGTATGCTTTGAGTCTAGTATCCTCCTTTGGTTTCTAATAAAATTTATTTTAAAAAAATGAGGATAGCATTACTACAATAACAAATTGGACGGGACGCTGGTCGAGTATCATCGGGCTCCAGTCTCTCCATTCACATAAACACAATGTCAAAATCTCTATATTTTTCTTTCTCTGCCTCTTTGTGTTTCTCTCTCTGTCTCTCTCTCTCGTCGTTTGGTATACAATTGATTCTAGTATCCTCCTTTGGTTTCTACAAAAATTTGATTAAAAAAATGAAAATAGCATTACTACAATAACAAATAATCAGAGGCTGTCTTATCACTGGACCTGACCCTTGACGAGTGTCATTAGGGACACGAATATTTGTACGATGGGCTGAAGGTGACAAAAGATTATCTTTGTGGCTGGGCTCCAATCTTTCTTGTTCTCTTTTTTTCTTTCTGGTTTTCTCTTTCCCTCTCATTTTAGCGAATTTAAGAAATTTAGGCACTTTTTTGACAAGGCGGAAAATTAGGCACTCTTTAATTAGCGACCTTTATTTTGAAAATAATTTTAACGTATATTTCATTCTTAGACCATGGGCTATCGGTGACTCTAGAAAAAAAAAGGAACTATAACTATTCTAACTGAATTTTGTTGATATAAAAGAAAAGCTGACAAAACGGGGAAAAAATGTCAATCATGAGAATGTGTGGGGAAAAAAATGACTCCGGATTAAGACCCATTATAAAATGATGATTCTCCTCTCATTTCTTCACCTCCTTAGCCCCCCCCCCCCTCCAGGCATTCCCACTAAAAGGAGAGGATTTGTCGCGGGTAGATGTTGAACTAGGTGGTGAAAATGACGTCTCAAGGCTACACACTGGAGTTAAGGGCAAGGAACAGCATTGTACCAAGGTGTTAAAATTAGAGTGGGAATAGGGAGAAAGGCTTTATGTTCGTTACTTATAGGAATTAAAATATAACTGATCAACTTACGTAGTATTCATATTTTATAAACAGTCTTAATCTCTTTCTTTCTATTGTTAATGGGTAGGCCCTTTATGAAGATCTATTGTGTGCGTGTATAGATCTGTTACCTCCTTCAAATACTATTTGTTGTAATTAATTATTATTGAATATATATGTAAATTTATGTAATATAATATTTATATAAATGTATATGGCTGCAAATTGCAAAACGGCTAGAAATCACGATCAAATATGTTTTGAAAAGACAGATGAGTTAAACATTTCTATGTCATGTTTTTTTTTAATGGAAGATTGGTCTCTTATAGATACTTATTCTGCTTATAGCAGATTGTTGATGTTCCAATTTAACCCCGCATTCTCTATCATAAACCAAATTTAATATAGGGCCTATTTACTACAATTTTCGAGAAGGTATGATATTCCCCCATTCTTTTTGTGTTCAGTACCACATACAATTTTTTTGCTCTTTAGAATGAAAAATGAACAAGTCAAAAAAGGTTTCATACACACATTATCAAACAAACACTTACACACACATATATATGATCAAAACAAAACCAACAACAAAACACTCGTTTCCATTTCAACACTGCCCAATGAAATTTAACTATCTGCATTTCCTTTATATTATTATTTGTATTACTGTTATTAACATTATGATGGTTAAAACTGAAATGTGTCTACCAAAGTTTTTGAAAGCTGCAAAGCCTATAAAATTGAAATCCCCAAACGTCCATTTGTACTATATGCTGATCTACTTTCCTTACACCGCCAGTGTGTAGCCTCGAGACTCATTACGTAATTTTCACGGCCATGTTCAACATCTACCCACGACTAATCATCTCCTTTTAGTGGGAGTGCGTGGAAAAAGGGAGGGGGGGGGGCTAAAGGACATTAGGTGCGTTACTTCGAGGTCTAAACAAGACCAATCGTTGTTATCGCTATAACAATAGGCAATATGTCTCGGTTTTTATGTTAATAAACTAATACAAGTATTTAGTTTATAATCAATACAATAGTAATTATATCCAAATATCTATAGTTCTCTCTTTTTATATTAATTAAAAATGAACAATTCTACTTGGAAGATCTAATTTTGTGAGTTTAAATATTTTATAATATTATTTAATCTAACGTATTTACATTGGTAACTAAAATGTACACAAATTGCGTAATTATCAATTTCAACCGACAACCATAGAAGTTGGTGATGGAGGTGAAGCAATGAGCGGAGAATCATCTCTACCTCCCCTCCCCTGAATCATGTGATGTCTATATTATATAATGACTCTTAACCGGAGTCTTTTTTTTTTTTGCCACACATTCTCATGATTATAGTTTTTTTCCCCATTTGTTTCAGCTTTTCTTTTGTATCAGGAAAAGTAGAAGGAATCGTTCTATTTATTATTTTGTTTAATTAGGTCAACGATAGCCCATAGCCTAAGGATTAAATATCCGTTAAAATTGTTTAATTATGTTCAAAATTAAGGTCGCTAAACAAACAGTGCCCTAATTTTCCGCCTTGTCAAAAAGTGTCTAATTATCAGGTGCCTAAATTTCCGGGTGCCTAAATATCCGGGGCCTAAATTTCCAGACATCTATGTTAGCTTATATAATAATAAAAATAATAAGGCTTGTCTTCGAGTCCGAAGATTAACGAGGAATGCAACATTTCTCGTGGATACACAGTCCCAGCTGTGACCTACATATTTTGCCACTTTAGGGCAAGCATAACAATTGTTCGCCGTCGGTCGATTAGATTTTCTATATGCGACGCTAACACTCGATGCTGGGTACATCAAACTCTTTAATAACACATAACACACAATAGGATCTTGCTAACCGAGGGGAATAGCTCTATATACAAACACATAAACACAATGTCAACATCTCTATATTTTTCTTTCTCTTATTCTCTCTCTTTGTGTGTGTGTGTCTCTCTCGTTCACAGACCACGGGGAATTTCTTCCTGTTTCAATTCTGTAACAGCCTGTAACGTCTGTATTATATAAGATAAGAACAGCCACAAAGGACCGCCACTCCAGTCACGGGTCTCTGATGACGGCCCCATTTGTGAAACGGCGTGTCGGACTTTTTGGACTGGGACGTGTGTGTGTCATGTGTACCTTTCATTCTCAACATGGAGAGTAAAAAAAACATAAACAAAACACAAAACAAAAACAAAACAAAAAACGGACAGAAGCGAGGCTCACTACCCGATGTTCGCCTATCTGCTTCCACTAACATTTCTACCGAGGCGCCACCTTAAGGTCAGGGGATCTGGAATTAACTCGGTGTCATTGAACCAGCTGTCTCTGCACCATTTGTCGTGGCGCCTTTATTGACCTCAACCTATTCCTTGGTTTGTTAGCCCGTTGGGGCACCACTCATGATCGGTCAACCGTCTTCCTCCTTCCCTCTCTGTCCTTTGCTTTGTATAAAATCTCTTCCAAAGACAGGCACGTCCGTTCTTTTTGTTGTTTTCTAATCGCTTTCTCTGTCTGCCATAATATTTTATTTTTTTTATTAACCTATTATAATGTCTTGAATTACTTTCCTTATTTCCGACCCAGTGCAGTCTTGCCAATGTTGGCATTATTTTGACGAGAAACTCGTGCGCTAATGGACACGTGTTGAAGCACGGAGATAGTTTTGGGCTGTATGACACGTTGCGGGGTTGACTGCAGACGCTTTGTACTAGATTGACACGTGATATGACGTAATTATTTTCCTTTTTGAAGTAACGTTTGTAATATGTAAGATAACTTTATTGATCCAATCAAATGGAAATTCAGTTTGACTACAATTGACACCCTCTGCGTAACTCCTGTACAATAACAATATAGATGCACGATATAGATGCACATACGAACAACATTCACACACGATAAACACATACACACTCATAACCAGCGCTTTATAAATAGACTTCTATGAATTCTCGATGACAGAATGTTTTTTTTTTATGTTAGTCATCCAGGGTCTATTATTACTGAATGTTTTAATTTTCTTCTTTGATATAATTATAGTTTCCACAGAACTGGATGTACGAATTAACAGTTGTGGTAAGTTCATCTGTCTGGGCAGTTGTTTACAAACATGTCCCAATATGTTTGCTCCAGACAACTTTGTGGCTGTAAAACAGCATCGTCAGACCATGACTGGATGGACTGTACTTCCGGTTTAGTTGTTTTTAAAACCGATTTGTACACGGGTGTAAGTGTGGTCCGACTCTCCGAGGGGAAATAACGATCGAGATGTGTAGGCCATTTTTATGTTGCTATAACACATGTCCAAGGTTTTATCGTGCCTTGTGGGACAATTAACATATTGACTATGTGTTGGCAAGTGTTGAGCTAACGAAAGATGATTGAAATCTCCCATAACTAGTCGGACAGCATCAGAACTTTTTGTCACAATTATATGTACAATGTTTAGTACAGGGTATATGTTTTGCTGCTTTCTCTGTGTTGGCTGTGGGTTTTATATACTCAAGTATGACGTAAAATTGTGTAAACTCTCTCGGCAGGTAGTATAGCCTGAGATTGTTACATAGTAGTTCAATATCGGTCGTGCACACTTTAGTTTTGATTGAGATATAGGATAATATAAGGTTGCGCAACAAGATCCACTTTATTTAGAATCTTATAATGGCAAGCTAGGAAGATTGATTTATGTGTTAAGTTATGGACCTTGTTGATGTCCAAGGGCTGAGCCGAAGGCTCTTCGAGCTCTTAGTTTGGACGCCAAACAGTAAAAAAAAAAAAAAAAAAAACCTGTGAGAACACAGTTCTGTTTGAGAGAGACCCGAGTCAATGCCTATGTAAAGCATTGCTGTTTCCAATGCCTTTGGCCCCCGACGCATGCTTGGCTGCACATAGCCGAAGGCCGATGACACGGGAGCCTCCGCCATTTTCCTTCGTTATACCAAGCTAACCGTGGGGGACTCGCCATTTATGTAACGGTCCCTTTGAGGAACAGCGCATGGCTGTGTGACAGGTTTGTAGGGACTTTTTTACAACCCCGCCCGTGCAAGAGATGGACTCTCGTCTACCCGTGGGCATCCCCACGGGAGTTATGTTTCGCCATTCATTTAGCCTAGCTACCCCCTCAAGTAGCCGTTTCCACCCAGGTGCCACGATGAGGCAGAACAGCGTACCCGGGAAATTATGGACCTAGATTTAGTCTAGAATCTAGACTTGAAAAAAGGTGTGGGGATATTATAGATCTAATTGTTATAACAATAAGCTACATATTAGAAATTTAGTTTTCGGTTTTTCAACACCGGGAAATATAAATTTATTTAAAATATAAAATTTTTACAATTTATTGTAGTAGCGGTATCGTAATATTATTGGGTTGGAAAGATTCCATGTCCTTTGCAAAGCAACACCAAGTATCTCCAACCATTAATAACCTTGTGCTAGTACACGTAGGGAAAAGAATAAGGCCACCAGACAACTCTTGCTACCTGTCATGTCTGAGTGTCAAGTTTTAGTGTCGTCGCTAGGGGTGGGGGAGTTAGAATATCCAATCAGAGACAAGATAACAAGTTTATAATAAATGTTTTTAAAAACATAGATAAAAAAAAAATCGGCTCATAATTTATGGCTGTGTACCAATCAATGATTGTAAATTGCCTACTAGGTAATGTACTTATCAATAATTCGTATCTTTCTTATCTAATCTAATACTGACGTTGCTTCAAAAAAGAGGATGATTACACAATTGTAGGTAATCAGTAGTGTAGCAATCAATCAGTGTTGGTTATTAACAATATACCAGTCAGTGATTGTAGGTAAAAGATTATTTGATTTGGAATAATTTATTTTGATTTGATTTGGAATAGTTTATTTTGGGAAAGGGGGCAAAATGGTATGACCATTACTTTTTTTTTGACGGTATTCACTGCTACGGTGTACCGGCACCTTTTTCAATTACTTTTCTTGTATTTTAACGTTTATTATTAATTTATAAATAGTTAAAAGTAAGGCAATCCATCACTGAGTGCCGGCATCTATTTTCGTTTTACAAAAATAGAAAGCACTGGGTAAGACCATTAACTTATTGGCACGAGTCGCCGTGGTCTATATTAAATCACGATGTTTTGCACTGAGCCGACTTCTGCACTGATCGCGAAGGACCCGCTCGGGAAAGACAGCCTTATGAACTCTCCGTGACTTACGCCTTCTTCGATGTAGCGCAACCATAAAAAAAATCTCAAGCATAGAAGATTACTTCATAGATGGTTGTGATGGTAGACTGGCAGACGTCTGTGGCGCGGGAAGACCTGTAAGACTAAGACGGAACTGTTCGATGGGTCAACCGAACTGGACACTTCGTAACAGTATAAATGTCAGTTGGTCGACACAGGGGAACGTGGGTTGGTGCACTATGAGCTACAACCCCAGCTCCATTTTGTTTTATCCGCTCTAAAAACTCCAAGGGGGGGGGGGGGGGATAAGTACCTGTGTGGTGAAGCACTTGGCTTCCTATGGTTCTCAGCAAGAATTTCTGAAGAGTGGTATTTTTTATTTCGTGATAATTATGACGCCTGTGTCTACACAACTCTTAATGGGTACCTGGCATTAATGGGGCGGGGTAGAGGAGGTTGGTCGTTGTGCTGGCCACATGGCACTATCGTTAAGCGTTGGCTTTTTAAACAGACAGGGCCGGATTGAAATGCGTCCAGGCCCCGGGGCAGGATTTTGTTAAGTCACATACACTTTTTCGAAAAGCTTTACAAAGACTTGTATGATTATTATGAATAACAATACCGGTACTTAAAATTATATCCTAAAGGGTGCCATATTTTAGAAGAAATTAATTTAATCTCATTTAAAAAACATTATTTAAAATATATATTTTAGTTTTAAAGAGTTGGCCAACAGTCTTGATTTTGCGGATGGTAAGGTTTTTGGTAGTCTCACTGCCGTAAATCCGGAGCTACATTTACATATTTTGTTATTATTATTAAAGACTCATGAGCATGCAACAAGCGGGCACTTGTTAATCACGACAATGTTGCCAATCGACGTAAGATTGTGGTGGCAAAAATACAAATAGAATGTTTGACCAAAAAAAAAAAAAGTTCAGACCCGTCATAATTCGGTAATATTTTTCTTTTTTTTTATAGAGGCTGTAGCCCGGCATGATCTCACTTAAATCCTGAAAACAATGGCCTTTACATCATCTGACCTACAAATGGTGAGGTCTGAAAGGATACTTTTTATAATACCGGTACTAAAAATAAGGGAGAGAAAGCATGTTTGCTTTCATTGAGTAGTACCACAAATTCAGTTATAAAAAAAAGTCTAATCATGCTTCCTAACGATTTTCTACATGTTTTACTTTTGTTCATTTCCCCATTATTATAACATGTAGCTGATACAAGATTAGACCTGACCCTGAATTCTGAGATCCAGCTAGGCGCCCACAATCTCGGGGACTTTAAACCAGTCGTGCAGACCGACCTCCGTCTCTATTTCGTAGGTGTTGACTCGCACCCTCTTTTTTTCCCTCACACACAAATGAAGAGATGGGGCGAGAATGGATAAGTAGGCCTATTGCAACAGTGGGCTTCTGTTTATTAACAGCACATCAATCTCTGGTCAGGTGTGTTGTGGGGTCACGGAGGTCACGGTTGTGGCAGCGAGCAGTGAGAAAAGGTTACATCATACGAGATCACCAGCTGCTTGCTTCATAGTAACTTTATACATACTCATCTCTTTGCCTTTGATTCCGAAGATTGTGTGACTAAAGATGAATGCCCCATTTAACGTGGCAAAACAGACCCAGTTGCGACCTGCATATTTTGCCACAAGTTATGCATAAAAAGCAGGTTCTCTGAGGTCTACGTTCTTTTTTTTTTTTCGTCGACTGCACCTATCTTATCTGATGAATTACAGACGTTACTTCAAAGGAAAATTACGGCCTGTGAGAATCCAGTTATCTAGTTAATTAGTGATTTAGTATTTTCCAAGTCATTGCTTTTCCTGGCTGATTCAGAAAACCCATTCTATGCTCTAATAGCACCATTGAAGAAGGAGCACTTGTACACATTTGTCCTAGCAGGGAACAAGTAATGTGCTTTACCCTGCTGCTTTTCTGAGTATTTTATTTTGTTTTCAGAAAACTTTCAGACAAGATAATTTTTATTGATCCAATCAAATGGAAATTGTTTGTCTAGAACTGTCTTTGTCTTTGACCACCTCAAGTAACTACTGTAACAATAACAATATAGATGCAAATGCGAACACAATTCACACACGGAACACATACACCCTAACAACCAGCGCTTTAGAAGTTAGACTTCTATAGACTTCACAACCAGCGTTTTATAACTTCTCGATGAAGACAGATGACCTTTCGTGTTTGTAAATTATGGTACAGCTAGTGTTATGTAGTATTGCTACTTTACTTTTTAACCTTCTGAGTGATTTTGATCATTGTGCTACTCTTAACAAATGTATTATTTTCTGGCAGTTGTTTTTCTCTGTCACCTCGATCAAAATGGCGCCTCATTTGATCTTTATAGCGCCTGGGGGAGGGGGGGGGTCTCTGTTACGCCATCCTTCATTACGCTTAGTTTAAAGATCGCATTTGGCATGCAATCATTCCAATACACAATGCTCATATATAATATAATAATTTTGGGATTAATTTCCAATTGAATGACAAATACGTGAGGTAGATTTAGCAAATTTTATAACTTAAGTGCTTACAAAAATTAATTCCATTAGGAAAATTAGATTTTAGCTTTCAACAGTAGAAAGGTGGAAGAAATTGGTGTTAATATAAAGGCCAATAGGTCTGTGATTTGTCTAAATTTTGAAAGAAAAAAATATATCACGAGATTTTTTATTAGGAATCACTAAGTGCGCAAACAATTCCCGAAATTCGCAAAGTAGGCCTACTTGAATTTTATCTAGTGATCTTTATCTTCGCACATTTTAAGAATTTTTAATTGAAGTAGAGCGAGAGAGAGTGTGTGTGTATCTATGATACAGATATTCTGTCCTATGACAAAGTTCGTTGGTTATAGAGAGAAACATTTTAAGCTTCAATTTTTACCGATTAAAAAAAATCATCTTATTATTCACTATTCACTGTGCAGAGATAACGAACGATCTGTAGATGACAGCTCTTTTATTTTTATGACGAACATGTAATGCTGATTTAAAAAAGATCATTAGCGTCATAAACATAGTCAATATTTGATGGAATGGTTATTAATTATTTACGATGGGGGACTATTTACGAGGATGGTCGTGCGGTATGCGCGCTGGACTGTCGTTTGCGATGGTCCCGGGTTCAAACCCAGCCCGCTCCCCTCTCCCGTCGTCCTGAGGAAGGTTTGGACTAGGAAGTACATTATCTTCAACTCTGAATGAACATCCGAAACATGTAAAACATTTTACAAACAAACATAATAATTTAGTGGAAAAAAAAAGGACATGTTATTACGCAATCCTTTGTGTAATCTAACCATCGAATTTGTCGGCACATCTGGAAGCGTGGTCGAGAGACTAAGAACGCTTGAACTTAACTTTGCTTGGCTACCTATAAAAGGGGCTCGAAGTTCCACACCCGACTCGGGCAGTTAACAAACAAAAATGTAGGCTCAAGGCGCTGTGATAACATTACAAACATAAACAGGAGAGCTAAAATGACACAAACTAATCTAAATAAAAAGTTTTAAACAGATATGTCTTATTAATGTTCTTCTTGAATTTAGTGAATTTAGCATGTCTGTCTGAGATCAATGGGGAGTGAGTTCCAAACCTTTGGTCCGTGCACAGAAATTGCCCGCAGACCGTAGCTTGTGAGGAAGTTATAGTTCTAACATGTGTTGCCTATAGGTAAATCCGGCCCTGGTATAATACTAAGTTTAATTTGATGTAGGCCCCCCAACCTAAGACAAAGGTAACGGTAGTCGCGAGATTGTACTTTAAATCCTAATTATTTCAAATAAAAGTGTCTCCAGGGCTACTAACTCTGATCAAACTTCAATTTTGTATTGTTTATATTTCTCTCTTTTGGATGACGAGTTAGCCGACCACTGGTTAGTATATTGTGTGTATGTGTATTGAGGGGTGACGGGTCAGAGTAATTTAAGCGATCTATTGTTTCATAGCAACTAAACGTCGAAGCGTGTACAACTAGGCGTGGGTCTATCTATTAGACCTAATCTCGATCAAGTTTTGACACAGAAGCCTATTGGTCACGTGCGGTCGAAGTGAATAGAGCTCAGTGTGTTGCCAGCATTCAAGTGAAATGGGACGCTCCTATGAGGCTAATCCTATCTATTGCCTATCTTGTTATGTCCCTTGTGTCTAATCTTCGGTTCCAGGTATGTTTGCAGTGTCTTCTAGATCTAGTTTAAATTTAGTAATGCCATCTTATTATCTAGTCAATATTTACTTGCTTTGGCAACTAATCTTCGGTTCCAGGTATGTTTGCAGTGTCTTCTAGATCTAGTTCAAATGTAGTAATGCCATCTTATTATCTAGTCAATATTTACTTGCTTTGGCAACTAACTCTTTATCAACTTTATGGTAATTCTGTCAAAGATTAAATAACTTTTATAACATTAATTTATGTCTAGATTCTAGAGATGTATAGTATAATATAGATTATAGATATAGACTATTCACTCTTATAGGGAATATAGGCTATTTAGATAAAGTAAATTTGCTTACGTCGCGATAACCGGCTCATCTGTATCTAGATCTAGAGACTCTTAGAATCTAGAAGTCTAGATAGATCTAGATCTAATCTAGATTGAGATTCTAGTGGTCTATAAGCCTAGATCTACATATTTATTACTATATATTTCTAGGCTAAAGATCTATATATATATATATATATATATATATATAGATATATATAGTATATTATATATATCTGTGGCATTTTACGTCTCGAGAGACGATCTTTTCCCTTTGCAACTTCTTGTGTGACTAAAGAGGCCAATCCTTGATACACAGCTGCGATCGCAGGTTGGGCATATATAATCACCAGGCGCCGTTGCATTTTCACCCTTCTTTCTGCTTCTGTTGTGTATATATATATATATATGGAGGCACTGTGGCTGAGCGGTAAAGCGCTTGGCTTCTGAACCTGGGGTCCCGGGTTCAAATCCCGGTGAAGGCTGGGATTTTTATATCGGGATCCTTGGGCGCCTTTGAGTCCACCCAGCTCTAATGGGTACCTGATATTAGTTGGGGAAAAGTAAAGGCGGTTGGTCGTTGTGCTGGCCACATGACACCCTCCTTAACCGTAGGCCACAGAATCAGATGACCTTTACATCATCTGCCCTATAGACCACAAGGTCTGAAAGGGGAACTTTACTTTATATATATATATATATATATATATATATATAGAGAGAGAGAGAGAGAGAGAATTCTAGATCTAGTAAACATCTAACTACTGTTGTGTTATTGTTACCTGTATCTAGTGTATCCTATGCCTAGTCTTACTTTGTACTTAACATATTTGCAAAAAGAAAATGCTGCCTTAATAACATAACTAGTTACTTAGTTTAGATTTTTGGTCTTAAGTTGTTCATTAGTGTCGAAATATGCATTGACAACTTGGTCTGCATAGCCATGTGAAATACTGCAGGCATACTCATCCATAATCTTTGTATTAAAGATGGTGTCACTCATCCATAATCTTTGTATTAAAGATGGTGTCACTCATCCATAATCTTTGTATTAAAGATGGTGTCACTCATCCATAATCTTTGTATTAAAGATGGTGTCACTCATCCATAACCTTCACAGTCCTTTGTATTAAAGATGGTGCCTTATTATACTAGAAATATAACTTAGATCTAGTGGGAAGGATGAGAGGCTAAGTGCGCTTGAACTTGGCTTGTCTTTGCTACCTAGAAGGGGGCTCGAGGTTCGACACCCGACTCTGGCAGAGTTGCGTTTACTGAACGAGCGTCTAAAGGCAGCACAGAAAACCAACTCCTAGATACCCCCTCCCCCCCCACTGGTCCACAAATAAGATTGGACCAAAGCGCTCTGAGCATGCTATAGGCATGAAAGTAGCGCTATATAAAAGCTATAATAATAGTGTTTAAAAATTTAGCAACCAATTATATTTTAAACATGAGTGTTGTAATAAATAGTTTTTAACTTTTTTTTTCAGATCAAAACACAGATCTCTTCTTTGTAATATAAAAAGGGAACATCATACAGATTGCTAGAAATTATTACCTCTGAGAAGCAGACAGTAAATAAAAACGCTAAAAAAATTGGTGTATCAAGGATGCCGGCATTCTTTAAGGCAAGTAGTCATTGACAAAGGTAGAATTTAACAATTTTGAATTTAATGTCATTGTGTCATAAAATTTTCCTAATAAGCAAGGGCAAGCTATTAAACCACTGATTTAGCAAAGCAAATATCTGTAAGTTTCATTCTTTTTTTTTGTGTTGCTTTATCTTTTGTGTTATTGCATGCAAATTGAGCATGTTTTTAATTGAAATTATTTTAAAAATAATTATGTTAATTAATAACTCATTTAGCTTCATATAGTTTTTATAGATCTAGTTTTTATAGTTAAGTTGAAATTTTATCTGCAAAAAAATCTTAACAACTCTGATTTCATAGTCCAATGTTTTATATATTCATTATCATAATTTAATTTTGGAACATTTTCAGATCAATGTCTAGTTATCAGATGATTAGAACCATGATTAGAACCATCACTTGTGAGGAACTGGTCAGAAGTTAAAACATGTGTAAAGTGTTATGCTACAAAGTGTTATTTAAGGCAAGTAATCCATTCATTGTGATTTAGGCATTTTACATTTAATTTCATTCTTTCATTTGAAGTATGCTAATTAAGAACAGAAAAGCTGTGGAACTACTGATCTAGCAAGTTTTTTTTTTTTTTTAATGTTTCAGTTATATTCTGTTGTTGTTTTTTGTTGTTTTTTTGCATTCAATTTGAGAATATATTTTCAATGTTTATATAACATTTAAAGAATATTTTTTTGATTTTATAGAACATTTTGTAATTAAAAATATATGCATAACAATGGTTGAATTTCATAATGCTTGATGTGCATCTTGAAATAATGAATTCAAACTTTTTTTTTGTTAGCAGCCAAAGTTTTAACACAAGCTTCATATCACATTAAAAATGTTCAGAACAAGATATACAGGTGTACAGCCTTGTGAGCGAAGTGAAGGACAGTTGACAGATTGTGTGTGGTGCCCCAACAGTTCAACAAAGGAACAGGTGAGGGTGTTGTGATGGAAAGTAGTGAAGATTAGATGATATGTTTTTTTGTTTTTTTCCAAAGACATTGCTTCAAATGCTATAATTTATGTAATTTAGACTTAAGTTTCTTTTGATGCTTGCTTAATAAAGAATAGGAAGGCAATTGGTATATATAGATATTGAGCAGCATTGTAAGTAATAGTATAGTTTTTTTTGACTTTGTATTGTTACTGCATGCTAATTAAACTTGTTTTTAAGATTAACAAAACACTTTGTATTTTTGTCTTTTATCTTAGTTTTTGGAAACTAGTTTTAAATATATGCATATTAGAAAAGCCTTATTATGATTGATGTAGTATTTCTGAGATAGGTAAACTCAGGTTTAGCCTTACTAATTTGGTAATAAAGTCTTATCTTCAAAATAAACTCTTTCTCTTTGCAGTCATAACATCCATATTCTCATATTTTATAACATTTTCAGTTCCAAATGCAGTTTACAGCCAAGTGATCTAGAAATGGGATCTAGATTATGAGAACTATGACTAAGAGACATCTGAGAAATAAAAAGCATCTATAATCAGAATTGTAGCAAGCTTGTACCATATTTCTCTTTTTAAGGCAAGTGGTCCTTTCCAATGTTACATTTAACTACTTTAATTTAATTCATTTCTTTTCATGTATGTTAAATAAGAACCAGTTTCTTACTACAGATCTATCAAAGCAAGTATATTTTTTTTTCTATGTATTTGTATATTTTAATTGCATTTTTTTTTTATTGCATGCTAATTGAAAATGTTTTAAATATTTTCCTAACAATTTAAGAATATTTGTTTTCTGTTATCTCTTAGCCTTATGGTAATTAGTTTCAAATGTATACATAACAACTTTAATAACTTTAATAAATTTTCTTCACTTTAACATTTAGAGAGCTAGATCCAATTGGGGATTATCTCATTATGAAGCTTAGTCAAAATCCCAGAATCTTCACTAAGACTTGTATTTGATTTATCAGCCTGTACACACTTTATTACAATTTTCAGGCTAAGATGCTGAGTATAGCTTAGTTCTCTTCAGATGTAGGTAAAAGTTATGGGGAACAGGAAAAATCAGTGTAGTTAGCATATCCAAAAGTTTTTTAATCATGCCAATTCCATTTCTGTGGTTGTCTAGCCATCAAGAATTCTGGACCTGTTTCAACATACTTTTCCATTCATCTGTCTATTGAGCTTATAAGACAAGTAGTTCATCTAAATGTTTTACCTTTTTTTTTTTTTTTTTAATAAAATGTCATTGTTTTATTTTTCATGTATACTAAAGCAACTGGCAAATTATGAATATTCTAATTTTTAAATGTTTATTTGAATTCTATCTTTGGTGTTAGTGCTTGCATTGGTGAATATCAATGTTAACATAATTTTTTTTTTTTAGGGAACCTCAGCATTTGTGCTTTTCACTAAGCTTTTTCATCATGGATTTCCTTGGGCTCAATATTAGATAACATTTTGAATATTCTCTGTCCTCTTGGCTTTTGGTAATTGCTTTGAAATTATTTTACATAAAAAAAATCATTTCCGTCATTTAGCATTTAGAGTTAGGTACATATAGTCATGATTATTGTAACAAGTTAAACAAAATTATATTTTCACATTTTTCAGATTAAGATGTTGAATAGATCTTATTCAAGAAATGGAGTGCCATACAGATTTGTAAACCATCTCTGAGTAGTAAATATGAAGAGCAGAACTAGTAGAGACTTAAAACAAGGCAACACGTTAGTAGAATCCTTTCTTTTTTTTTGTTGATTGTACTAACTTGTATATTTTATGTAATTTTTCAATATATATAATTATAATTTTTTTTTACTTTTTTTCCCCCGAGGTCAAGGCAAAGTTTATTCTCAATAGAACATCCTACTTGAAGCACAAATATTTCAAAACTATAAAACAAGAGATATTGTTGTATAGTGGATACTTTTAAGCAATTTTTTTATTAGATGCCATTTATTTGTTTAAATGTTCAGCTACTTGATATCTGGTTGAATTCAAATGATAATAATTGCATCATAATGTGTAGTTATATAATTATTTATTTACCTTGTAGTTGTTTTTTTAATCAGTTCAAGATGTTGAGTATTGATTACTAATCAACTACTAGCCTGGAAGATAAAAGCCAAAGCTGTAAACAGACAGGTTAGGTAAATATATGAATGAAGAAATTGAAACTAGAAGTAAACATCATGGGAAGTCTAATTATAGGGCAAGTATTTTTCCTTCATCTTATTTAACATAGTCAAACCATGCAATACTTATAGGCTTAACTATTGTTTTCATAGAAACAATGTTATTTTAAATATCATGAGATAGTGTATTTAAGAGATATTCTAGTTTCCATATTTAATCAGCTTAACAAGTGCACATTCTCTGCAGTCAACAGTACCAATTTGTCATCCAAGCAACAAATAATCCTTGGTAATCTACTATCAGATGACAGTTTTCTCTTAGGCATTTTTATGAATTAAAGCTTTCAAGGCCAAAGTAAGACTTAATTTTTTCTTTTCTTTAACTGCTAATTCTAAAATAATTTATCATTACATGTTAAAAATAATAAATAACTTGTTATACATTTTTCTGTGTTTTTGGTCAAGCTTCAGATTTGCTTAGCATATTCCTGTACTAAATATCAACAAATGTTTGATGGTTTTTCTGGTTCATCTCTTTACACTATGAAGATGGCTACACTGTGAGTACAAAGTTTTAATTTCATTCAAAACACACATTTTACAAAAAAGATAATGGAAGTTAAATTAAATATATTATTATTTTACTAGTATTATATAACAATGTTATTTTAATATCATGAGATAGTGTATTTTAAGAGATATTCTAATTCAGTATATGATGTTTCCATATTTCAGAATCTTAACAAGCAAACATTCTGTTACCAACAGTACCAATTTGTCATCCTATCCAAGCAACTACTATTCCTTGGTAATCTGCTATCAGATGATTACAGTTTTCTCTTTGGCATTTGTACCAATTAAAGCTTTCAAAGCCAAAGTAAGACATTTTTTTTCTTCAACAGTTAATTCTGAAACAATTTATTCAAATTTTTTAAACATTATTCTGAACTATTTTCTGTGTTTTGGTCAAGCCTTAGATTTGGTTAGCATAACCCTGAACTGCATATCAACAAATGTCTAATGGTCTGTCTGGTTCATTTCTCAACACTATGAAGATGGTTACACAGTGAATACAAAGTTTTATTTTCATTCACCAAACAAATTTTACAAAAGAAGAAAATATTAAAAGCTATAGGTATTTATTTTGTTAGACAACTATCTTTGTTATTTGATGCATTACTTAGCCTTGGACAATGCATCATCATAACTAATATAATATTAAAAGGCATTTATTAATTTACAAAATTTAGGTCAGTCAAATAAGATTATGTAATCACAAACTGTTTTCAGGGTATCAGCTATCAGCAGTGCACCCCTATGATATACAAGTCTTCATTGCCAAGTCACTCTGCCAAACAGTGTGTACACCTTTCTTGCATTGGTAGTGACCCACTTTACTGTACTTCAATGTCAGGAGTCTGGATATGTCAGGCCAAGGAGATCACGTTTGTGTCCAAGGTTACTTAGGTAATTCTCTAAGAACAATAGGTGAGTTGAATTCTAGTGTACCAGTCAAATATCTTGAAGCAAAGTAAAAAAAAAATTTTTTATTTTATAAGCATATAAAAATCTGTTATGAAAACATAAAATGTTAGTTTTAGAATATTAGTTTTAGAGTACTCGTTTCAGACCAAGGGATCATGGGTCAGATAGTGTCAAGCTCAACTGTTTCTATGGCCATTGGTTAACCATGGGTTGTTTGGCCAGCAAATTTTCAAACATTTCTCTAGTTCTAGGTTTATAAGCTACATGTTTTCTTCTTAAGTTAACAAATTAGGACCAAAATGTGAACTTTTTATTAGGTGGTGTAGTTGCAATCACACAAGAGCTGCTTTACATTTACTGTTTGAATAGTGCATACATTTTTATAATAACTTACCTTCTGATTTGTAAGGTTGATATTTTATATATACATATATATATATATATATATATATATATATATATATATATATATATATAAAGCAGAATGTTTGGCGTATGTATGTACGTTCCAGTATAGAAATAAAAACCGCTTGCCCAATCTTGATAAAGCTTGGCAGAAATGTTCCTTGGGTACAAAAAAAAAAAAGACCAACTCTATTACAGCTATAGTATTTTATGGATCTAGGCGATGTTTACAATGTTGACATGAGAAAAGATCGAAAGGATTTAGATCTAGATCTAATTTTAAGAATTAAACTTTGCACTTTTTTTTTTTTTGACACATGAAAATACAAAATATAATTTATTGATTTCATTATTTAATAAAATTAACCTTCAAATTTGTGTTTCAAAAGCATTTTTACATTAATTCGTTATTTATATCTGCTAATTTAGATATCCAGATGCACATTCTTTCATTAGACATTACCAAATGGTTACACACTAACACTTCTCTCTACTGAGTCTATGCCTAGGTCTAACTCTTATTGAACTCTAAGATGATAAAACTTCTTTTTGCAAAGATAGTTTTATGTTTTAACACATGAACACACTAAATATAGTCCATTCATTTCATATTTTAATCAAGTTAACATTCAAATTTGTTTTTCGAAAGCATTTTTAATACATTCGTTCGTAGCCGTGTTGAGATAGGCCTACATTCATTCATGAAAAAAGTTCACGCTTAAGCAGCACAGAATGAACTCTATTAAAGCCAATTTTTAACTCTAGATTAGTCTAGATCTAGATCTATGTATACCTCAAGATCTACTTTATACCTTAACACATGAACATACAAAATTAAGTCTAATCATTTCAAATTTTAATCAAATATATGTAGGCCTACAAGCAAATGTTTTAATTTGAAAAAATGGATTTAAGTAGATTAGCTATTTTGATTTGATGGCTTCATTCATACTATTTTTACATTTCCACATTCGCTTTATTTATTACATTATTATTTTGTTTAAATGGTTTAAAAACACTATATCGACAGTAATACGCAAATAAAGACCCGCTGGTCGCGGGTAAAATATGTCTAGTATATAAATATATTAATACACTTGGGCAAGGGCTATTACTGTTTCCTTTTTTTTTTTTTTTTTTTTTTTTTTTTTTTAGATTATTGACATTTTTCTTTCAATTTGTAAATTTGCTTCAACATTCAAGTTGTTTTTTTTAAAGACAGACTCTACATGCTACTGATCTGGAGGTTAGTGGCTCAATCATTGTGCACTGATTCTTCACTGAAGCCTTGATTCTCCACTGTCACTTTTATTGTCATAAAGTTTATTTAGTGATCTACATATAAAGGTAATAAATATTTTTTTACACTATAACCCAAGAGCTTTTGCTTTAAGATGCATTGTTTTTACACTAGGAGCTTAATTCTGATGTATTTTTTTAGGACCCTAGCAATAGTTTCTTAAACTTTCAGACAATAAAAGCTAGTTTAGAACCAAAACACAAAACGAAAGCCAGATCTGTATAGTCTTTTGTTTTTCTAAAAATATTTTAAACAAAAGTCTAGATAGAGTAGCTTATAAGGCCTACTTGTGAAATTAGATATTTTTAAAACGTGTACTTATACTTTAGATATTTGAAGTATTTTAAAACTAGCTATATTTTTCTATTTATGTAATTTATTTATTTTGTTTGTATTATTTACATTTTTTTTATTAATTATTATTTTAAAAAAAATTTAGTTACCTCCTTTTGTTTAATTGGATAGCATTTCAAAACCTAAAAGTTGGAGCTGTTGGGTTAAAAATACAAATTAATGAACTCACATTAGACTGCATTACTTCCTAAAAATTTAAAATAAGCAATTTGCTTCATTCTTCATGGCACATTTATATATATAGCCAAATGAAAAGTTGAATGTGATTTTATTTAAAAAAATGTTCCCCTTTCAGACCTTGCAATCTATAGGGCGGATGATGTAAAGGTCATGTTTTGTGGCCCACAGTTAACGAGGGTGTCATGTGGCCAGCTCAACAACCAACTGCCTTAACTTTCCCCAACTAATGTCAGGTACCCATTAGAGTTGGGTAGAATCTAGACGTACCCAAAGGTCCCAAAATTTAAAATATTAGGATTCAAACCTGGGACTTCAACTTCAGAAGCTAAGTGTGTTACAGCTCAGCCACTATACCTCCTATCAAAGAGAGATACATAAAAAAAATTGACATTAAAATACCATGAAGTCTCATAAACCTTTTTATTTTTCCATCACACATTGAGATAGTGTCACTATTATTTGAAAACAAAATGACCATCACTAAAAAACACATTCTGTTTAAGTCTGAGACAGAAAAAGCTCTTCTTGAATGAAAAGATTAGAAACTGCTACATATTAAAATGCACTAATTTTATCAATACTGCATTTAAATGTGATGTATTTGTTAAACAGTGCATTTTTCTTAACTCACTTATAGACTAAATAGTCAATTAAACATGAGGTCAAGGAAAAAGGATGAACATTTCAAGGCTACAGAAGGAACATTAAATGTCTCTCTCACTGTGAAAAGATTCTACCGATCTACAAATTATCAACATGTTTTATCTTAAGTTCATCTGCCATTTCTTCAAATGGAGCCATAGTCAGAATAAGGTAAGAAATATTCTTATACTTCACAGCATTTATTTTTTGTCAAGCATTAGTTGTATGTTGTATGTGCATGATACTTTATATATCCTGCATTAGTTGTATACGTATGCATGGTTCCTGTATTTGTTTTGTATATTATGATGTCAGTAATTACTTCACAAACACATAACAACTTCACACACAACGTGTAAGTTCACCTGTCTAATTAAAGAAATTTGTATTGTATTTGTTTTAGTAGTGTCTAGTTATGAAAGTAAACTGAATTTTCATTTGTTAAACTTGATATACCATTTTAATTTCAGTTAAAATATGTGGATGTTCCTATTAAATTTTTCAGAAAAACTGAATTGCTCTGAAATAATTCCAACTATATAAATGTAAATATATTTCAACAAATAATGGAATTGGATTCTTTTTCATTTGGATTAATTCAATAGTAATGTATTCTAAATATGGAATTCAAACACAAAAATGAAAAGTTGTGAATCACCATCAACTTTCACTTTGCCACTTGGAGATTGGGATGATTCAAGATACTATTGTAGCAACTATGTGTTAATGTGCATGGTCTTTACATCCCAGTACTTAATTGGACAAAAAAAAAAGGATCTACAATTCAGTGATATGATGTACTATTGCATAACAAGTTGACTTGACTTCATGTAGATCTTAACTAAATAAACTGTTTCAATTTTTCAGTGTGTGATAGTGTGACAAAAAACATTCATGGTTTTTTGTGATTATATGCAATATAATGACATATTAAGTTGACTTGAATACTCTTAAACTGTTTCATCTCTAAGGTGTGAAAAATGTGCATTATATTTTCATGTTGGGAGTTAATGTGAAAAAAAAATCTACTATTCCATGTGATATGATATACAATTGCATGCAAAAAATCCCAACCCTAACACATTCAATGAACAATCAGTATGAACGTTTCCACCAAAGGAAATGTTGCCGCTCATGATGCATCTATTTATTTGGCTCCAGATATTCAACTGATGCACATTCGCAAAACAAATGTAAAAAAAAGCTTTAATCCATTACACGTATATAATTGTGCAGGAACATTTGGGATTGTCATTTGTATCACACTCATCTCTCATTCATTGAGACTCTACACTTAATCTGGTGATCTAAATGTATTTGCGTCTTCATTTATATTCCGCTTGAACGTTTGTAACAATAAATATAACAACAAATGTGCGATAATTAGCAGGTCTTTGACCTCTGTACTTAATGTGGTGATCAAAATGTATTTGCAATTCCCAGTGAAATCATTCTTTGAGTGCTTAAAAAAGAAATTCATACGGATGTATAACTGTGTTAGACGTCTTCATTTATATTCCGATGGAAGGTTTGTAACAATAATTAAGACACACTCAAGGAACATATGAACCTGTCCATCAAAGGAAATATCGCCGCTCGTGATGCAACGCACACTTAATCAACATTTGCCCTTGCAGACCAACTAAATAGTTGCGGAGAAAACACATTTAATTGATGACTTTACTATGTTTAGCTTAGGACTTTTCAAAAGCGAAGACCGGACTCTTTAGCCATCTTCGTGTTTATAGGAATGATTAATGGAGGATTTTTAAAAGCGAAGACTGGACTCCTTAGCCATCTTCGTGTTTATAGGAATGATTAATGTAGGAATTTTAAAAGCGAAGACTGGACTCCTTAGCCATCTTCGTGTTTATAGGAATGATTAACGGAGGAATTTTAAAAGCGAAGACTGGACTCCTTAGCCATCTTCGTGTTCATAGGAATGATTAATGTAGGAATTTTAAAAGTGAAGACTGGGCTCTTTAGCCATCTTCATGTTAAAAGGATGTAGTTGAGGACATTTTCAAAGAAGATCGGTCTCGGTGGCCATCTTTGTACTTACAGGAAAGGATATTGTATTAATTTTTGAAAAATTGAGGATTTTTAGCTGAGGACTAGATGTAGTAATATAGTCATCAATTGAATTGTTCATCCAAGACGAAATTGTTGGTTATGTCTGTGCATTTGTAGACAACCCAACAGTGCACATCCTTTTTCTTGTTTTGCTTTTTTTCACGTGCCTTGGACAAAGCATCATCATAACTTGGAATGTTAAGAGGCGTTCAAAAAAAATCATAGAAGAATGAGTTTGTAAAATAACCGGCTAGTTCAGTTGAATAATAGTTGGGACATAATTAGTTGAGCGCAAGCTTTGACGCTGATTCAACCCATTCAACATTAGTTGAGTGCGAAGTTTGTGAGGCTGATTCAGCCCTCAAACCGGATGCTTGTAGACCACCTTCCAGAGATCTAACACGACGCCATCGTAAAAATTCGTTGCAGTCAGTTTATCACGATGAAGCTGTAGGTCAACAAGCTCAAAACAGGAGTCAGTGAAAAAAGCAAGCCTGAAACTTTTTATTGGGCTCCAACTATTCAACTGATGCACGTTTGCAAAACAAGAGTTAAAGAAAAGGATGAAAATATAAGCCATCAGATATAGGATGATTGTGCAGGAACAGTTGGGATTGTCGTTTGTATCACGCTCATCTCTCATCCACTGAGACATTGTGAAGCGATGTAACCAGTGATGTTTTGAAACATCTTTATTTAATTGTAATGAGGATATCTACAAACGTTTGTGTACAAATGTGTGATAATTCGCAGGTTTTTCATCTCTGCACTTAATGTGGTGATCAAAATGTATTTGCAATCCCCAGTGAAATCATTCTTTGAGTGCTTAAAAAAGAAATTCATACGGATGTATAACTGTGTTAGACGTCTTCATTTATATTCCGATGGAAGGTTTGTAACAATAATTAAGACACACTCAAGGAACATATGAACCTGTCCATCAAAGGAAATATCGCCGCTCGTGATGCAACGCACACTTAATCAACATTTGCCCTTGCAGACCAACTAAATAGTTGCGGAGAAAACACATTTAATTGATGACTTTACTATGTTTAGCTTAGGACTTTTCAAAAGCGAAGACCGGACTCTTTAGCCATCTTCGTGTTTATAGGAATGATTAATGGAGGATTTTTAAAAGCGAAGACTGGACTCCTTAGCCATCTTCGTGTTTATAGGAATGATTAATGTAGGAATTTTAAAAGCGAAGACTGGACTCCTTAGCCATCTTCGTGTTTATAGGAATGATTAACGGAGGAATTTTAAAAGCGAAGACTGGACTCCTTAGCCATCTTCGTGTTCATAGGAATGATTAATGTAGGAATTTTAAAAGTGAAGACTGGGCTCTTTAGCCATCTTCATGTTAAAAGGATGTAGTTGAGGACATTTTCAAAGAAGATCGGTCTCGGTGGCCATCTTTGTACTTACAGGAAAGGATATTGTATTAATTTTTGAAAAATTGAGGATTTTTAGCTGAGGACTAGATGTAGTAATATAGTCATCAATTGAATTGTTCATCCAAGACGAAATTGTTGGTTATGTCTGTGCATTTGTAGACAACCCAACAGTGCACATCCTTTTTCTTGTTTTGCTTTTTTTCACGTGCCTTGGACAAAGCATCATCATAACTTGGAATGTTAAGAGGTGTTCAAAAAAAATCATAGAAGAATGAGTTTGTAAAATAACCGGCTAGTTCAGTTGAATAATAGTTGGGACATAATTAGTTGAGCGCAAGCTTTGACGCTGATTCAACCCATTCAACATTAGTTGAGTGCGAAGTTTGTGAGGCTGATTCAGCCCTCAAACCGGATGCTTGTAGACCACCTTCCAGAGATCTAACACGACGCCATCGTAAAAATTCGTTGCAGTCAGTTTATCACGATGAAGCTGTAGGTCAACAAGCTCAAAACAGGAGTCAGTGAAAAAAGCAAGCCTGAAACTTTTTATTGGGCTCCAACTATTCAACTGACGCACGTTTGCAAAACAAGAGTTAAAGAAAAGGATGAAAATATAAGCCATCAGATATAGGATGATTGTGCAGGAACAGTTGGGATTGTCGTTTGTATCACGCTCATCTCTCATCCACTGAGACATTGTGAAGCGATGTAACCAGTGATGTTTTGAAACATCTTTATTTAATTGTAATGAGGATATCTACAAACGTTTGTGTACAAATGTGTGATAATTCGCAGGTTTTTCATCTCTGCACTTAATGTGGTGATCAAAATGTATTTGCAATCCCCAGTGAAATCATTCTTTGAGTGCTTAAAAAAGAAATTCATACGGATGTATAACTGTGTTAGACGTCTTCATTTATATTCCGATGGAAGGTTTGTAACAATAATTAAGACACACTCAAGGAACATATGAACCTGTCCATCAAAGGAAATATCGCCGCTCGTGATGCAACGCACACTTAATCAACATTTGCCCTTGCAGACCAACTAAATAGTTGCGGAGAAAACACATTTAATTGATGACTTTACTATGTTTAGCTTAGGACTTTTCAAAAGCGAAGACCGGACTCTTTAGCCATCTTCGTGTTTATAGGAATGATTAATGGAGGATTTTTAAAAGCGAAGACTGGACTCCTTAGCCATCTTCGTGTTTATAGGAATGATTAACGGAGGAATTTTAAAAGCGAAGACTGGACTCCTTAGCCATCTTCGTGTTTATAGGAATGATTAACGGAGGAATTTTAAAAGCGAAGACTTGACTCCTTAGCCATCTTCGTGTTCATAGGAATGATTAATGTAGGAATTTTAAAAGTGAAGACTGGGCTCTTTAGCCATCTTCATGTTAAAAGGATGTAGTTGAGGACATTTTCAAAGAAGATCGGTCTCGGTGGCCATCTTTGTACTTACAGGAAAGGATATTGTATTAATTTTTGAAAAATTGAGGATTTTTAGCTGAGGACTAGATGTAGTAATATAGTCATCAATTGAATTGTTCATCCAAGACGAAATTGTTGGTTATGTCTGTGCATTTGTAGACAACCCAACAGTGCACATCCTTTTTCTTGTTTTGCTTTTTTTCACGTGCCTTGGACAAAGCATCATCATAACTTGGAATGTTAAGAGGCGTTCAAAAAAAATCATAGAAGAATGAGTTTGTAAAATAACCGGCTAGTTCAGTTGAATAATAGTTGGGACATAATTAGTTGAGAGGAAAGCTTTGACGCTGATTCAACCCATTCAACATTAGTTGAGTGCGAAGTTTGTGAGGCTGATTCAGCCCTCAAACCGGATGCTTGTAGACCACCTTCCAGAGATCTAACACGACGCCATCGTAAAAATTCGTTGCAGTCAGTTTATCACGATGAAGCTGTAGGTCAACAAGCTCAAAACAGGAGTCAGTGAAAAAAGCAAGCCTGAAACTTTTTATTGGGCTCCAACTATTCAACTGACGCACGTTTGCAAAACAAGAGTTAAAGAAAAGGATGAAAATATAAGCCATCAGATATAGGATGATTGTGCAGGAACAGTTGGGATTGTCGTTTGTATCACGCTCATCTCTCATCCACTGAGACATTGTGAAGCGATGTAACCAGTGATGTTTTGAAACATCTTTATTTAATTGTAATGAGGATATCTACAAACGTTTGTGTACAAATGTGTGATAATTCGCAGGTTTTTCATCTCTGCACTTAATGTGGTGATCAAAATGTATTTGCAATCCCCAGTGAAATCATTCTTTGAGTGCTTAAAAAAGAAATTCATACGGATGTATAACTGTGTTAGACGTCTTCATTTATATTCCGATGGAAGGTTTGTAACAATAATTAAGACACACTCAAGGAACATATGAACCTGTCCATCAAAGGAAATATCGCCGCTCGTGATGCAACGCACACTTAATCAACATTTGCCCTTGCAGACCAACTAAATAGTTGCGGAGAAAACACATTTAATTGATGACTTTACTATGTTTAGCTTAGGACTTTTCAAAAGCGAAGACCGGACTCTTTAGCCATCTTCGTGTTTATAGGAATGATTAATGGAGGATTTTTAAAAGCGAAGACTGGACTCCTTAGCCATCTTCGTGTTTATAGGAATGATTAATGTAGGAATTTTAAAAGCGAAGACTGGACTCCTTAGCCATCTTCGTGTTTATAGGAATGATTAACGGAGGAATTTTAAAAGCGAAGACTGGACTCCTTAGCCATCTTCGTGTTCATAGGAATGATTAATGTAGGAATTTTAAAAGTGAAGACTGGGCTCTTTAGCCATCTTCATGTTAAAAGGATGTAGTTGAGGACATTTTCAAAGAAGATCGGTCTCGGTGGCCATCTTTGTACTTACAGGAAAGGATATTGTATTAATTTTTGAAAAATTGAGGATTTTTAGCTGAGGACTAGATGTAGTAATATAGTCATCAATTGAATTGTTCATCCAAGACGAAATTGTTGGTTATGTCTGTGCATTTGTAGACAACCCAACAGTGCACATCCTTTTTCTTGTTTTGCTTTTTTTCACGTGCCTTGGACAAAGCATCATCATAACTTGGAATGTTAAGAGGCGTTCAAAAAAAATCATAGAAGAATGAGTTTGTAAAATAACCGGCTAGTTCAGTTGAATAATAGTTGGGACATAATTAGTTGAGCGCAAGCTTTGACGCTGATTCAACCCATTCAACATTAGTTGAGTGCGAAGTTTGTGAGGCTGATTCAGCCCTCAAACCGGATGCTTGTAGACCACCTTCCAGAGATCTAACACGACGCCATCGTAAAAATTCGTTGCAGTCAGTTTATCACGATGAAGCTGTAGGTCAACAAGCTCAAAACAGGAGTCAGTGAAAAAAGCAAGCCTGAAACTTTTTATTGGGCTCCAACTATTCAACTGATGCACGTTTGCAAAACAAGAGTTAAAGAAAAGGATGAAAATATAAGCCATCAGATATAGGATGATTGTGCAGGAACAGTTGGGATTGTCGTTTGTATCACGCTCATCTCTCATCCACTGAGACATTGTGAAGCGATGTAACCAGTGATGTTTTGAAACATCTTTATTTAATTGTAATGAGGATATCTACAAACGTTTGTGTACAAATGTGTGATAATTCGCAGGTTTTTCATCTCTGCACTTAATGTGGTGATCAAAATGTATTTGCAATCCCCAGTGAAATCATTCTTTGAGTGCTTAAAAAAGAAATTCATACGGATGTATAACTGTGTTAGACGTCTTCATTTATATTCCGATGGAAGGTTTGTAACAATAATTAAGACACACTCAAGGAACATATGAACCTGTCCATCAAAGGAAATATCGCCGCTCGTGATGCAACGCACACTTAATCAACATTTGCCCTTGCAGACCAACTAAATAGTTGCGGAGAAAACACATTTAATTGATGACTTTACTATGTTTAGCTTAGGACTTTTCAAAAGCGAAGACCGGACTCTTTAGCCATCTTCGTGTTTATAGGAATGATTAATGGAGGATTTTTAAAAGCGAAGACTGGACTCCTTAGCCATCTTCGTGTTTATAGGAATGATTAATGTAGGAATTTTAAAAGCGAAGACTGGACTCCTTAGCCATCTTCGTGTTTATAGGAATGATTAACGGAGGAATTTTAAAAGCGAAGACTGGACTCCTTAGCCATCTTCGTGTTCATAGGAATGATTAATGTAGGAATTTTAAAAGTGAAGACTGGGCTCTTTAGCCATCTTCATGTTAAAAGGATGTAGTTGAGGACATTTTCAAAGAAGATCGGTCTCGGTGGCCATCTTTGTACTTACAGGAAAGGATATTGTATTAATTTTTGAAAAATTGAGGATTTTTAGCTGAGGACTAGATGTAGTAATATAGTCATCAATTGAATTGTTCATCCAAGACGAAATTGTTGGTTATGTCTGTGCATTTGTAGACAACCCAACAGTGCACATCCTTTTTCTTGTTTTGCTTTTTTTCACGTGCCTTGGACAAAGCATCATCATAACTTGGAATGTTAAGAGGCGTTCAAAAAAAATCATAGAAGAATGAGTTTGTAAAATAACCGGCTAGTTCAGTTGAATAATAGTTGGGACATAATTAGTTGAGAGGAAAGCTTTGACGCTGATTCAACCCATTCAACATTAGTTGAGTGCGAAGTTTGTGAGGCTGATTCAGCCCTCAAACCGGATGCTTGTAGACCACCTTCCAGAGATCTAACACGACGCCATCGTAAAAATTCGTTGCAGTCAGTTTATCACGATGAAGCTGTAGGTCAACAAGCTCAAAACAGGAGTCAGTGAAAAAAGCAAGCCTGAAACTTTTTATTGGGCTCCAACTATTCAACTGACGCACGTTTGCAAAACAAGAGTTAAAGAAAAGGATGAAAATATAAGCCATCAGATATAGGATGATTGTGCAGGAACAGTTGGGATTGTCGTTTGTATCACGCTCATCTCTCATCCACTGAGACATTGTGAAGCGATGTAACCAGTGATGTTTTGAAACATCTTTATTTAATTGTAATGAGGATATCTACAAACGTTTGTGTACAAATGTGTGATAATTCGCAGGTTTTTCATCTCTGCACTTAATGTGGTGATCAAAATGTATTTGCAATCCCCAGTGAAATCATTCTTTGAGTGCTTAGAAAAGAAATTCATACGGATGTATAACTGTGTTAGACGTCTTCATTTATATTCCGATGGAAGGTTTGTAACAATAATTAAGACACACTCAAGGAACATATGAACCTGTCCATCAAAGGAAATATCGCCGCTCGTGATGCAACGCACACTTAATCAACATTTGCCCTTGCAGACCAACTAAATAGTTGCGGAGAAAACACATTTAATTGATGACTTTACTATGTTTAGCTTAGGACTTTTCAAAAGCGAAGACCGGACTCTTTAGCCATCTTCGTGTTTATAGGAATGATTAATGGAGGATTTTTAAAAGCGAAGACTGGACTCCTTAGCCATCTTCGTGTTTATAGGAATGATTAATGTAGGAATTTTAAAAGCGAAGACTGGACTCCTTAGCCATCTTCGTGTTTATAGGAATGATTAACGGAGGAATTTTAAAAGCGAAGACTGGACTCCTTAGCCATCTTCGTGTTCATAGGAATGATTAATGTAGGAATTTTAAAAGTGAAGACTGGGCTCTTTAGCCATCTTCATGTTAAAAGGATGTAGTTGAGGACATTTTCAAAGAAGATCGGTCTCGGTGGCCATCTTTGTACTTACAGGAAAGGATATTGTATTAATTTTTGAAAAATTGAGGATTTTTAGCTGAGGACTAGATGTAGTAATATAGTCATCAATTGAATTGTTCATCCAAGACGAAATTGTTGGTTATGTCTGTGCATTTGTAGACAACCCAACAGTGCACATCCTTTTTCTTGTTTTGCTTTTTTTCACGTGCCTTGGACAAAGCATCATCATAACTTGGAATGTTAAGAGGCGTTCAAAAAAAATCATAGAAGAATGAGTTTGTAAAATAACCGGCTAGTTCAGTTGAATAATAGTTGGGACATAATTAGTTGAGCGCAAGCTTTGACGCTGATTCAACCCATTCAACATTAGTTGAGTGCGAAGTTTGTGAGGCTGATTCAGCCCTCAAACCGGATGCTTGTAGACCACCTTCCAGAGATCTAACACGACGCCATCGTAAAAATTCGTTGCAGTCAGTTTATCACGATGAAGCTGTAGGTCAACAAGCTCAAAACAGGAGTCAGTGAAAAAAGCAAGCCTGAAACTTTTTATTGGGCTCCAACTATTCAACTGATGCACGTTTGCAAAACAAGAGTTAAAGAAAAGGATGAAAATATAAGCCATCAGATATAGGATGATTGTGCAGGAACAGTTGGGATTGTCGTTTGTATCACGCTCATCTCTCATCCACTGAGACATTGTGAAGCGATGTAACCAGTGATGTTTTGAAACATCTTTATTTAATTGTAATGAGGATATCTACAAACGTTTGTGTACAAATGTGTGATAATTCGCAGGTTTTTCATCTCTGCACTTAATGTGGTGATCAAAATGTATTTGCAATCCCCAGTGAAATCATTCTTTGAGTGCTTAAAAAAGAAATTCATACGGATGTATAACTGTGTTAGACGTCTTCATTTATATTCCGATGGAAGGTTTGTAACAATAATTAAGACACACTCAAGGAACATATGAACCTGTCCATCAAAGGAAATATCGCCGCTCGTGATGCAACGCACACTTAATCAACATTTGCCCTTGCAGACCAACTAAATAGTTGCGGAGAAAACACATTTAATTGATGACTTTACTATGTTTAGCTTAGGACTTTTCAAAAGCGAAGACCGGACTCTTTAGCCATCTTCGTGTTTATAGGAATGATTAATGGAGGATTTTTAAAAGCGAAGACTGGACTCCTTAGCCATCTTCGTGTTTATAGGAATGATTAACGGAGGAATTTTAAAAGCGAAGACTGGACTCCTTAGCCATCTTCGTGTTTATAGGAATGATTAACGGAGGAATTTTAAAAGCGAAGACTGGACTCCTTAGCCATCTTCGTGTTCATAGGAATGATTAATGTAGGAATTTTAAAAGTGAAGACTGGGCTCTTTAGCCATCTTCATGTTAAAAGGATGTAGTTGAGGACATTTTCAAAGAAGATCGGTCTCGGTGGCCATCTTTGTACTTACAGGAAAGGATATTGTATTAATTTTTGAAAAATTGAGGATTTTTAGCTGAGGACTAGATGTAGTAATATAGTCATCAATTGAATTGTTCATCCAAGACGAAATTGTTGGTTATGTCTGTGCATTTGTAGACAACCCAACAGTGCACATCCTTTTTCTTGTTTTGCTTTTTTTCACGTGCCTTGGACAAAGCATCATCATAACTTGGAATGTTAGGAGGCGTTCAAAAAAAATCATAGAAGAATGAGTTTGTAAAATAACCGGCTAGTTCAGTTGAATAATAGTTGGGACATAATTAGTTGAGAGGAAAGCTTTGACGCTGATTCAACCCATTCAACATTAGTTGAGTGCGAAGTTTGTGAGGCTGATTCAGCCCTCAAACCGGATGCTTGTAGACCACCTTCCAGAGATCTAACACGACGCCATCGTAAAAATTCGTTGCAGTCAGTTTATCACGATGAAGCTGTAGGTCAACAAGCTCAAAACAGGAGTCAGTGAAAAAAGCAAGCCTGAAACTTTTTATTGGGCTCCAACTATTCAACTGACGCACGTTTGCAAAACAAGAGTTAAAGAAAAGGATGAAAATATAAGCCATCAGATATAGGATGATTGTGCAGGAACAGTTGGGATTGTCGTTTGTATCACGCTCATCTCTCATCCACTGAGACATTGTGAAGCGATGTAACCAGTGATGTTTTGAAACATCTTTATTTAATTGTAATGAGGATATCTACAAACGTTTGTGTACAAATGTGTGATAATTCGCAGGTTTTTCATCTCTGCACTTAATGTGGTGATCAAAATGTATTTGCAATCCCCAGTGAAATCATTCTTTGAGTGCTTAAAAAAGAAATTCATACGGATGTATAACTGTGTTAGACGTCTTCATTTATATTCCGATGGAAGGTTTGTAACAATAATTAAGACACACTCAAGGAACATATGAACCTGTCCATCAAAGGAAATATCGCCGCTCGTGATGCAACGCACACTTAATCAACATTTGCCCTTGCAGACCAACTAAATAGTTGCGGAGAAAACACATTTAATTGATGACTTTACTATGTTTAGCTTAGGACTTTTCAAAAGCGAAGACCGGACTCTTTAGCCATCTTCGTGTTTATAGGAATGATTAATGGAGGATTTTTAAAAGCGAAGACTGGACTCCTTAGCCATCTTCGTGTTTATAGGAATGATTAATGTAGGAATTTTAAAAGCGAAGACTGGACTCCTTAGCCATCTTCGTGTTTATAGGAATGATTAACGGAGGAATTTTAAAAGCGAAGACTGGACTCCTTAGCCATCTTCGTGTTCATAGGAATGATTAATGTAGGAATTTTAAAAGTGAAGACTGGGCTCTTTAGCCATCTTCATGTTAAAAGGATGTAGTTGAGGACATTTTCAAAGAAGATCGGTCTCGGTGGCCATCTTTGTACTTACAGGAAAGGATATTGTATTAATTTTTGAAAAATTGAGGATTTTTAGCTGAGGACTAGATGTAGTAATATAGTCATCAATTGAATTGTTCATCCAAGACGAAATTGTTGGTTATGTCTGTGCATTTGTAGACAACCCAACAGTGCACATCCTTTTTCTTGTTTTGCTTTTTTTCACGTGCCTTGGACAAAGCATCATCATAACTTGGAATGTTAAGAGGCGTTCAAAAAAAATCATAGAAGAATGAGTTTGTAAAATAACCGGCTAGTTCAGTTGAATAATAGTTGGGACATAATTAGTTGAGCGCAAGCTTTGACGCTGATTCAACCCATTCAACATTAGTTGAGTGCGAAGTTTGTGAGGCTGATTCAGCCCTCAAACCGGATGCTTGTAGACCACCTTCCAGAGATCTAACACGACGCCATCGTAAAAATTCGTTGCAGTCAGTTTATCACGATGAAGCTGTAGGTCAACAAGCTCAAAACAGGAGTCAGTGAAAAAAGCAAGCCTGAAACTTTTTATTGGGCTCCAACTATTCAACTGACGCACGTTTGCAAAACAAGAGTTAAAGAAAAGGATGAAAATATAAGCCATCAGATATAGGATGATTGTGCAGGAACAGTTGGGATTGTCGTTTGTATCACGCTCATCTCTCATCCACTGAGACATTGTGAAGCGATGTAACCAGTGATGTTTTGAAACATCTTTATTTAATTGTAATGAGGATATCTACAAACGTTTGTGTACAAATGTGTGATAATTCGCAGGTTTTTCATCTCTGCACTTAATGTGGTGATCAAAATGTATTTGCAATCCCCAGTGAAATCATTCTTTGAGTGCTTAAAAAAGAAATTCATACGGATGTATAACTGTGTTAGACGTCTTCATTTATATTCCGATGGAAGGTTTGTAACAATAATTAAGACACACTCAAGGAACATATGAACCTGTCCATCAAAGGAAATATCGCCGCTCGTGATGCAACGCACACTTAATCAACATTTGCCCTTGCAGACCAACTAAATAGTTGCGGAGAAAACACATTTAATTGATGACTTTACTATGTTTAGCTTAGGACTTTTCAAAAGCGAAGACCGGACTCTTTAGCCATCTTCGTGTTTATAGGAATGATTAATGGAGGATTTTTAAAAGCGAAGACTGGACTCCTTAGCCATCTTCGTGTTTATAGGAATGATTAATGTAGGAATTTTAAAAGCGAAGACTGGACTCCTTAGCCATCTTCGTGTTTATAGGAATGATTAACGGAGGAATTTTAAAAGCGAAGACTGGACTCCTTAGCCATCTTCGTGTTCATAGGAATGATTAATGTAGGAATTTTAAAAGTGAAGACTGGGCTCTTTAGCCATCTTCATGTTAAAAGGATGTAGTTGAGGACATTTTCAAAGAAGATCGGTCTCGGTGGCCATCTTTGTACTTACAGGAAAGGATATTGTATTAATTTTTGAAAAATTGAGGATTTTTAGCTGAGGACTAGATGTAGTAATATAGTCATCAATTGAATTGTTCATCCAAGACGAAATTGTTGGTTATGTCTGTGCATTTGTAGACAACCCAACAGTGCACATCCTTTTTCTTGTTTTGCTTTTTTTCACGTGCCTTGGACAAAGCATCATCATAACTTGGAATGTTAAGAGGCGTTCAAAAAAAATCATAGAAGAATGAGTTTGTAAAATAACCGGCTAGTTCAGTTGAATAATAGTTGGGACATAATTAGTTGAGAGGAAAGCTTTGACGCTGATTCAACCCATTCAACATTAGTTGAGTGCGAAGTTTGTGAGGCTGATTCAGCCCTCAAACCGGATGCTTGTAGACCACCTTCCAGAGATCTAACACGACGCCATCGTAAAAATTCGTTGCAGTCAGTTTATCACGATGAAGCTGTAGGTCAACAAGCTCAAAACAGGAGTCAGTGAAAAAAGCAAGCCTGAAACTTTTTATTGGGCTCCAACTATTCAACTGACGCACGTTTGCAAAACAAGAGTTAAAGAAAAGGATGAAAATATAAGCCATCAGATATAGGATGATTGTGCAGGAACAGTTGGGATTGTCGTTTGTATCACGCTCATCTCTCATCCACTGAGACATTGTGAAGCGATGTAACCAGTGATGTTTTGAAACATCTTTATTTAATTGTAATGAGGATATCTACAAACGTTTGTGTACAAATGTGTGATAATTCGCAGGTTTTTCATCTCTGCACTTAATGTGGTGATCAAAATGTATTTGCAATCCCCAGTGAAATCATTCTTTGAGTGCTTAAAAAAGAAATTCATACGGATGTATAACTGTGTTAGACGTCTTCATTTATATTCCGATGGAAGGTTTGTAACAATAATTAAGACACACTCAAGGAACATATGAACCTGTCCATCAAAGGAAATATCGCCGCTCGTGATGCAACGCACACTTAATCAACATTTGCCCTTGCAGACCAACTAAATAGTTGCGGAGAAAACACATTTAATTGATGACTTTACTATGTTTAGCTTAGGACTTTTCAAAAGCGAAGACCGGACTCTTTAGCCATCTTCGTGTTTATAGGAATGATTAATGGAGGATTTTTAAAAGCGAAGACTGGACTCCTTAGCCATCTTCGTGTTTATAGGAATGATTAATGTAGGAATTTTAAAAGCGAAGACTGGACTCCTTAGCCATCTTCGTGTTTATAGGAATGATTAACGGAGGAATTTTAAAAGCGAAGACTGGACTCCTTAGCCATCTTCGTGTTCATAGGAATGATTAATGTAGGAATTTTAAAAGTGAAGACTGGGCTCTTTAGCCATCTTCATGTTAAAAGGATGTAGTTGAGGACATTTTCAAAGAAGATCGGTCTCGGTGGCCATCTTTGTACTTACAGGAAAGGATATTGTATTAATTTTTGAAAAATTGAGGATTTTTAGCTGAGGACTAGATGTAGTAATATAGTCATCAATTGAATTGTTCATCCAAGACGAAATTGTTGGTTATGTCTGTGCATTTGTAGACAACCCAACAGTGCACATCCTTTTTCTTGTTTTGCTTTTTTTCACGTGCCTTGGACAAAGCATCATCATAACTTGGAATGTTAAGAGGCGTTCAAAAAAAATCATAGAAGAATGAGTTTGTAAAATAACCGGCTAGTTCAGTTGAATAATAGTTGGGACATAATTAGTTGAGCGCAAGCTTTGACGCTGATTCAACCCATTCAACATTAGTTGAGTGCGAAGTTTGTGAGGCTGATTCAGCCCTCAAACCGGATGCTTGTAGACCACCTTCCAGAGATCTAACACGACGCCATCGTAAAAATTCGTTGCAGTCAGTTTATCACGATGAAGCTGTAGGTCAACAAGCTCAAAACAGGAGTCAGTGAAAAAAGCAAGCCTGAAACTTTTTATTGGGCTCCAACTATTCAACTGATGCACGTTTGCAAAACAAGAGTTAAAGAAAAGGATGAAAATATAAGCCATCAGATATAGGATGATTGTGCAGGAACAGTTGGGATTGTCGTTTGTATCACGCTCATCTCTCATCCACTGAGACATTGTGAAGCGATGTAACCAGTGATGTTTTGAAACATCTTTATTTAATTGTAATGAGGATATCTACAAACGTTTGTGTACAAATGTGTGATAATTCGCAGGTTTTTCATCTCTGCACTTAATGTGGTGATCAAAATGTATTTGCAATCCCCAGTGAAATCATTCTTTGAGTGCTTAAAAAAGAAATTCATACGGATGTATAACTGTGTTAGACGTCTTCATTTATATTCCGATGGAAGGTTTGTAACAATAATTAAGACACACTCAAGGAACATATGAACCTGTCCATCAAAGGAAATATCGCCGCTCGTGATGCAACGCACACTTAATCAACATTTGCCCTTGCAGACCAACTAAATAGTTGCGGAGAAAACACATTTAATTGATGACTTTACTATGTTTAGCTTAGGACTTTTCAAAAGCGAAGACCGGACTCTTTAGCCATCTTCGTGTTTATAGGAATGATTAATGTAGGAATTTTAAAAGCGAAGACTGGACTCCTTAGCCATCTTCGTGTTTATAGGAATGATTAACGGAGGAATTTTAAAAGCGAAGACTGGACTCCTTAGCCATCTTCGTGTTCATAGGAATGATTAATGTAGGAATTTTAAAAGCGAAGACTGGACTCCTTAGCCATCTTCGTGTTTATAGGAATGATTAACGGAGGAATTTTAAAAGCGAAGACTGGACTCCTTAGCCATCTTCGTGTTCATAGGAATGATTAATGTAGGAATTTTAAAAGTGAAGACTGGGCTCTTTAGCCATCTTCATGTTAAAAGGATGTAGTTGAGGACATTTTCAAAGAAGATCGGTCTCGGTGGCCATCTTTGTACTTACAGGAAAGGATATTGTATTAATTTTTGAAAAATTGAGGATTTTTAGCTGAGGACTAGATGTAGTAATATAGTCATCAATTGAATTGTTCATCCAAGACGAAATTGTTGGTTATGTCTGTGCATTTGTAGACAACCCAACAGTGCACATCCTTTTTCTTGTTTTGCTTTTTTTCACGTGCCTTGGACAAAGCATCATCATAACTTGGAATGTTAGGAGGCGTTCAAAAAAAATCATAGAAGAATGAGTTTGTAAAATAACCGGCTAGTTCAGTTGAATAATAGTTGGGACATAATTAGTTGAGAGGAAAGCTTTGACGCTGATTCAACCCATTCAACATTAGTTGAGTGCGAAGTTTGTGAGGCTGATTCAGCCCTCAAACCGGATGCTTGTAGACCACCTTCCAGAGATCTAACACGACGCCATCGTAAAAATTCGTTGCAGTCAGTTTATCACGATGAAGCTGTAGGTCAACAAGCTCAAAACAGGAGTCAGTGAAAAAAGCAAGCCTGAAACTTTTTATTGGGCTCCAACTATTCAACTGACGCACGTTTGCAAAACAAGAGTTAAAGAAAAGGATGAAAATATAAGCCATCAGATATAGGATGATTGTGCAGGAACAGTTGGGATTGTCGTTTGTATCACGCTCATCTCTCATCCACTGAGACATTGTGAAGCGATGTAACCAGTGATGTTTTGAAACATCTTTATTTAATTGTAATGAGGATATCTACAAACGTTTGTGTACAAATGTGTGATAATTCGCAGGTTTTTCATCTCTGCACTTAATGTGGTGATCAAAATGTATTTGCAATCCCCAGTGAAATCATTCTTTGAGTGCTTAAAAAAGAAATTCATACGGATGTATAACTGTGTTAGACGTCTTCATTTATATTCCGATGGAAGGTTTGTAACAATAATTAAGACACACTCAAGGAACATATGAACCTGTCCATCAAAGGAAATATCGCCGCTCGTGATGCAACGCACACTTAATCAACATTTGCCCTTGCAGACCAACTAAATAGTTGCGGAGAAAACACATTTAATTGATGACTTTACTATGTTTAGCTTAGGACTTTTCAAAAGCGAAGACCGGACTCTTTAGCCATCTTCGTGTTTATAGGAATGATTAATGGAGGATTTTTAAAAGCGAAGACTGGACTCCTTAGCCATCTTCGTGTTTATAGGAATGATTAACGGAGGAATTTTAAAAGCGAAGACTGGACTCCTTAGCCATCTTCGTGTTTATAGGAATGATTAACGGAGGAATTTTAAAAGCGAAGACTGGACTCCTTAGCCATCTTCGTGTTCATAGGAATGATTAATGTAGGAATTTTAAAAGTGAAGACTGGGCTCTTTAGCCATCTTCATGTTAAAAGGATGTAGTTGAGGACATTTTCAAAGAAGATCGGTCTCGGTGGCCATCTTTGTACTTACAGGAAAGGATATTGTATTAATTTTTGAAAAATTGAGGATTTTTAGCTGAGGACTAGATGTAGTAATATAGTCATCAATTGAATTGTTCATCCAAGACGAAATTGTTGGTTATGTCTGTGCATTTGTAGACAACCCAACAGTGCACATCCTTTTTCTTGTTTTGCTTTTTTTCACGTGCCTTGGACAAAGCATCATCATAACTTGGAATGTTAAGAGGCGTTCAAAAAAAATCATAGAAGAATGAGTTTGTAAAATAACCGGCTAGTTCAGTTGAATAATAGTTGGGACATAATTAGTTGAGAGGAAAGCTTTGACGCTGATTCAACCCATTCAACATTAGTTGAGTGCGAAGTTTGTGAGGCTGATTCAGCCCTCAAACCGGATGCTTGTAGACCACCTTCCAGAGATCTAACACGACGCCATCGTAAAAATTCGTTGCAGTCAGTTTATCACGATGAAGCTGTAGGTCAACAAGCTCAAAACAGGAGTCAGTGAAAAAAGCAAGCCTGAAACTTTTTATTGGGCTCCAACTATTCAACTGACGCACGTTTGCAAAACAAGAGTTAAAGAAAAGGATGAAAATATAAGCCATCAGATATAGGATGATTGTGCAGGAACAGTTGGGATTGTCGTTTGTATCACGCTCATCTCTCATCCACTGAGACATTGTGAAGCGATGTAACCAGTGATGTTTTGAAACATCTTTATTTAATTGTAATGAGGATATCTACAAACGTTTGTGTACAAATGTGTGATAATTCGCAGGTTTTTCATCTCTGCACTTAATGTGGTGATCAAAATGTATTTGCAATCCCCAGTGAAATCATTCTTTGAGTGCTTAAAAAAGAAATTCATACGGATGTATAACTGTGTTAGACGTCTTCATTTATATTCCGATGGAAGGTTTGTAACAATAATTAAGACACACTCAAGGAACATATGAACCTGTCCATCAAAGGAAATATCGCCGCTCGTGATGCAACGCACACTTAATCAACATTTGCCCTTGCAGACCAACTAAATAGTTGCGGAGAAAACACATTTAATTGATGACTTTACTATGTTTAGCTTAGGACTTTTCAAAAGCGAAGACCGGACTCTTTAGCCATCTTCGTGTTTATAGGAATGATTAATGGAGGATTTTTAAAAGCGAAGACTGGACTCCTTAGCCATCTTCGTGTTTATAGGAATGATTAATGTAGGAATTTTAAAAGCGAAGACTGGACTCCTTAGCCATCTTCGTGTTTATAGGAATGATTAACGGAGGAATTTTAAAAGCGAAGACTGGACTCCTTAGCCATCTTCGTGTTCATAGGAATGATTAATGTAGGAATTTTAAAAGTGAAGACTGGGCTCTTTAGCCATCTTCATGTTAAAAGGATGTAGTTGAGGACATTTTCAAAGAAGATCGGTCTCGGTGGCCATCTTTGTACTTACAGGAAAGGATATTGTATTAATTTTTGAAAAATTGAGGATTTTTAGCTGAGGACTAGATGTAGTAATATAGTCATCAATTGAATTGTTCATCCAAGACGAAATTGTTGGTTATGTCTGTGCATTTGTAGACAACCCAACAGTGCACATCCTTTTTCTTGTTTTGCTTTTTTTCACGTGCCTTGGACAAAGCATCATCATAACTTGGAATGTTAAGAGGCGTTCAAAAAAAATCATAGAAGAATGAGTTTGTAAAATAACCGGCTAGTTCAGTTGAATAATAGTTGGGACATAATTAGTTGAGAGGAAAGCTTTGACGCTGATTCAACCCATTCAACATTAGTTGAGTGCGAAGTTTGTGAGGCTGATTCAGCCCTCAAACCGGATGCTTGTAGACCACCTTCCAGAGATCTAACACGACGCCATCGTAAAAATTCGTTGCAGTCAGTTTATCACGATGAAGCTGTAGGTCAACAAGCTCAAAACAGGAGTCAGTGAAAAAAGCAAGCCTGAAACTTTTTATTGGGCTCCAACTATTCAACTGACGCACGTTTGCAAAACAAGAGTTAAAGAAAAGGATGAAAATATAAGCCATCAGATATAGGATGATTGTGCAGGAACAGTTGGGATTGTCGTTTGTATCACGCTCATCTCTCATCCACTGAGACATTGTGAAGCGATGTAACCAGTGATGTTTTGAAACATCTTTATTTAATTGTAATGAGGATATCTACAAACGTTTGTGTACAAATGTGTGATAATTCGCAGGTTTTTCATCTCTGCACTTAATGTGGTGATCAAAATGTATTTGCAATCCCCAGTGAAATCATTCTTTGAGTGCTTAAAAAAGAAATTCATACGGATGTATAACTGTGTTAGACGTCTTCATTTATATTCCGATGGAAGGTTTGTAACAATAATTAAGACACACTCAAGGAACATATGAACCTGTCCATCAAAGGAAATATCGCCGCTCGTGATGCAACGCACACTTAATCAACATTTGCCCTTGCAGACCAACTAAATAGTTGCGGAGAAAACACATTTAATTGATGACTTTACTATGTTTAGCTTAGGACTTTTCAAAAGCGAAGACCGGACTCTTTAGCCATCTTCGTGTTTATAGGAATGATTAATGGAGGATTTTTAAAAGCGAAGACTGGACTCCTTAGCCATCTTCGTGTTTATAGGAATGATTAATGTAGGAATTTTAAAAGCGAAGACTGGACTCCTTAGCCATCTTCGTGTTTATAGGAATGATTAACGGAGGAATTTTAAAAGCGAAGACTGGACTCCTTAGCCATCTTCGTGTTCATAGGAATGATTAATGTAGGAATTTTAAAAGTGAAGACTGGGCTCTTTAGCCATCTTCATGTTAAAAGGATGTAGTTGAGGACATTTTCAAAGAAGATCGGTCTCGGTGGCCATCTTTGTACTTACAGGAAAGGATATTGTATTAATTTTTGAAAAATTGAGGATTTTTAGCTGAGGACTAGATGTAGTAATATAGTCATCAATTGAATTGTTCATCCAAGACGAAATTGTTGGTTATGTCTGTGCATTTGTAGACAACCCAACAGTGCACATCCTTTTTCTTGTTTTGCTTTTTTTCACGTGCCTTGGACAAAGCATCATCATAACTTGGAATGTTAAGAGGCGTTCAAAAAAAATCATAGAAGAATGAGTTTGTAAAATAACCGGCTAGTTCAGTTGAATAATAGTTGGGACATAATTAGTTGAGAGGAAAGCTTTGACGCTGATTCAACCCATTCAACATTAGTTGAGTGCGAAGTTTGTGAGGCTGATTCAGCCCTCAAACCGGATGCTTGTAGACCACCTTCCAGAGATCTAACACGACGCCATCGTAAAAATTCGTTGCAGTCAGTTTATCACGATGAAGCTGTAGGTCAACAAGCTCAAAACAGGAGTCAGTGAAAAAAGCAAGCCTGAAACTTTTTATTGGGCTCCAACTATTCAACTGACGCACGTTTGCAAAACAAGAGTTAAAGAAAAGGATGAAAATATAAGCCATCAGATATAGGATGATTGTGCAGGAACAGTTGGGATTGTCGTTTGTATCACGCTCATCTCTCATCCACTGAGACATTGTGAAGCGATGTAACCAGTGATGTTTTGAAACATCTTTATTTAATTGTAATGAGGATATCTACAAACGTTTGTGTACAAATGTGTGATAATTCGCAGGTTTTTCATCTCTGCACTTAATGTGGTGATCAAAATGTATTTGCAATCCCCAGTGAAATCATTCTTTGAGTGCTTAAAAAAGAAATTCATACGGATGTATAACTGTGTTAGACGTCTTCATTTATATTCCGATGGAAGGTTTGTAACAATAATTAAGACACACTCAAGGAACATATGAACCTGTCCATCAAAGGAAATATCGCCGCTCGTGATGCAACGCACACTTAATCAACATTTGCCCTTGCAGACCAACTAAATAGTTGCGGAGAAAACACATTTAATTGATGACTTTACTATGTTTAGCTTAGGACTTTTCAAAAGCGAAGACCGGACTCTTTAGCCATCTTCGTGTTTATAGGAATGATTAATGGAGGATTTTTAAAAGCGAAGACTGGACTCCTTAGCCATCTTCGTGTTTATAGGAATGATTAATGTAGGAATTTTAAAAGCGAAGACTGGACTCCTTAGCCATCTTCGTGTTTATAGGAATGATTAACGGAGGAATTTTAAAAGCGAAGACTGGACTCCTTAGCCATCTTCGTGTTCATAGGAATGATTAATGTAGGAATTTTAAAAGTGAAGACTGGGCTCTTTAGCCATCTTCATGTTAAAAGGATGTAGTTGAGGACATTTTCAAAGAAGATCGGTCTCGGTGGCCATCTTTGTACTTACAGGAAAGGATATTGTATTAATTTTTGAAAAATTGAGGATTTTTAGCTGAGGACTAGATGTAGTAATATAGTCATCAATTGAATTGTTCATCCAAGACGAAATTGTTGGTTATGTCTGTGCATTTGTAGACAACCCAACAGTGCACATCCTTTTTCTTGTTTTGCTTTTTTTCACGTGCCTTGGACAAAGCATCATCATAACTTGGAATGTTAGGAGGCGTTCAAAAAAAATCATAGAAGAATGAGTTTGTAAAATAACCGGCTAGTTCAGTTGAATAATAGTTGGGACATAATTAGTTGAGAGGAAAGCTTTGACGCTGATTCAACCCATTCAACATTAGTTGAGTGCGAAGTTTGTGAGGCTGATTCAGCCCTCAAACCGGATGCTTGTAGACCACCTTCCAGAGATCTAACACGACGCCATCGTAAAAATTCGTTGCAGTCAGTTTATCACGATGAAGCTGTAGGTCAACAAGCTCAAAACAGGAGTCAGTGAAAAAAGCAAGCCTGAAACTTTTTATTGGGCTCCAACTATTCAACTGACGCACGTTTGCAAAACAAGAGTTAAAGAAAAGGATGAAAATATAAGCCATCAGATATAGGATGATTGTGCAGGAACAGTTGGGATTGTCGTTTGTATCACGCTCATCTCTCATCCACTGAGACATTGTGAAGCGATGTAACCAGTGATGTTTTGAAACATCTTTATTTAATTGTAATGAGGATATCTACAAACGTTTGTGTACAAATGTGTGATAATTCGCAGGTTTTTCATCTCTGCACTTAATGTGGTGATCAAAATGTATTTGCAATCCCCAGTGAAATCATTCTTTGAGTGCTTAAAAAAGAAATTCATACGGATGTATAACTGTGTTAGACGTCTTCATTTATATTCCGATGGAAGGTTTGTAACAATAATTAAGACACACTCAAGGAACATATGAACCTGTCCATCAAAGGAAATATCGCCGCTCGTGATGCAACGCACACTTAATCAACATTTGCCCTTGCAGACCAACTAAATAGTTGCGGAGAAAACACATTTAATTGATGACTTTACTATGTTTAGCTTAGGACTTTTCAAAAGCGAAGACCGGACTCTTTAGCCATCTTCGTGTTTATAGGAATGATTAATGGAGGATTTTTAAAAGCGAAGACTGGACTCCTTAGCCATCTTCGTGTTTATAGGAATGATTAATGTAGGAATTTTAAAAGCGAAGACTGGACTCCTTAGCCATCTTCGTGTTTATAGGAATGATTAACGGAGGAATTTTAAAAGCGAAGACTGGACTCCTTAGCCATCTTCGTGTTCATAGGAATGATTAATGTAGGAATTTTAAAAGTGAAGACTGGGCTCTTTAGCCATCTTCATGTTAAAAGGATGTAGTTGAGGACATTTTCAAAGAAGATCGGTCTCGGTGGCCATCTTTGTACTTACAGGAAAGGATATTGTATTAATTTTTGAAAAATTGAGGATTTTTAGCTGAGGACTAGATGTAGTAATATAGTCATCAATTGAATTGTTCATCCAAGACGAAATTGTTGGTTATGTCTGTGCATTTGTAGACAACCCAACAGTGCACATCCTTTTTCTTGTTTTGCTTTTTTTCACGTGCCTTGGACAAAGCATCATCATAACTTGGAATGTTAGGAGGCGTTCAAAAAAAATCATAGAAGAATGAGTTTGTAAAATAACCGGCTAGTTCAGTTGAATAATAGTTGGGACATAATTAGTTGAGAGGAAAGCTTTGACGCTGATTCAACCCATTCAACATTAGTTGAGTGCGAAGTTTGTGAGGCTGATTCAGCCCTCAAACCGGATGCTTGTAGACCACCTTCCAGAGATCTAACACGACGCCATCGTAAAAATTCGTTGCAGTCAGTTTATCACGATGAAGCTGTAGGTCAACAAGCTCAAAACAGGAGTCAGTGAAAAAAGCAAGCCTGAAACTTTTTATTGGGCTCCAACTATTCAACTGACGCACGTTTGCAAAACAAGAGTTAAAGAAAAGGATGAAAATATAAGCCATCAGATATAGGATGATTGTGCAGGAACAGTTGGGATTGTCGTTTGTATCACGCTCATCTCTCATCCACTGAGACATTGTGAAGCGATGTAACCAGTGATGTTTTGAAACATCTTTATTTAATTGTAATGAGGATATCTACAAACGTTTGTGTACAAATGTGTGATAATTCGCAGGTTTTTCATCTCTGCACTTAATGTGGTGATCAAAATGTATTTGCAATCCCCAGTGAAATCATTCTTTGAGTGCTTAAAAAAGAAATTCATACGGATGTATAACTGTGTTAGACGTCTTCATTTATATTCCGATGGAAGGTTTGTAACAATAATTAAGACACACTCAAGGAACATATGAACCTGTCCATCAAAGGAAATATCGCCGCTCGTGATGCAACGCACACTTAATCAACATTTGCCCTTGCAGACCAACTAAATAGTTGCGGAGAAAACACATTTAATTGATGACTTTACTATGTTTAGCTTAGGACTTTTCAAAAGCGAAGACCGGACTCTTTAGCCATCTTCGTGTTTATAGGAATGATTAATGGAGGATTTTTAAAAGCGAAGACTGGACTCCTTAGCCATCTTCGTGTTTATAGGAATGATTAATGTAGGAATTTTAAAAGCGAAGACTGGACTCCTTAGCCATCTTCGTGTTTATAGGAATGATTAACGGAGGAATTTTAAAAGCGAAGACTGGACTCCTTAGCCATCTTCGTGTTCATAGGAATGATTAATGTAGGAATTTTAAAAGTGAAGACTGGGCTCTTTAGCCATCTTCATGTTAAAAGGATGTAGTTGAGGACATTTTCAAAGAAGATCGGTCTCGGTGGCCATCTTTGTACTTACAGGAAAGGATATTGTATTAATTTTTGAAAAATTGAGGATTTTTAGCTGAGGACTAGATGTAGTAATATAGTCATCAATTGAATTGTTCATCCAAGACGAAATTGTTGGTTATGTCTGTGCATTTGTAGACAACCCAACAGTGCACATCCTTTTTCTTGTTTTGCTTTTTTTCACGTGCCTTGGACAAAGCATCATCATAACTTGGAATGTTAAGAGGCGTTCAAAAAAAATCATAGAAGAATGAGTTTGTAAAATAACCGGCTAGTTCAGTTGAATAATAGTTGGGACATAATTAGTTGAGAGGAAAGCTTTGACGCTGATTCAACCCATTCAACATTAGTTGAGTGCGAAGTTTGTGAGGCTGATTCAGCCCTCAAACCGGATGCTTGTAGACCACCTTCCAGAGATCTAACACGACGCCATCGTAAAAATTCGTTGCAGTCAGTTTATCACGATGAAGCTGTAGGTCAACAAGCTCAAAACAGGAGTCAGTGAAAAAAGCAAGCCTGAAACTTTTTATTGGGCTCCAACTATTCAACTGACGCACGTTTGCAAAACAAGAGTTAAAGAAAAGGATGAAAATATAAGCCATCAGATATAGGATGATTGTGCAGGAACAGTTGGGATTGTCGTTTGTATCACGCTCATCTCTCATCCACTGAGACATTGTGAAGCGATGTAACCAGTGATGTTTTGAAACATCTTTATTTAATTGTAATGAGGATATCTACAAACGTTTGTGTACAAATGTGTGATAATTCGCAGGTTTTTCATCTCTGCACTTAATGTGGTGATCAAAATGTATTTGCAATCCCCAGTGAAATCATTCTTTGAGTGCTTAAAAAAGAAATTCATACGGATGTATAACTGTGTTAGACGTCTTCATTTATATTCCGATGGAAGGTTTGTAACAATAATTAAGACACACTCAAGGAACATATGAACCTGTCCATCAAAGGAAATATCGCCGCTCGTGATGCAACGCACACTTAATCAACATTTGCCCTTGCAGACCAACTAAATAGTTGCGGAGAAAACACATTTAATTGATGACTTTACTATGTTTAGCTTAGGACTTTTCAAAAGCGAAGACCGGACTCTTTAGCCATCTTCGTGTTTATAGGAATGATTAATGGAGGATTTTTAAAAGCGAAGACTGGACTCCTTAGCCATCTTCGTGTTTATAGGAATGATTAATGTAGGAATTTTAAAAGCGAAGACTGGACTCCTTAGCCATCTTCGTGTTTATAGGAATGATTAACGGAGGAATTTTAAAAGCGAAGACTGGACTCCTTAGCCATCTTCGTGTTCATAGGAATGATTAATGTAGGAATTTTAAAAGTGAAGACTGGGCTCTTTAGCCATCTTCATGTTAAAAGGATGTAGTTGAGGACATTTTCAAAGAAGATCGGTCTCGGTGGCCATCTTTGTACTTACAGGAAAGGATATTGTATTAATTTTTGAAAAATTGAGGATTTTTAGCTGAGGACTAGATGTAGTAATATAGTCATCAATTGAATTGTTCATCCAAGACGAAATTGTTGGTTATGTTTGTGTGCATTTGGACTCCTTAGCCATCTTCATGTTGAAGTTATTCAACTGATGTACGTTTGCAAATAAGTATTAAAAAAAAGGATGAAAATATAAGTCATCAGATGTAATAACTGCAAGATTGTGGCTTTTGAGTCCTTATGTTTGGCTGCACACTAGTCAGGTTAATCCTAACTGAGCTTGAGTCAATGCCATCAATGAGATAAATGGAATTAATTTGTTTTAGGTTTTTTTTCTTTCTCTTAATAACTAACATTTTTTTGGGTGGAAATACATGATCCAATGTGATTCCCATTTCTGTAATTCATATATTTTTCTTTGAAAAATTTCTGTATCTTGAGTTGTTTTTATTGTTTTATATATTATGCAATTGTCTGCACAAAATCTTTTTTTTGTTTCTGAGCTAATGCAAATTTGTTTAATTATTTATATAAATTGAAAATAGTACTGAACCTGAGTCTGAACAACATTTTCATCCACTTGAATATTGATCATATAATTGACTTTGTCTGTTTTTTTTTTATAATTATAAAGTTCCATTCCAGATCTTTTCATTTTTCCAGTTATGCTACCACACAAAAACTTCATCTTCTTTCATCCTTCTGAAGTTGCAGTGTTAACTTTTTATGTTCCTATATCTTCTTAATTGCTTATCTGAATTAGCTCTTTCTACTTTAGAAGTAAAATAACTGTTTTCTCTTACTGTATTTACAAATCCAAATTCATCCTTTAATAACATATCACCTCCAATTAACTTTAGAAAAAATATTGTTTAAGGACTCTTTGGATTGCATCCAATTATCAATTCAAATGGAGAGTAGCCAGGAGTAGTTCTATCATCAATTCAGTAGTAATCATTGCCTTTGTAAGTGATTTCTGGTGTTCTCTCTCTGAAGCTGCATGCAGCCATGTGCTCTCTTCTGTGTCTTATGTATAGAGGGACTTCTTTTGGTCTGACAGTTATTCTGAGCAGGGCACGTATTTTCATATGGGGGATGAACATATGCCGAAAGCAGTCTTTTTTGGTGAGCTGAAAGATGAACATGGTAACAGTGAATATTTCCAATAATCAGGGGACAAACATTTTTCATCACCATAACTATGATTCTTTCTGTTATCCATGGGCAGTCAATAAATGCTATTGGATATGATATCTTGTTGTTTTGCCAGCATAATTTTTTTACTTTTACCCATCATAAGTTCTTAGTTTTACCTGTCATATTTTCTTAGTTTTGCATGTCATATTTTCTTAGTTTTGCATGTCATATTTTCTTAGTTAAGGCTGTCATATTTTCTTAGTTATGCCTGTCATATTTTCTTAGTTATGCCTGTCATATTTTCTTAGTTTTACATGTCATATTTTCTTAGTTTTACATGTCATATTTTCTTAGTTTTTTACCTGTCATATTTCCTTAGTTTTACCCCATATTTTCTTAGTTTTACCTTTCATATTTTCTTAGTTTTGCCTGTCATATTTTCTTAGTTTTAGCTGTCATAAGTTCTTTGTTTTACTTGGCATATTTTCTTAGTTTTACCTTTCATATTTTCTTAGTTTTGCCTGTCATATTTTCTTAGTTATATCTGTTAAACATGTTTATCATTTGTAATGACTGGTATATTTTACTAGTATACCATTAGCATATGCTTGAAAAAATTCCAGTTCTTCTTCAATATTATATACTGTAGCTTGAACTTCATTTGTATTAACATTATTACTTTGTTACTTATTCTGATTTCCAATTCCTTATCTATTTCTTGGTACATTATATTTTTGGAGAATTAGATTCTTGTCTTTAATGTTGACAATAAATTTCTATTTGGTGATCTAGATTCCAATAATATTGCTTTTAACAGGATGCATTACTTTCTTTGTTCTCCTATTAATGAGTTAATAACACTTAAAGTCTTGCCACTTAGTTTACAGATGAATATATTAGAACAAGTATCTTCATTGTAATTGCAAGTTTTACAGATAGTCTGAAAATAACTATGTTTGTCATCAGTTTCTTTAAGGTTCCTCATTTTTTGCCTATAAATATTACTTTTATGTTCACACTTGGTAGTTTCTGTTTTGTCACCCTTGTTTTGACTCGCAGTTTTTTTTTCAGTTTCTTTTTTTTTTAACTTCATATTCTTTGTCTGGTTTTGCTTCCTTTTAATTTCTTTCAGCATTTCTAGTTGCACTTCTCTCTTCTCTTTGTGCTCTCACCAATTTCAGCTTTCTTTTCTTTCCTTTCCATTTATGTCAAAACATCTTTCTTTTCTTCATCTTAAGACCAAACAAATCAGCAACTTTCGTTAGTTAAATGTATCCAGCCATGTATCTATTAATACTTATCAAATGTACCAATGCATTCTGTACTCTTTTATAGATAATTATGATATCTATCATCTTTTATAATTTACAATCACTGACAATATTATCAAGCCAATACTGTTGTGATGAACATAACACAGTCAATAGTCAACAATCTAATAATCAATGTCATAATCAATTATTGTTTTTACAATATTTTTTTTTTCAATTGTCCTAACAAGGAGAAAACAATATTAATAAAATATTATAATTTAAAAAAATGTAACAAAATTTATACCAAAATGTTACAATTACATAAATGATATGATCATGACTGAGTGTCCTTGCACTGAAAACTTTGATTAAATTGAGGAGGATTCAAGCAACACATTGACCTCACTCTTTTACCCTAATGCACATCGTTTTCCAAAAGCAAGATTTAGTCAATATATAAAAACAAACAAGAACAGCAGGAAAAAGACAGAAACTTTTCGAGAAATACTACATATACTTAAAATATCAATAACAATGACTTAAAGACCCCAAGAAATTGTGTACAATATTAAACAAAACAAGTCTAAACACAAAAATCTACTAGTGTTAAATTTGCGACCTCTATAACGTTAATTACTGATCATAGTTTTTACACATTGAAAAAAGATAAAATTTATTAAGGACACAATATCAGTGATACCAAATTTTGACAAGAACAATACTGTCACCAGCTTTCTAAATATATAACATATAAAAATTAAAAATCAAAATCAAAATTATCAGTAATATATTTCAATACTGATTATCTTCCTGTAATGTCATTCAATACAAACTCTGATATAGCTCATCACTTTGAAGAGTTTTTTTTAATCTTTTCTCTTTTCACTGCCCAACTTTAATTGAATATATATATATATATATTTATATATATATACTTTAACTGCACACAATTACTAACTATTACTTGAGATATATAATATACATCAGCACAAATTTATTGCCTGTGTCAAAATTTACAGTTACTAACTTCAATATATATACTTGTACTGCACAAAATTACTGACTATTACTTGATGAGATATATAATATACATTGGCATAAAAATATTATCTGCCTGTGTCAAAATTTAAAATCACTGTCCAACTTCAATATACTATTTACTAACTAATTGTTGGTGCACCTGAAGTGTCTGGTCGATTTTTGGAGCACCTTTTTCATCCTTCAATTGTCTATGAGTGTTTGATTTGTGATAGGGCAAAGCAATTGTGAATATATATTTAAAATAGATTTTTATTAATTTATGTAAATTTTTACTATTTTCACCATCTGAGCTGTGAATGAATCTTGTTTTTAATGACCCAACTGTATAAAACTTAGCTCTTGAGCTATGAAGGGGGAATAACCCTTGAGAGATTATGGGCATGACATAGCCTTAATTGTGCTGATGTGCCAAAAACCCAAAATATCAATACCTTCCAACTGTCGGGCACCTATATGGTCATCAATTGTTGGAATACTTCATCCCTCATACCAACTGTGTGCACCTCAAGTGTGTCCTGTCAGCTATTGGGGCACCACAAGTGTCCTAACGACTGTTTGGGCATCTCAAATATCCTTTTAACTGTTGAGGCACCTTAGGTATCCTATCTATTGTTGAAGCACTTCAAATGTCCTATCATTTGTTGGGGCATCTCATTTAACCTAACAACTGTTGGGCACTTCAATAATCTTATTTTTGGGCACTCCAAGTGTTCTATCAATTGTATGGGCACTCCAAGTGTCCTATCAATTGTTAGGCACCTCATCGATCATACCAACTGTTGTCCACCTCAAGTTTGTCCAATCAGCTGTTGGGGCACCACAAGTGTTTCAACACTTTTTAGGCACCTCAAATGTCCTTATAACTGTTGGGGCACCTCAATATCCTATCAATTGGTAGGGCACATCAAGTATCCTATCAATTGGTAGAGCACCTCTAGTGTCCTATCAATTTGTAGGGCACCTCTTGTCCTATTGTTTGGTAGGGCACTTCAAGTATCCTATCAGTTGGTAATGCACCTATTCTTTCCTACCAACTGTTAGGTCACCACAAGTCTCCTATTAACTGTTGGGGTACCTAAAGTATCCAATCATGGGGCATCTCATTCATCCTAACAACTCAATGGTCTTATTGTTGGGGCTCTCTAAGTGTCCTATCAATTGTAGGACACCTCATCCATCATACCAACTGTTGTTCACCTCATGTTTGTCCTATCAGTTGTTGGGGCACCACAAGTGTCCTAACAACTGCTTGTCCTTTTAACTTATGTGGCACCTCAAGTGTCCTATTAACTGTTGGGGCACATCAAGTATTCATTCAACTCTCTCTCTATATATATATACTATATTATATTATGTTAGTTTTGATTACTGTTATAAATAAATAAATAAATATATATGATTATGGTTATTATATATTATATATAATCTGCAGTGTTTTTACAAATGTGTAGTCCTGCTTATTACTCCCAGAGCCACTTTTTTTTTCAGTTTCATTAGCAACATATGAATTTATATATTTGAAATGTTTAATCACACTTCTTTTTACTGAAGTTTAATTTTTTGTTAACAGATATCAAGCTACAAAATTAAATTCCAATTTTTTAGGTTCTCGCCTATATCTGCAATTTATATCTATATATTAAGTTTTGTTACCTTGAACTCTTTCAAGTTTTTGTTACACAACTTTATATTTCAGATTCTTTTTGTTCTTCCTTAGGTTCAAATGTATCAGTTGTTTTTGTTGACAGATATCAAGGTACAGAAAAAAGAATCTAATTTAGAGTTTAAAGCTTGATTAGTCATAATATTTGCACTATTATTTCCAATATGTGCCAGAGTGTGTGCTAAATGTAACTGTTATGATTAAAAACATGGTCATTGCAAAGTCTAACATATGGACAAGTAGGATGCTTGGGGCTTGATTCAGTGAAAGAATGTTGGACAAGCAGAAGTGTTATGGAGTGTGTGTGTGTGTGTTTTTATGGTGACTGTGGAAAGAGGTAAGCGATTGGATGTGAATGATGCAAAAGTTGCATTGTCGTCACTTGGTCTTAGTTAGGGAAGACGACTCCAGAATGTAAGACTGAAAGGTTGTGTTATTGTAGTAAGTTAGATTGTAAGAAATTTTATTACTTAAGTCTACTACATTTATTTCATGTGATCACAAGTATTATAAATGTTATATTTAGTTTCGTTCACAAGGAAGTTGTTCAAGTTCTTATTAGCTAAGATATATTATGCCTTCAACAGTTTAGTTGCCTACCAGCAGTTTGGTGCTACAAGTCAACAACAGTCAGACTAAATTAAATAAAGCCATGTCTATTTCTACATGATTTTGTTGCTACTAACCTGGTGTTACTAACAACTAACTTGAAAAGGGAGAAGGGAATTATCATCTTATTCATGTACTATTTACATTAGATTTTTACCAAATTATTAAATTTTTACTACCCTTACTATTTTATCTTATCTTCTTATCTTATCTTATATAATACAGACGTTACTTCAAAAAAGAAGATGATTACGTCCTACGCGTCATGCATTTAGTCATGCATATTAACCAATGACTTAAATTCTGCCAAGTCACTGGTTTTTCTGGCTAGCTCAGGCAACCCATTCCATGCTCTAATAGCACTAGGGAAGAAGGAGTATTTGTACAAATTTGTCCTAGCATATGGGACGAGGAATGTGCCTTTATTTTTGTGTCTTTCAGAGTATTTTATTAAATTTTGTTTTTGTATTTGAAGATTATGGTTCAGTGTTTTATGTATAATTGCTACTTTACTTTTGAGTCTTCTGTCCTGAAGGCTTTCTAAATTTAGTGATTTTACTAATGGTGTTACCCTAGTCAAATGTGAATATTTGTTTGTTATGAATCTCACTGCTCTATTTTGTGTTTGTTCCAGTTTCTTAATGTTTTCTTGAGTTGAGGGGTCCCACACGGTGGATGCATATTCTATTATTGGCCTAACCAAGGTTAAATAACATTTTAGTTTTATGTTCTTATTTGATTTATAGAAATTTCTTTTAATAAACCCTAATGCTTTGTTGGATTTTTTTATAGTTTCATCAATATGTGGATTCCATGACAGTTTTTCATTTATTATAACACCTAGGTATTTTGAGTTTTTAGTCTGTGTTACTGGTTTGCCATGAATAAGATAAGTGGAATTAATTTGTTTTAGTTTTTTTGTTACTCTTAACAACTGACATTTTTCTGGGTGGAAAGACATGCTCCAATTTGATTCCCATTTCTGTAATTCATCTAATTCTCTTTGTAAAATATCTGTGTCTTGTTTTGTTTTTATTGTTCTATATATTATGCAATCGTCTGCAAATAATCTGACTTTTGTTCCTGAACTAATGCAATTTGGTAAATCATTTATGTAAATTAAAAATAGTAGTGGACCCAAGACTGTTCCTTGAGGTACACCTGAGTTTACTGTTATTGGTGTTGATTTAGAGCCATTTATTATTACAGTTTGTTCTCTCCCTATCAGAAAATCTTTAATCCACTGATGCAGTGGACCGTTAATGCCGAAATATTTTAATTTTTTAAGCAAACTATGGTGGTGAACTTTGTCAAAAGCCTTGGAAAAATCTAGTAAGATAGCATCTATTTGTTCACTATTATCTAAACCTTTTGAAAAATCATCAATTAGTCCTATTAGTTGTGTTTCACATGATCTATATTTCCTAAAGCCATGTTGGTATGGGGTGAGGACATTATGTTTGTCTAAGTGGTTTATGATATTGCTACATATTATGTGTTCTAGTATTTTACATGTGATGCTGGTAAGTGATACTGGTCTGTAGTTTCCTGGATCAGATTTTTCTCCTTTTTTAAATAGGGGGGTGACATTAGCTTCTTTCCAGTCCTTTGGTACTCTGCCCTGGTTAAGCGATGCTTGAAAGAGTATTTTGAACACTGGGGCTAGCTCATTGCTTAGTTCTTTGAGTAATCTAGCTGGAATACCATCAGGTCCAGACGCTTTATTTGGTTTGGTGTTGGCTAATAGTTTTTTAATTCCATTTTCTTGTACTACTAAATCTTCTATGTTGTCTACTTGGTTCAAATTAAGAAATATGTCTTTGTCTCCTGGGGCTGAGAATGCTGATGCAAAGTATTTGTTTAGGATGTTTGCTTTAGTTTCATTATCATTATGTATTATGTTATGTTCATCTTTTAATGGCGCTATGCCTGTTGTTTCCATTTTCTTAGACTTAATGTATGACCATAGGTTTTTGTTGTTATCTTTAGATATTGCATTGTTTATGTATTCACTCTGCAGCTGTCTGCTTACTTTTTGGGTTAGGTGTTTAATTTTTATATACTTTTTGTAAACTCTTTCTGCCTTGGTTGCTTTAAATTTTCTATATAGGTTTTCCTTCTGTTTACAAAGCTTCTTTAGTCTATTATTAAACCAGCATTTATTTATTTTGTTTGATGTGTATTTAGTTGGTATATGATTTTCTATAATGCTTTTAAGATGGTTTTTAATGAAATTCCAGAGGTCATCGACTGGTTGGTTAATGTCTTTTTCTAATAAGAATGTTTGTTGAAAGTTTAATGCAGCTTGGTGTAGTTGTGTTAGGTTACATTTATTCCAGAGTAAGATTTTTCTTTTGGTTTTTGTATTGGCTACTGCTTTTATCTGACTGTGTATTTTTATGATCTCATGGTCTGATAGACCAGAGATAATATCATAATCAACTACTAATCCAGGTCTGTTGGTTAAGAAGAGATCTAATGTGTTGTTTAATCTAGTTGGCTTTTTAATGATTTGATCTAAACTTAGGTTGTGTAAAGTTTCTATGAAAAGCTCATTTATGTCCTTAAGGTTTTGGTGTTTATCTATGGTTAGTGTTTTCCAATTTATATCAGGTAGGTTGAAGTCACCCATAATCCAAAAAACTGCATTTTTATTTGTCTCTTTAAGTGTAGTAATCTGATTACATAGTTCCTGCATGTATTCTAAACTAGAATTTGGTGGTCTGTAAATGCTGCCTATTATAAGGGATGTTGAGGTGGTATTAATTTTACAAAATGTAGATTCTATGTTTTTTGAGCTAGGTAAGGTAATTTCTTCTGCTATAAGAGTGTTTTTTATTGCTAAAAGAACTCCTCCATGATTATCAGCCCTATCTTTTCTAAAAATTTCATAATTACTATTGAAAATTTCTGCATTATAAATTTCAGGATGTAGCCAAGTTTCTGTTCCTGCAATTATGTCTGGTTTCTCACATTCTAATAAAATTTCTAAGTCTGCTGTTTTGTTCCTAATGCTTTGAAAATTTATTACTAAGGTTTTAAGGTATTTTGGTATTACTTCTTTGGTAGGTTTGTTTAGTGAGGCTGTTGTATTAATTTTAGTAGATTTAGGTTTAACAGGAGTGGATCTGGCTAGTGGTTGGTGAGTTGGTTTTGGGATGGTGTTTAGGATGTTGAATGGGTTAGAAGTGTCCGCATCAAAGGAATCAAACAGTCCTGATGTAAACTGAGGCAACCCACACGGTACACAGTGCCATGATGCATCTTTGTTGCCTAAGGCATAATACACAGGTGTATTCATATGGAGACATGATGCATGGTACCATTCATCGCAGGTGTCACATTGAATGGCTTTCTGTTTCATGGTGCATACTTTTTTGCAGATGTTGCATCTATCTTTAGATCTAGGCCCTGGATTTGACTCTACATCCCCTGCTATTAATATTAACAGTGAAAGGTATTTATTTCTACTGTGTCTGATTGAGAACTTCCATTTGTGATGGGTAATCTTCTTTAATGTTATGGATGTGTATGTTAGGTTATTTTTTAAGTTGCATTGATCTAAAGTGTGATGATTGATTATGACTGTTGTTTCCTTTTTAAGTTTAGTGTTGACTGAGGTAGATCTAGTTCTGTGTTCAGCTAGTGTGTATTTAGTAATTATTAGGATAAACAGCCAGAGCAATTTCATGATGACTGTTGTTGATTTTAGTTTTAAAAGGTCTAGTCTAAATCTAGTTTAAGGTTAAAAATGCCTAAGATGGCCTAAGCTAAGTCTAAGTCTAAAGTGATAGCTAATTTACAATGACAAATTTACAATTTTAACTGTGAATAGACCTTGATTTTAATGATTTAAGTGTATAGAATTTAGCCCCTGTTATGTAGAGAGAGAGAGTAGTCCTTAAGGGACTGCAGGCACGACATGGCCTAAATTGTGCTGATGTGCATAAAATCAAAAATGAAATAAAACATTAACAAAATGTGTATTATAATTGTCACTTTTCCTCTACTTAGCATTTTTTTTTTCCTAGATTTTCATAATTTTTTGTTAAAAGTCATTTCAGTTCTCAATTATTTTGTGCACCAAGTTACAAGAAAAAATTCAAGCAAGAGAGGTCACTACACTAAGACTTTGTCTTCTCATAAGAATGGATGGCTGCCTGGTCATGTGATATGTGCACTGGACTGTGTGTGGTCATCTTGATGCTCATATCTTGCCTGATGACATTTATTCTGCTGGACATTTGGTCAAGGAAGTAGATTCTCTTCAGCTCTCAAGAAACATTCAAAACATGTCAAACATTTGAGAAGAATATCAAGTGCAGTGTACATGTAAGTAATGTTGAAACATCTGATCTCATTTATGCATTCTTGAGGACAATCTGCAGCCACTAAACCAGTTACATCAGATCTGGATAAACTGGTCGCTTCCTCTTCATTAAGGCTAGAACAGAAAGATTTTATAACTCTTTTACTCCACTTTCTGTCAGTGTGTTTCATGGTCATTAGTCACATCACAAAGAGGTTTAGTTTATTAACCAGTGGTTGTGTATGACTGTGTCTTTGTATGTTTTGTGTGCGAATGTTGTTCCTGTTTGTATCTATTTGTCGTTGCTATAGTGGTAATCCTCCGAATAATCATAATAAAACTAAATTTTCATTTGTTTGAATCTTATCTGGTGGGAATTTTAAACTTAGTAATCTGCTCTTAGCTTACTTTTCGATTTTTAAGTACATTCTAAAAGAAATACAATAGATAAGGATAGAAAAAGAAGAGCAAACAATAAAGAGATTTGCTGAAATGATATAAAGTGAAATAAAAAAATATATATAAAAAAATAAACCTGGAGATTTTGAAGGAAAGATTGCTGTTGCCAACTCAACAAAACAAATGAATTTGTACTGCAAGCAAAAGAACTTACAAAGTTGTGATTTTATTTTGCTAGAAATGCACAAACTTAATAGCATAATTTTCACTCTAAATATTAAAGCTTCCTGTATTCTATACACCAGATACACTAAATAGCTAGTTATTTATTGTTTTCTGGCATAATTGAAAATCTCCAATAAGTTCCTTAGACTTTAATGACTTAATTAACCTTTAAATTTTTAAAACTTTATTTGTTTGTTATTCTTTGCTGCTGTATTAGATGTCTTGAGTGTATTTTTTTTCTTAAAAGTTTATTCATAAAATACTAAGTTAAAACATAAAGTGAAACCTGCATCATCATAATAGTTTTGTTTAACATGAAAAGAAAAGCAACAAAAGAATTTTTTTTTTTCCTTTTCAAGGCAAAAGTTTTTCTTATTAATTTTTTGTATTCTTATTTAGACCAACATGATGAAAAGGCAGACAACATGAAGATGTAGACCAACATGATGAAGATGTAGACCAACATGAAGATGAAAAATGGGTCAAGAGATGCATGGAATAAAATGGCAAGCAATACTGTGTATATCTCTTTATATTTTCTTTATACTAAACCCCTAAGTAAAGCTTTGCCAAGTTTTGTGTTTCACTGACTATAAAAATGTTTTGATCAAATTTTGTTCTCTTGTATTGACAGGGAACATCTTGAGAAGTAAAACAATTCCTAGAGGCGAAGACACAGACACACCGGATCTATTAGAGATTTTCCTTCTCTACCATCATTTAGAGACTTCCTCGTGCTCTAAGGGAACCTGTCATTATCTTTTGATTGCTAATTGGCGTTGATGTTTTTACAATCCTACTGCGTCTGAAAGAAATTATCATTTCCCAGACCTTCTCAAGACAATTTTAGTGACCAAGCTGCAATATGGGACTCAGTAGGAAACAATGAAGAACGCTCCTAACCTCAGGTTGAGTACCCATGCTCACCTTCTAGAGTGGCGACAAATACTTCTACACCCACAGTTATACATCCCGAACCCTGTAACCCAACCTCACAACATGGTTACATTACCGGAAGTGGTCGCAAGGTCAGAAAACCTAACAGATACAATGGATAGAACAATGAATAGGTACAAGTACTCAAGTGATGTACTTTGTAAGAACTATTTTGGTGGAATCACCATAATTGACTTGTAAATCTTGTTCTATATTTAGGTATATCTTGACAATCAGTCCAGTTAATTTTTTTTTTAATATTCCTTTTTTTTTCCCTCAATCTTCTTGTTGTTTCAGTTAAATGTTTTTGTATTTTGAAGGAGGAAGGTGCTTTGGTATATTATCGTTATTATTATTGTACCAGTATTAAGCAAACTTGTATATCTTTATTTATTCATGAATTCTAAAGCAGAACATCACTTCAACCAGAAAATGTTGTAACAACTATACGTGTCTTCAGTTTACATTCAATACTCTATACAGTCACAACACCAAAGCCTGGCTACATTATGCTTTTAATTCAATTTGTTATCTCCCTTGCTTTAGTGTGCTATCATATAATTTTTTGTGTCACATCCCTGCACAATTTGTTCTATGCTTTTTTACAGTATAAATAGCGACTTGACATTATTTAGCTCTATTATAATATTGTTATATTATTATATTTAAAATAAAACTGTTAACATATTCTATGCTGTTTTAATATAAATGTTTTGCTGTTACCATGAATACAGTTTTGAGTTTTTGTCCGATATCTTAAGGCTTATCTTCAAGTCCGAAGATAGTGAGAAGTATGCAGTATTCCCCAGCTAGGACCTACATATTTTGCTATAAATAAAGAGTATAATAATATTTACTACTTGGTATTGTCAGTCTTCACTAAAGCAATGAGTTTATCCCCTTAGTGTGTTTAAAATTTTCAAATACTAATTCACTTTGTATTATCTATTGGTGATCATGGGGTATCCACTTTGTCATCACCATAGTCTCTGGTGTTAACACTCACTGTCCTGTTGGAGGTTACGGCTAGGATGTTATCTCTCTTTCTGATGGAACACATGTAAAACCAACAAAACAAACATTAGAACTAGACTTATAAACAGGTAAATTTTTATAATTGTGAACTGGCGCTCCCAAAGCTACTTTTATGTATTTTTAATTTTACTTCTGTAGGCTAGTGCTAAGCTGTATACTTGTATTTCTGCCTATTATATTGGTTAGGGTGGAGTACTTAAAATAGAGCCTATGCTGTTTCCTGTACTGTTGACCAGTGGTCTCTGTGTCAGTTTTAATTATTCTGTAACTGGGACTGCCTGTAAGTTTAAGAATTTTTTTATTTTTTTTTAAATTTTACTATGTGTAAATCTACTTCATATTTGAACAACTGTCTAAATAAGTAGCAGTTTTTTTTCTAAAGTTTGTTTTAAAAATATGGCCAAGCCCTGCCCAGTGCTGTCATGATGGCCACTTCTAATGTTTATGTACTAGATTGTAACTGCTGCCTTAGTCATTTAAATTAAAGTCTCATTTTTGAATTTCTTCTTTATGTTTCTAGATTTCTTTTAGTTCGCTAGTTTAGTTTAGTTGTCTGGTTGCTTAGATGACTCAAACCCCTTGGTCACAGAGGTGCACAGATACAGCCCACCCAGTAGTGTTACAATCTGGCAACTGTAATTTCTTGTTATCCCAGGCTAGACATGACCTTAGGCCCTGCCAGATTAACATATTCTCTCATTCCAGACAGCATTGTCCCTAACAATACATAATTACCTTGCTTTAGTTGTAGAATGAAAGATGAGCAAACAGTTAAAAGTTTCTATAGAATTCACTTGGAGGTGTGGTGGCTAAGCGGTAAAGTGCTTGGCTGCCAAACATAGGTCTAGGGTTTGAAGACCATTTTTTTTTATAATAGTCCTAATATAAAGAAAAACAATTAGGCACCTTTCAGACCACCCAGCTCAAATGGGTTCCTGACATTTAATGGAGAAAAGTAAAGGCGGTTGGTCATTGTGGTGGCCACCTGATACCCTCATTTACCATAAGACACAGAAACAGATGATTTTTGTATCATCTGTCTTACAGATCGCAAAGTCTAAAAAGGGAAATTTATTTTAACTTGAATATTGTAACATTTTGCCCTACATCAAAAAGCTTCTCCCATTTTTTGTCTATCAATCACTTTGTCTTTGGAATGGTTTCTTTTTGATAATGATTGAATATTGAAGTCAATTAGATTAGTTGACTGAGTTTGTAGAGGGTAATCACTGACTAGATGTTAATAGCATTTCCTGTCAAATCTTTTTTGGTAATTTCATTGCAGATTAAATTAATTTCTTCTTGTTCATTGAAGTAATTACTGTACATTTCAAGGTGTATTGAGACCAGCACAATGACCTATTGCAGTTACTTCCCTTTACCATTAACTTTCAAATACATTAATATCTCTTAATATGAATTCAGTAATTTAGCACAGACCAGTTACAATTTTTAAAAAAATGAATGCCACTTTGATTGCAAGGTATACATATACATCAAAATGAGTCAATCAAATCAATGTATATGATATCACAATAAAACTGAAACTGCTGCACAAATAAATATTTATTTAAAAACTAAGGTACATTGGTAGTCCTGATATTACTTTTAGTAGTAGAAGATTGTGTAGAATCAAAATAACTTAATTCATTTAGATCAGGGGTGGGCAAATTATAGACCATGGGCCACATACGGCCTGCCAAAGTGTTTTTTTGCGGCCAGCGGAAACCTACAGAATTCAGGTGAGCCCGCAGATTAAGCATATAAAAATGCAAATATATTAAAAATAAATAATTTTAAATATCTTCTTATCAATTATGATATTTAAATGGCCTAAATTGTGCCGATGTGCCTAAAATCAAATCAATCAATTATGATGAAGAAGCTAAATAAACATTGTCTCTTTATGTTATTCTAAAGTTTTAAGCAAATGAAGATTATGCTTATTGGTAATATTTCGAAACAAGACACACACTCAGACCAGTATTTAATAAATTCTATGAAGAACTCTGATGTCAAGTGTAACAACTGATGGAGTCCATGCTTTGACTGAGAAAAACAGTTGTTGTTTTTTTTAATAAAGAACAATATCACAACGTTAAATTCTACACCGAGAGGTTGCAGTGAATATCAGACATATTATTGACTTAATCATCTCAGTGATCAAACTTATCAGAGCCACAGACAGTTTCAAGAAGTACCACATGGGCAAGGTATTGAAATGAATATGGGGTCTCAAGGAAAAATTATTTTTTCCTTAATGACACTGACAGTGGCTTTCTTATTAATGTTTCTAATGAAGAGTTGCAATGGGCTACTTGCACATCATGAAATTTATGAGCATCTTTTCAAGCTTTTCCATTTCTCCAGTCAAGCAAGTGAAAACAGGTTTTATCATTTTCCTTTGCTGAAAGGTGAAACTATTTCTAGTAAAAAGAAAAGAACAAGACTTATGGAATTTGAAAACAAATGTTAAGACGTCAAGAACTTGAACCATTTTTGAATATCCTCACTTTACCATTTAGTACAGAAGCTGATTCAGCTCCCGAAAAAATACTTCCTAGCAAATTATGACCCAAAAGAGAAGCAGTTTGAAGGGTGCATAAGCTGTATCTCCACACTTAAAAAGACTTGACTAAACTTTGACATTTTTGGATGCACAAGAATATTTTCTTTTGTTTGAACATATGCAACCAGAAGAACAAGTGGATGCTGACTGGCTGTAATTTAACAGCAGTCACAAAGATAAGAACTAGTAAAGCTAGTTCCAGAGTTCCGGAACATTATGCACAATTAAATACTTCACATTAAGTATAACTGGATTGTTGTGAAGAATGAATGTGATGTAAAAAGACAGTAACAAAATTTTTTAAAATATTAGTTAAATTAGTTTCAAAAATTGCTAAATCTTGTTATAATTCCTCAATTTGAATGTCTAATACAGTATACAAGTAAATTAATAGACAGCTAGCATATTTTTCTAAGTTGTAAATACAAATTATATATATGTGGCCCCCTATTCCTAAAAAAAAAATTTAATGTGGCCCTCAACAGAAAAAGGTTGCCCATCCCAAATTTAGATGGTTGATTTTAAAAGGGAGACAATTAAATTAGAAGTTATACTACTTAGACATTAAAAAAAAAAAAAGAAAGATACAAAGGAATAAAATAAAGTACCAGTTGTTATTCTTCAAATAAAAAAAAATGTATTTAACACATTAGCATATTCTGTTCCAAAAATATAAACTTGATCAGAATATTTATTGCTAAGAGTTGTATACTCTAAACATCTTACAACAGATATACTGACATGCTGATCTATTGGTTCCCATGGGATAAAACACTGTCAGGTAGTCATCTAATGAACAATGTAGTTAACACCCAGGACTATACATAAATACTTCATGTCAACTTAACATTGACACTACCAACGAGGTTCAATGTACAATGAATTTACACTGAATTGTATAAATGATTATAAAAACTAAAATGCAAGTAGATAAATGCTTTCACTATGATATACATATTCTACATATATACAAACAAAACAAACTTGATATGAGTAAACCAAAATTTTTATCACTTTAAAAAAAATTGTTCAGTGCAGAGAGTACATTAAATATGAGATGTTTTTAATATATAGATATAAAAACCTTAATTATGTAATACAATAAATATGCCATTGTACAATATTTCATTTACAAAACATAGTTGAAAAAAGTCTAGTAATATAGCAGTGTTCAGTGGTAACATTTTCATAAAGAACTCTTAGAAGAAAACTATAGTTGATAATCTTATCTTATATAATACAGATAATACTTCAAAATAGAAGATAATGCATATATTAAAAAGTAAATTAAGTTATTAGTAACAAGTAAAATACATGCCAGTGTTTTCAAATACAAATATGTCCAGTTATCATTTATTAATAGGTCTAATCACCTGTACAGGTACCATTTATTCAAAAGCATTCCACATAAAGATGATGTAATCTCAAAAATGAAATGTTTTCTTTTTAAATTTCTTTAGCATTTAAATTTTTTAATGGAATCCTGTGGTTAATTAACTGTATTTATACCTATTTAAATTTCAATGACAAATATCTTAAAATCCAAAGTAAATGAATAATAGGTACCTGGTAAATTTAAATTAATAAACATTGCAAGTTGTCTTAAAAAACACCCAAATTGACCTTTGATCCCTCTTTCATGAACACTCTCAGCATCAAGAAAACTAAACCATTCATGAACAGTATTGTCTTGAGCATAAAAGTGTGTTATTTAGTGACTACAAAAAGTTGTATACAATTAATCTCAATCTTTTATCACTAAACGATAGAAATCTTTCTGCTAGACAAGTAAGCAATGGATTTCAGATATCCCTCACAGCTTCTGTGGTTGAATAATTCTCAGAATAAAAGCTGCTTAGAATAATATCAGTTGAGCTTGACCATCACTAAACAGAATTGACAGGTAAGGGGACACACAATTCGTTCACTGAAATTTATAATGCAGAAATTTTCAATAGTAATTATGAAATTTTTAGAAAAGATAGGGCTGATAATCATGGAGGAGTTCTTTAGCAATAAAAAACACTCTTATAGCAGAAGAAATTACCTTACCTAACTCAAAAAATATAGAATCTACATTTTGTAAAATTAATACCACCTCAACATCCCTAATAATAGGCAGCATTTACAGACCACCAAATTCTAGTTTAGAATACATGCAGGAACTATGTAATCAGATTACTACACTTAAAGAGACAGATAAAAATGCAGTTTTTTGGATTATGGGTGATTTCAACCTACCTGATTTAAATTGGAAAACACTAACCATAGATAAACACCAAAACCCTAAGGACATAAATGAGCTTTTCATATAAACTTTACACAACCTAAGTTTAGATCAAATCATTAAAAAGCCAACTAGATTAAACAACACATTAGATCTCTTCTTAACCAACAGACCTGGATTAGTAGTTGATTATGATATTATCCCTGGTCTATCAGAAAAGATCATAAAAATACAGCGTCTGGACCTGATGGTATTCCAGCTAGATTACTCAAAGAACTAAGCAATGAACTAGCCCCAGTGTTCAAAATACTCTTTCAGGCATCGCTTAACCATGGCAGAGTACCAAAGGACTGGAAAGAAGCTAATGTCACCCCCCTATTTAAAAAAGAAAAATCTGACCCAGGAAACTACATACCAGTATCACTTACCAGCATCACATGTAAAATCCTAGAACACATAATATGTAGCAACATCATAAACCACTTAGACAAACATAATGTCCTCACCCCATACCAACATGGCTTTAGGAAATATAGATCATGTGAAACACAACTAATAGGACTAATTGATGATTTTTCAAAAGGTTTAGATAATAGTGAACAAATAGATGCTATCTTACTAGATTTTTCCAAGTCTTTTGACGAAGTTCACCACCATAGTTTGCTTAAAAAATTAAAATATTTCGGCATTAATGGTCCACTGCATCAGTGGATTAAAGATTTTCTGATAGGGAGAGAACAAACTGTAATAATAAATGGCTCTAAATCAACACCAATAACAGTAAACTCAGGTGTACCTCAAGGAACAGTCTTGGGTCCACTACTATTTTTAATTTACATAAGTTATTTACCAAATTGCATTAGTTCAGGAACAAAAGTCAGATTATTTGCAGACGATTGCATAATATATAGAACAATACAAACAACACAAGCCACAGATATTTTACAAAGAGAATTAGATGAATTACAGAAATGGGAATCAAATTGGAGCATGTCTTTCCACCCAGAAAAATGTCAGTTGTTAAGAGTAACAAAAAAACTAAAACAAATTAATTCCACTTATCTTATTCATGGCAAACCAGTAACACAGACGAAAAACGCAAAATACCTAGGTGTTATAATAAATGAAAAACTGTCATGGAATCCACATATTGATGAAACTATTTTAAAAATCCAACAAAGCATTAGGGTTTATTAAAAGAAATTTCTATAAATCAAATAAGAACATAAAACTAAAATGTTATTTAACCTTGGTTAGGCCAATAATAGAATATGCATCCTCCGTTTGGGACCCCTCAACTCAAGAAAACATTAAGAAACTGGAACAAACACAAAATAGAGCAGTGAGATTCATAACAAACGAATATTCACATTTGACTAGAGTAACACCATTAGTAAAATCACTAAATTTAGAAAGCCTTCAGGACAGAAGACTCAAAAGTAAAGTACCAATTATACATAAAACACTGAACCATAATCTTCAAATACAAAAACAAAATTTAATAAAATACTGTGAAAGACACAAAGATAAAGGCACATTCCTCGTCCCATATGCTAGGACAAATTTGTACAAATACTCCTTCTTCCCTAGTGCTATTGGCAGAATTTAAGTCACTGGTTAATATGCATGACTAAATGCATGACGCGTAGGACGTAATCATCTTTTTTGAAGTAACGTCTGTATTATATAAGATAAGATAATTGCTATGATGCTACCTAGGTATGTGAACTTATCTAGCTGTTCAAGCTTTGAGTGTAGGGGCACCAGTTTCCTTATATCCTAGTTGCATAATTTTAGTTTTATTCAAGTTTATGTGGAGGCCTATTTTGGATGCCTCCCTATCTAGGCTCTCCATCATTCCTTGAACAATTTTTTGTATTTCCAAGAATTGCAATGTCATTGGCAAAGTCCAAGTTCATCATCCAATTCCATGAACTACTGAAGGCAGTCTGTATCATTGCATTCCTCATTTAGTAGTCAAAAGGAAGAGAAAGCAATACATTATTCACCCGTGTCAATGTAAGAAAACTCTGTTGTTCCTTCTTGTTTTAATGCAACAGCTAAATTGGCTGTAGAGATGTTGAAGGATATGGATAAATTTTTCAGGGCTGACATATTCTCTATTTCCAAAGCCATTATCCATGGATACTATCAAATACTTGTTTGAAGTCTACCAAATTGATCATTAGCTATTGTTGGTATTCAAGACTTTGATCTATAATGTTTCATACAATGAAAATCTTTTCAGCACATGATCTGCCTCTTTGGAAGCCTGCTTGCTCTTTTCTGATCTCATCCACAGCCTGTCATCTGTGTTCAGCACTATTCAGTTGAGATGACTACAATACATGAAAAAATGTTGAATGGTTTTAAGAATTAGCCTTAACCCTAAACCCTCAGCATTAAATACGTCACAAAATTGGTGTTTAGGGTTAACCTGTTTAACTCTAGAAACAGGTCTAAACAAGTCTCAATTTATTGCCGGTCAACACAACATTCTTGACCAATTCCTGGGGCATTTACTGAATTTCTTATTTTTTAATATATTATTGATCCCTTAATATTTACTATCACTTTACTGAAAGTGTTTTGAAGGGTATGAAGAATTAAAAAAAAAGTTTTCTGATCAAGAAATGCATGGAAAAGACTAGAAAGACAATATCAGTTTCAATTTGAACAGAGTAAAGCAGTTAATTCAGATCTACAACAGCTTTTGGAGGTTTGGGCAAGGATATAATATTGTTTCAATGTAAAGATACATTTAAACAGTAAAGCAAAACAAAAGTACCCTTATTACAAAGGCTTCTGTTGCTTCTTCCGATAAGCTTTTGGTTCCTAAATCCACAAACCCAGTCATTCTTTTAGTATTAGAATCATACATTGTTTGCCTCTTTATGCACATTGCATCAATCATGAAGGCTTCATGGGTGTAAGTGTTTGGATTCCCTTCAATACAATTTTTTTAAGTATCCTGCATGCATTGGTTCATCCCTGGAGATCCATCACAGCATACATTTGTTCATCGCTTGTCATCCACCACAGCATGCATTTGTTCATCCCTGGTGATCCATCACAGCATACATTAGTTCATCCCTAGTGATCCACCACAGCATGCATTTGTTCATCCCTGGTGATCCATTACAGCATGCATTTGTTCATCCCTGGTGATCATCCAATTATATCATAGAATTATAAAAGAAAAATACTAATGAGCAACACATACATCTTCCTAGTGTTCTTCTTAGTGATCCATCACAGCATGCATTTGTTCATCCCTGGTGATCCATCACAGCAAGCATTAGTTCATCCCTGGTGATCCATCACAGCATGTATTGGTTCATCCCTGGTGATTCATCACAGCATGCAGTTGTTCATCCATGGTGATCCATCACAGCATGCATTTGCTCATCCCTGGTGATCCATCACAGCATGCATTTGCTCATCCCTGGTGATCCATTACAGCATGCAATTGCTTATCCCAGGTCATCCATCACAGCATGCATTTGCTCATCCCTGGTGATTCATCACAGCATGCATTTGTTCATCCCTGGTGATCATCCAATTATATCATAGAATTATAAAAGAAAAATACTAATGAGCAACACATACATCTTCCTAGTGTTCTTCTTAGTGATCCATCACAGCATGCATTTGTTCATCCCTGGTGATCCATCACAGCATACATTTGTTCATCCCTGGTGATCCATCACAGCAAGCATTAGTTCATCCCTAGTGATCCATCACAGCATGCATTGGTTCATCCCTGGTGATTCATCACAGCATGCAGTTGTTCATCCATGGTGATCCATCACAGCATGCATTTGCTCATCCCTGGTGATCCATCACAGCATGCATTTGCTCATCCCTGGTGATCCATTACAGCATGCATTTGCTTATCCCTGGTGATCCATCACAGCATACATTTGTTCATCCCTGGTGATCCATCACAGCAAGCATTAGTTCATCCCTGGTGATCCATCACAGCATGCATTTGTTCATCCCTGGTGATTCATCACAGCATGCATTGGTTCATCCATGGTGATCCATCACAGCATGCATTTGCTCATCCCTGGTGATCCATCACAGCATGCATTTGCTCATCCCTGGTGATCCATTACAGCATGCATTTGCTTATCCCTGGTCATCCATCACAGCATGCATTTGCTCATCCCTGGTGATCATCCAATTATATCATAGAATTATAAAAGAAAAATACTAATGAGCAACACATACATCTTCTTAGTGTTCTGGTTGAAGGCAGGTTAAACGTGGTAGAAAGGAACTCATAGGCATTAGGACAGTAAAAGTGCAATGTTATTGTGAAGGATATTTTTTCATCTGTATAATTTGCATTTCCTGTAGGCTCCTCAAACAGATGTAAAGATAAATCTGAAAAGCATAAATATATTTTTAAAAATCATATATTAAATGTTAAATTGGGATACATCTTAGACCAGTTGATCTAAATGTTATCTATAACTATTGCCAAACAAATAAAAAGAGTGCCACATGGACATGAATAATTTATCAATTATTATTATGCAAATTATTATATATTCTTATCACTAAACTATAGAGTAAATACATTTACCATCATAACTGTTTTAGGTGAGGTTGGCTTTTCTATAACTCCTCTCGTAAACATTGAACTTTCTTTTTATAATATATCAGAAGTCTCTTTGAATTGTACAATTTCTTCTTTCACATTAAGACTTTTTTTTCCCTTCTTTTTAACTGGCCAGGAAGCTGCATGGTTATGACACTGAAAAATAATAATTGTTAGCAATACAAAATCCTTTCAGGCATAACAGTAAATTCTGGAGTATATATTAAAATTAGATAAGCTTTCATTCAGATACCATAAGTATATCTCTAATTCTAAAGCATTGACATAAAAAATACAGATAGTGATTTAATTAATAATGAAAATATGACAAAAAATTAAATATCACATATACAATTGGAATTCATTTTGTTGTTTAGTTGAAGTCCAAGATGTGAATATCAATATCACTAAATGTATAAAATATACATAAGTACAATAATATATTAAATCTAACAGTGCATTTTGATTTACCATATTGAATGCCTCTTAGGGGTTTGCAAAGACCAGGGAATAGTACCAGGAAAATCGAAGAAGAGGCAGACAGAGAAAGCGATGGGAGGACAACATAAAAGAATGGACGGTACTTCCATTGAAAGAGGTTCTAACTAAGGCAAAAGACAGAGAGGAATGGAGAAAGATGATTGACAAATCTTGCATGGTGCCGCAACGGTCTTACAAACTAAGGGATAGGTAAAAGTAACTCAGTGATAAGTTAAAATCAGTCTAGATCAGTTCATGTCAGTTGTTATTTCATTATACTAGTCAAATATTTATTTAGACAATACTGAAAATACTCGCTGTTATTTCTACTTTGCTTCAAATACTATACTGGGATACATGAGCAGTCATTTTTTTTAAATAGTTAAATGTAAAACCAATTCAAACTCACATAGAAGTCTAAAATTAACATTTTCTACCTTAAGTATCACCTGAAATATTGTAGGAATAGCTGAGGGTTTCAGATTTTTCATTATATCATCAAAGTTTGCATCAATAAAATGTGTGCTGTCCACAAAGTCATACACATCAGGGGTCCATCCTTTCCCTCTTTTCATTGCTTCAACCATTTATCTCACATGTTGGCTTATTTAAGGAATCTGCAACATAAAGAAATAATAAATAATGAATAACATACCGGTACAAAAAATGGTGACCAATAATTTCATTCCCAATTAAATATTTTTTGTTATTCATTGTTTAATTGTGCAGTTAAGGCTTTGGCTTTAAGCCCTCATTTCAAATGATATATAAATATGATTATTTTAAATGCTTTTAAATATTTTTTGACATGTTATAAATGCGTTTATAGTGTTTCCTCTTCCACTTCACATTCTTGACGAGTTGTACATCTGGGTGTGTACTTAGCTATAGGGCTTCTTGTGGTTGTAAGGGATATACAAGACGTAATGATCAAAGGCAAAAGTGTGGTGGAAGTAGTGGAAATCTTTTGAGAGAGGAGAACGATTAGAATAATTATGACCATGCCGCTGATAACTTATCACCAAAGGCCAAGGTGTGGTGGAAGTAGGCTACCGGTAGTGGAAATCATTTAAGAGATGAGAACGATTACAAGACTAGACTAAAGAAAGTAATATCTCTCTGTCTTTGGAAAGTTTAGTTTGAGACTAGCCTAAAAAAAGTAATCCCTCTCTGTCTTAGGAAAGTTTAGTCCCAGTAATTGGACATTGAAAATGCGAGCACATTTGTCTCATAATTAGACTATTTCCAAACATATCTAGATCTTCATTATTTAAATGTACAATATAAAAAAAATGATTTAAAACAACAGGCTTGAAAAATTTATAATCTAGATTGAGGATTGTTGTAATGGCTTATGTTGTCTTCTCCATGGAAATTAAAAGGAAATGGCTTTATGTTATAGATTCGCCTAGTTATATAGTTCTGTGATTAGTAGCCTATTCTAATAAAAATCAGGAAAAATGAGTTTACATTATTTTTAAATATTGAACACAACTTTTCTATGACAGAGAAGATCGATTTTCCAAGATTTAGGGCGACTTTCCTTACAGCTTGAAAAAGAGTTATCTATCTCTCTATCTATAAATATATATATATAAAATTGCGTAATTTTAGTTTTTCGCTGTTTTTTTATTTCTCTATTTTATTTGGGCCACCAAATCACATCGCCTAGGGACTCTACTTATCTAAGACAGGCCCAGCTATGGTGGATTATTATCACCAGGATGGCTGCCTGGTCGTGCGGTTTGCACACTGGACTGTCGTTCGGATTTATCGATGGTCCCGGGTTCAAACCCTGCCCGCTCCCATTCCCCGTCGTCCTGCGGGAGGTTTGGACTAGGAAGTAAACTATCTTCAACTCTGAAGGAACATCCGAAACATGTAAAACATTTTACAAAACATTTTACAAACATCATTGTCTTCATTGTGTTTTATTTATTCAAGGATAATACTTAAATGTAAATCGCTATTCTATTCGTACAAGTCATTTATTTTTTTGTTTATCGCTGGATCATTTAAGTATTGAATTGAATTTGAAAACATTAAACGCAAGGTAAATCAATTCTACATAGTGTTTTCCCAGTGTTTAGATAGAGACTCCTCCGAATCCACACATGCTGTTCTGGCTAGTATCTTGGGTGTTATGCAAATCCACTACTATTTCATCAACTATTCTACATTAGCCAAAGAACATTACAACTAATAAGATGAACGTACTCAAGACTTTTCTACTACTATAAATGATGCATTCATTAACACTTGGGATGCCTGTCTTGTCTACTTATCCGTCGTTATTTAAATATCTCTAATTCTAATCAACCATCTTCTAAGCTATCGCCACATCGTTCTTCCTTGTTCGCCTATTCTCCTGCGTTATTCGTCTGTCTGACTACGTCACTGTCACTCCTTTAACCGTCGCTAAAAACAATACACAATATAATCTACCAAAGCTAACATACTCTCTAACTCAACTAGGACACAACAATGCTACCTAATTTAGGAGACAATATTACTTTCCAAAAACATATCATTGAAAACTTTCATTCTACAGGCTTACAGCTGGTTAGCCTATGCAATAATTAATTAGTGTAAATATCTTTTAACTAGTATTACACACCGACCTGTGACTCTCTAGTTATGCCGAAACATTCTCTCCTTTAAAACTTCTAATAAACTGGACACATTTCAACCAACCACCTATTTTTGGCAGTCAATACCAGTATCTGTTATACTGAATCGGAACGGATCGCTATCATTCTTTCCTTTCTTCTCTCTCTCTCTGGAACTCACTTTTATTTTCACCCCCAGCATTGATCACTGGCCTAGACTTTTGACTTGCAATGGAACAACTCGATTGTAGTAACCTAAGCTAAGACCAAAACGTTATTGCAAGTGAAAACAAAAAGTCCGATATCAAGTTGGCAATTCTCTTTGTCAGATGTGAACAACACATACCACCGCGGGATCATAGTGACCTTAAGTTACACAATTTCAACACGACAACATAACTGTGCATAGCTTGTTAAAGTAAGAGCCACACAGAATTAAAATGGAATTAAATCTAATGATGATTTGATGTGATAAATACATATGCATGTAAATTATTAATTAATGACAGATTTCATGGACACACTCAAAGTTAAAATGTTACAATCTCATTTCAAGTGCAAGAGATAAAAAGGTCTATATCTGATGCCCAATCTTCTTTTTTCAGCTTGGGAGCCATATAAATCTTTATGATGACTGAACTTACTGGAGCAGGTCTTCGCCAGTGATGGCTCCTCATGTGGGCTAAGTTCTACATTTTGTCGCTGATGCGTAGGCTGTATTCTGTGAGCACGAATTCTTGTGTATGTGTGTGTGTGCATTCAATTTGGTGAATCCTCTTGGTTGCTGTGTGCTTGATGACGTCCTTCTTTTTCCCGTCTTTGGGGCTTGGTGCTGAACTTCGTTGTTTAACTGCTCGCCTCGGCTCGTTGCTGTGTAAATAATTCATTCCGTTTGCAAGAACTGCTAGGTGCTGGTTCAGAGAGCCAGAGTGGAAATATCGCTCAGCTAGCAATGTCGAGGCTTGACCAACAGGCGACGTAATACGATTCCATGTTAATTAAGGGATAGTATTACTGAGATACGCACGATTTGCACGTGTACTATAAATGATATGAATGTGTGTTGCAATCTCTTGTCACATTATTTACAGATCATTCTTCACTTCGAACAGTCGTCGTATTAAGTGTTCAGTGGAATCTTTCTGCCCCTCATGGATTCATAACTAATTCAACATTATCCTTTTGTCTTCCTCATGGAACATATGGCCTCAGTAAAATTACGCCCTCTCCAAGGTCTCTTGTTTAGCTGTTAGCAGCAAAGCAGTTTGGTCGGGGGGTCATTGTGAGACAAAATATTTACACGGAATCCTGACATATACCGCGAACAAATACCAAGAGCGGAGTTGCTATGCTATATTCGTAAATTTTAAAGCGATATCTTCCCCCCATCCCTTTTTTTTTTTTCAAACTCGCCTTGTCATTGTTTTAACTGCATTCTTTTTTCAAGCCACATTTTCCCCACAACTGCCAGCAAACACTTTAACCCTTTCGCCGGAAAATGGCTCTTATCGCGAATTGCTCGGTAGCACATAATATCGCCGCTCGTATTTTCTTGTTGCTATAAAAATTCCCAAAATCTCCGATTTATGAACCTAGAAATCTTTTCCTTGCGGTCTGAACCAAGAAAAACCTAGACACCTGTCTTTTTTAAAAAGTTTTGTTTCATATTGTCGTTAAATGTTTTGCACCTTTGAGACACACTTTCTTTGCAAATCTAAAACGTCGGGTCAATACACACATGCTGAGAGCAGGGTTCCACTTGAATGGCTAAGGAGACTGCCCACAAAGCCGATGAAAGTTGACAGTCACATTTGATGTCAAGGACACAAGGCTGGAGCGAAAATTTCCGAAACTTAAAATAGTTGACAACTGATTGTTTAACTTATTGGAAACGTAATTACCACAGTCTATGGAATCAAAACCCGAAGATTGACACGCCCGAATGTTCAAAAAGAAATGTAGATTGTACAGCGTTGACTATTTTAAATTAGGATTCATTCCTTCTTTATCAAACAAGAGGTTGCCTAAGTGGCTTTTTATGACGATATGAAACCAATTACGTTGGAGGATCATTTGAGATGATGTCACCCTGATAAAAAGATAAAGGTTTGAAAAAAAAAGATTCTCAAAGAAAAAGTTCAAAATAGACCCACAACATCTCTCTTCAACATGAGACATAGAGAGAAGATGACGGTTTGTGAGCGTCTTACAAGATTTGTTTACTTATAGCGTAATAGCGAAAACATTAAAGATTAACACTGATTTTACCTACTATTAAAGTAGTTTTAAAAACTTGTTTTAACGCAAACCTAAATTTGATAGCATTAAATGAATTTATTTAAGCAACAATACAGCTTAAGGGCACATTAGTGGTATGAGTTATAACATTAAAAGCCTATAATGTAATTCTTTGCAAACGAGATAAACAGTTTGGGATTAGCGGCCTCGCAGGCTCTGGCAAGATGTAGCGCTGTGTGCAGCAAACTGCCAAAAGGTCACCGGCTTGACGAAACATTTCCCATGTTTGGGTAGGCCTATATCTGCAAGGCAAGTTTGAATTCAGTTTTCCTTCTGCTAGGTGGGTTGCAAGCCCAGACTAATGAGACCCTATGGCCCAACGCTTACTGATTTAGACGACAGTTTCTCACCTTCGCCCCTTCTACTGATTGCGAAAATAGTTCCGCGAACCCAATATTTGAGCCAGACTTGAAATATGAAATACACGAGAAACTGCTCCTTACGAAAGCTTTTACTGTGATACTTAAAGACCAATTAATTAATTAATTTATTTATATTTAATGTTTGAAGGACTACTTTATAGTACAACAAATTCCTTTATGAAACATAATATCCGTAGCAACGGATGATGAACCTGCGAAAAACAACAACACACGTTTCCAACATGCTTGGAGGTTCCAGTAATACATATCAATTGTTATTTTGCTTTATTTTAATTTGAATTTTATCAATATAAAAGATATACTAACTAGCTTTAAATTACGTATTTACCCTTCGACTTACAACTGTTAGAAATTACTTATAAAAAAATGTTGTTGGTGAATTGCAAAATTGCAGTATAAGTTAAGCAGGGGGTCTACCGAAAACCAGAAAATATGGCAAGGGGTCTACGAGACAAAAAAGTTTGAGAACCACTGATCTAGGTTAAGCCGGATAGGACACGCTAAGCCAGAGGTCTTGTCAGTTCAGGGACTCTTACAAGCCTTACAGTGTTAGAAGACCCCGACCACTTCCGGGGCGCTGCAAAGCAGGCGACCTGATTATACTAGTCTTAGTCTTAGAATGGCCAAACAGTATATTTCTAAAGCTGCTGATATATCAAACTTTCGTTCGATAACGCACCGAGACATATGACACATTGCGGCTGTTGCCTTTGTACGGTAGAAATCCAACGTGAAAATATTCCGATGCATATTGACGTCATTTTGCCCTACGCTGTATGGCTTCTCTTACGACATCGTGTCTCAGCTCACTGTCACTATTTCCATTACACTCTTGCTCTTCTTCAAATGTCAGCTTACGCTTCAAATATTTATCCATAATCTAACGGTTAGATGGGTGTGCGAAAAACAATGTAACAAACACGAAATACTACTGTTAAACGTAATAATTAATCATAAAATGTGAGCGATTAATAACAAAACTGATATCTGTGTGTTGTGGAGTCTACTTCTTTGAATGGCGATGTAAAGCAGAGATGCTGATAGAACGATTGATTCGTTTGTAAAATAATCTAATACTCATGCGCAAAATATAATTCTACCACAGGACTGTTATTAATCATTATTGTTTTGCCACGCTGCGTCAACAATTGTCATAGAATAATTCGTAATAGACATATTAAACAGTAGTGAGGGACCAGTTGATAATTATTCAAAATATCTGGTCAGATTAAACTAGCTCAGGGGTGGGCAAATTACAATCCGCGGGCCAAAAGCGGCCCGAGGAGTCTTTTAAGCGGTCCGCGGACACCTAAAAAAATCAGGTGGGCCACCTATAAATGTAAATATATTTAAAAATAAATAATTCTACATATCTATATGCATTTTAGAAAATTCTGATTCTTATAAATTATGAGGAAGAGGCTAATGAAACATTGTCTCTAGATGTCATTCTAAAAAGTTCAAATTAAACGAAGTTTATTCTTATTGACAATATTTCAAAATATAATTTTACTACATTTTTTTGCACACATCTCCGGCAATGGTTGCTTTTTATCTTACTCATTTTGTGCTACTTTTTTTTTCAATTTTGATTCCAATCAACGCATTGCTACACTGTTCAAGATAATAAAGTCTGTGATTTATGAAGGACTTCGTAGCGGGGCCAACTCGAGGTCATGCGACATCTCCACCAAACCAATGTTAATTCGTATGTGATTGGACATGTCATCTACTGGTCTTAGAACGCTGTTGTTGGTCTCTTTATTAATTCCTCCGAATATATTCACTATACATACATTAATATCAATCACTGTAACCAATAAAGGCCTTAAGTTTCTCTTTGTATGGTAATTTACTTAAAAAGAATGGGCAGTCTTCCCAACCAAGTTTATTTTAAATAAAAGAGTTTAGCTAACCGTGAGCTCCATGAGATTCAGATACACACCCGAGATCCCAGGGACCTTGGATTGTTGTCCCGCTACCTCCCCCCCCCCCCCCACACACACAAATGAAGAGAAGGGGCACGTATGGATAAGTAGGCCTATTACAACAGAGAGGCGAGGTTCACTACCCGTTGTTCGCATAAATGCTACCAAAACAGACATTTTCACCGGCATGCAACATTGAGGCCATGGGAAGCTGGAGTTACCTCGATGTCATCGAACCAGTTGTCTGCGCCCCTTTTGTCGTGGCGCCTTAAGAAATTTCTTTATAATTACTGCGTTAATGGACACACGTGACGTGACACCCAGAAAGCCAAGCGCTTAACCACTCAGCTGCTCAGTCAATTTTCTTTAAGCTCAATTTTTTTCTTTTTTTTTCCCTGTATTTAAAATAAAATTTTAAAAAGCACTTACACATCAAATAGTTCAAAGATCTTAACTGACTTTCAGCTGTGTTTGATAAATAAAGAATTGTACTTAACGAGCTGCAGCACTTTGAGGACAACAAGAACCATTCTATAATATTGTTCTGCCTATTGTCTAGTACAATATTGTAAGAGCAATCAATGTTGTGTCAAAAATGTTGGATAGTGAGAAGCGAGAAATACATACATCAGATAGTCAACACAAGAGGCTCTTGACTTAAATGAAAAAAATGACTTTCAGAGTGTAAAAAAAAAAAAGAGGCTGCTGAAGTAGCTGGGCTGTTAATATATATATTTTTTTTTGCTTTACACAATTGCAGAAGGTTAAAAGACAATTTGATGAGCCTACCACTAATTACAAGAAGAAAAAATTCAAGATTCGAGAGAAGACTCTCAACATCAACGTATCCAAACGAACTATTGATGTCATTGTTTCTGAATTACGCGACAGATTTCATGGGCATCAAAAATGTCAAAACGTTTTCCTCGTTAAAAGCCCAGGTTCATTTCAATAGCAAACGCAAAGAGTTGAATGATGTCTTCATGCTTCTAGTCTCATCCAGATGATATTGCCAGAGATGCAAATTCATCTAAGAAGCCTTTCATAAAGACTTGTCAAGTCAATAAGAGATCAGGTTGTTTATTTTTTTTATGATAGCTACATTATATCATCTAGTTTTCGCAACATTTTTACAGTATGCATATGATCTCTCACTTTGTCTCACTTTTTCGATTATTCGATTGAAATTTCTGAAATTTCGATTGAACAAAAGTTATTTACAAATTTTTATGACAAAGAGCAATTTGGCTTCACTTGTTGAGAAACAGACAAATGCACTAGTTACTGACATTTCTTCTAAGTACAAACATGACTTTAAAGACACTATTACTTGCTGGAATCCTAATTGAAACAAACGTAATTGATATAATTAGCCCTACTTATTTTAAAGTACATAGAAGTCAAACTCATAAACTCTGGTTGTGAATGTGTATGTGTTTCGTGAGTGAATGTTGTTCGAATTTTTCATCCATTTTGTTTTTGTAAAGTAGTTACGCTGAGGTTGTCAATTGTAGTCAAACTGAATTTCCATTTGATTAGATCAATAAAATTATTTTATCTTATCTTTAAAAAAAAAGGGGGGGGGGGGGGCTACACTGCTACTGCATTGAAATGTCTTTTGGTAAATGCACCAATACATTAAATTTTTGTCACGCACTACATTCGTCTTATTGGGGGAGGCGGTGACAACCAAGATATTCTTATACCTGGGCCCACTCGTAGGCTACCTTGCTACGCTACTGAACCTCTTCGTGGTCTTCCTCTATTAGGCTATATATCTACCCCCGCTCTTTTATGTACACATTTAACCAAATACTCTAACTAAAGTTAACATCTCAAATAGCACTTGAATAGATTAGATCATCTATAGAGTCTAGACAGAAAAGGCGACTCTGGGAGTAATAAACGTTATCGGATAAAGAATAGATTTTTGTTGGTTTTATTGGTTCTAAGTTCAAGCAGCACGGAGGTCACGGTTCAAGCCCCGCCTGTCTCCATTCCCAGCCATCCTGCGTTACACTGGATGGAAACAATGTTTAGGCAGCCAGTGATGAGTAATAGTCTAGATCTGTTGTCATTTCGCTACATTCAAATGGGGTCAAATAAACGAGTACAATGAATAAAATCGAATTGATATTGCTTTTTTTGGATGGCTGCCTGGTCGTGCGGTTTGCGCGCTGGACTGTCGTTCGGATTTATCGATGGTCGAGGGTTCAAATCCTGCCCGCTCCCATCCCCCGTCGTCCTGCGGGAGGTTTGGACTAGGAAGTAAACTATCTTCAACTCTGAAGGTACATCCGAAACATGTAAAACATTTTACAAACAAACATTTTATTTAGAAAACAAAATATCAAGTGAAATAAAGAAATGGTAAAGGTACGAAGGACCAAACATTTTGTTGGTGGTGGGAGTGAGGAGCAGATGAGCAGGCCTAAATAAGTGCTACTAAAATTAACGGGCCCAAAATATGAGAGCGTGTATGTGTCGGAGGCCCATTATATATGAAGCTGATCTTTCCAAATCAAGTCAAAAGTTTAATGAGTGGGAGAAATTACAATGCGCAGGTAAAAAAAAAATTGTTCCATTGAGCAAAACAGAGAGAGAGAGAGGGCCATGAACTTTCAATCTAAGAGAGGCTGATGGGCTTTAATAAAAGTGTTAGATAGTTCGTTAAAATGAGGTACATTTATTATAATTAAAAAAACAAAAGAAAAGAAGGGGTGTTCTGATTATGATAACATGGGATGGCAACAAATCAACGTAGTCAGTGTACACTGACACTCACTGCCATACTCATATTACTAATACTAGTAATACTAATAGTAGCCTACATCTCTTAGAATCTTAGATTATGATAATACGAAGCACGCTAATTTAAAGGCCTACACACACAAAAGTAATTGATTGAAACAGCAAAATGAGCTGCTCTATATTAAGTATCTAGAAGTATCTAGATTTAGATCTAGGTACACGTTTGCTTTCACTAAAAGTAGATCTAGACTAGACATAGATCTAGATCTAGGTCAAACTTTTTTCCCCCGTGTCTCCAACAAATCACGTGCATTTTAAGTTATAATTAGATTCTAGATCTAGATATGGCTCCTCATGTCTCGGAAGACAATGAGTCGGGAAGACAGGTGAGTCACTGGCTTAGATTTCGTTTTGAGATGGGGTAGAATTTGGTGTGACTGATCAAGCCTTATATTATGGAGTGGCAGAGTTTGACACAGTTCGTGCATGTATAGATCTATATATGCATCTGTCCTATGGTAGCTTTCTCTCGACTGATGCAGCTTCGTTTCTTTTGCAGTCGGCGAAGTTCGAGATAACACAATAATCAATAATAAACCAGGTCATTACCACGTTTTGGCATCTCAACTCTCGCTTGATCTCTAGAATCTAGATATAGATCTATATCTAAAATACAGCCTAAATATAGATCTAATCATCTAGATCTATAGCCATAGCAGATCATGTTGTTACTCGTTACATTTGATAGTAGACCTACAATCATAGATCTAGCATCATGAAACATGCTGCCATGCATGATGTAGATATTTATTCTTGCATGGTCCGTGATGGGGCTAATAATTTACCGTGGTAGGTGGTGAAAAATGCTCTAGATGTCTACAGACATAATTTGATTAATTTTGATGTGCAATTAAAAATGCAGTTGAGATTCTTACCAAAAGATAAGATACATAGATTATAGTGTGTAGATCTACAAATAGTGGTAAAATGAAGTTGCTACCACTTTCTGTTCCCCACCTACCAGACTGCATTTGTTTTGACTAGTTTGAAAAGCAGACTTTAATTTTTGTCTAATTTTGAAATCAAACACTTGAGATAATTGTTCAACTTTAAATTATTTTATGTCAATATGCATTACTTCGGGGGTGTGGTGGCTGAGTGGTTAAGCGCATGGCTTCCAAACCTGAGGTCCTGGGTTTGAATCTCTGAAAACTGGGATTTTGAGCTTCATGATTTTTAGGGCGCCCCTACTCAAATGGGCATCTGACTTTTGTTGGGGAAAGTAAAGGCGGTTGGTTGTTGTGCTGGCCACATGACACCCTGCTTGTTAACCATTGGCCAAAGAAACAGATGATCTTAACATCATCTGCCCTATAGACTGTATGGTCCGAAAGAGGAACTTTACTTTCTCTTTAGTATGCATTACTTTACACTTTGAAATTCTCATTTTCTCATAGTTCAACTCAATAAATAGTTATTGGATTAAATGTTCTGACAGTTGTCACAAAGGGTGGGGGACATAGGCATTTAATCCATACATCATACTGCTTGTTCACAACAAAGGACACATAACTAACAATGACAAAGGAATGTAACTCAAATATAACAAGTATTAACAACATTGAGTCCCACTCATGTTAAAGCATACATGATTTAAACAAATAATTTCATTCATTAATAATTATTTTGTTTGTGTTCAATTTTATGAATACTGTTAACTTAATAGTGTAAAATTATTGATCTTTCTGCTTAAAAAAAATATTATTTACAAACATGATGATATCATTAATAGATGAAAATCTCTGTATTCTGAGCACAACATTTAGTTTAGGAAAAATGAGCTCACAAATGTATGTTACAGCTTTTTATTAAATCTAGTTCTTTAGAAACTACATTGGTTTCTCATCAAGTTTAATTGTCCCTGGGTTCAGCTGTTGTATAAAAACACTAAATAACTCAGTCAAGATGAACAGTGGACTTTATTACCTTGATAGCGTATATCATATATTTCATTTTCTTTTGTTGTCTGGATGTTTAAGTTGCAACATATGAAGTTTGTAAAAATAAATTAATTCTTATGTTTGTATACCATCAAAAAATTTGACATTGTGACTTTAAACACCACTGAGATGGAGATATTAATTATTTAATTTGGAAACATTTACTTTTTTTTCCTTAGAAATTTTGTTTTTGATAAAATGTTTTTTAATAAGTTCAAAGTTAATTATCTTGTTTTAACGGTAGGGGATTAAACTGTGAACCTTACCAACATTCATGAGTTTAGAAAATTCATTAAAAAAATAAAGTAAAAGATAAATGCAGCTCTTTTTTCTAATATTTTATTGTTTACACAACCATGAATAAGATGGATATCAATTGTATTTACTTTAACTAATAGTCACATTTCAGGGTTTTAAGACATGATCTTGAATATTGAAATGCCATTTCCTTTTATTAGACTTATTCTTTTGTACAGATTGTTGAACCAGTGATTCATTGACAGTTGTTTATAGTAAACAAAGGAACAAAATGAAGACACAATGTCCAGATGCATGAATTGGAGATTTAGTTACAAAAGAAAAAGAACTTCATATGCTGAACATAAAACTTAATGGTTTTTATCTTCTTATCTTATCTTATATCAGACGTTTCTTCAAAAAAGAAGATGATTACGTCCTACGCGTCATGCATTTAGTCATGCATATTAACCAATGACTTAAATTCTGCCAAGTCACTGGTTTTTCTGGCTAGCTCAGGCAACCCATTCCATGCTCTAATAGCACTAGGGAAGAAGGAGTATTTGTACAAATTTGTCCTAGCATATGGGACGAGGAATGTGCCTTTATTTTTGTGTCTTTCAGAGTATTTTATTAAATTTTGTTTTTGTATTTGAAGATTATGGTTCAGTGTTTTATGTATAATTGCTACTTTACTTTTGAGTCTTCTGTCCTGAAGGCTTTCTAAATTTAGTGATTTTACTAATGGTGTTACCCTAGTCAAATGTGAATATTCGTTTGTTATGAATCTCACTGCTCTATTTTGTGTTTGTTCCAGTTTCTTAATGTTTTCTTGAGTTGAGGGGTCCCACACGGTGGATGCATATTCTATTATTGGCCTAACCAAGGTTAAATAACATTTTAGTTTTATGTTCTTATTTGATTTATAGAAATTTCTTTTAATAAACCCTAATGCTTTGTTGGATTTTTTTATAGTTTCATCAATATGTGGGTTCCATGACAGTTTTTCATTTATTATAACACCTAGGTATTTTGAGTTTTTAGTCTGTGTTACTGGTTTGCCATGAATAAGATAAGTGGAATTAATTTGTTTTAGTTTTTTTGTTACTCTTAACAACTGACATTTTTCTGGGTGGAAAGACATGCTCCAATTTGATTCCCATTTCTGTAATTCATCTAATTCTCTTTGTAAAATATCTGTGTCTTGTTTTGTTTTTATTGTTCTATATATTATGCAATCGTCTGCAAATAATCTGACTTTTGTTCCTGAACTAATGCAATTTGGTAAATCATTTATGTAAATTAAAAATAGTAGTGGACCCAAGACTGTTCCTTGAGGTACACCTGAGTTTACTGTTATTGGTGTTGATTTAGAGCCATTTATTATTACAGTTTGTTCTCTCCCTATCAGAAAATCTTTAATCCACTGATGCAGTGGACCGTTAATGCCGAAATATTTTAATTTTTTAAGCAAACTATGGTGGTGAACTTTGTCAAAAGCCTTGGAAAAATCTAGTAAGATAGCATCTATTTGTTCACTATTATCTAAACCTTTTGAAAAATCATCAATTAGTCCTATTAGTTGTGTTTCACATGATCTATATTTCCTAAAGCCATGTTGGTATGGGGTGAGGACATTATGTTTGTCTAAGTGGTTTATGATATTGCTACATATTATGTGTTCTAGTATTTTACATGTGATGCTGGTAAGTGATACTGGTCTGTAGTTTCCTGGATCAGATTTTTCTCCTTTTTTAAATAGGGGGGTGACATTAGCTTCTTTCCAGTCCTTTGGTACTCTGCCCTGGTTAAGCGATGCTTGAAAGAGTATTTTGAACACTGGGGCTAGCTCATTGCTTAGTTCTTTGAGTAGTCCACCTGGAATACCATCAGGTCCAGACGCTTTATTTGGTTTGGTGTTGGCTAATAGTTTTTTAATTCCATTTTCTTGTACTACTAAATCTTCTATGTTGTCTACTTGGTTCAAATTAAGAAATATGTCTTTGTCTCCTGGGGCTGAGAATGCTGATGCAAAGTATTTGTTTAGGATGTTTGCTTTAGTTTCATTATCATTATGTATTATGTTATGTTCATCTTTTAATGGCGCTATGCCTGTTGTTTCCATTTTCTTAGACTTAATGTATGACCATAGGTTTTTGTTGTTATCTTTAGATATTACATTGTTTATGTATTCACTCTGCAGCTGTCTGCTTACTTTTTGGGTTAGGTGTTTAATTTTTATATACTTTTTGTAAACTCTTTCTGCCTTGGTTGCTTTAAATTTTCTATATAGGTTTTCCTTCTGTTTACAAAGCTTCTTTAGTCTATTATTAAACCAGCATTTATTTATTTTGTTTGATGTGTATTTAGTTGGTATATGATTTTCTATAATGCTTTTAAGATGGTTTTTAATGAAATTCCAGAGGTCATCGACTGGTTGGTTAATGTCTTTTTCTAATAAGAATGTTTGTTGAAAGTTTAATGCAGCTTGGTGTAGTTGTGTTAGGTTACATTTATTCCAGAGTAAGATTTTTCTTTTGGTTTTTGTATTGGCTACTGCTTTTATCTGACTGTGTATTTTTATGATCTCATGGTCTGATAGACCAGAGATAATATCATAATCAACTACTAATCCAGGTCTGTTGGTTAAGAAGAGATCTAATGTGTTGTTTAATCTAGTTGGCTTTTTAATGATTTGATCTAAACTTAGGTTGTGTAAAGTTTCTATGAAAAGCTCATTTATGTCCTTAAGGTTTTGGTGTTTATCTATGGTTAGTGTTTTCCAATTTATATCAGGTAGGTTGAAGTCACCCATAATCCAAAAAACTGCATTTTTATTTGTCTCTTTAAGTGTAGTAATCTGATTACATAGTTCCTGCATGTATTCTAAACTAGAATTTGGTGGTCTGTAAATGCTGCCTATTATAAGGGATGTTGAGGTGGTATTAATTTTACAAAATGTAGATTCTATGTTTTTTGAGTTAGGTAAGGTAATTTCTTCTGCTATAAGAGTGTTTTTTTATATATGCTCTGTAAGTTCTTTTTTTACAAAACCTCCATACAATAACGTTGCGTTAATCATTAAAAAAAACATCTCCATAACTCACTAACAAAACATCACTGTAAACTAGTAATAAAAGTTCGCTCTAGCCCAATGAGAAAATAGCATTTTTCAAAATATACATATGTTATAAACTTGACTTTTTTTCTTAGCAAAATCACTTTTTGACTTGTCTTTCTGTCTGTGCCCCTAAAATTTTGCTATGAAAAAGTGCTACTAACCCATACGTTATGTCTGGTACTTTTCTATTCCTCTAATATTAAATTTAGTAGTTATCAATATCACTAGTGCAGTCAATTTAGGTTAATTGGACTACATTAGGACATGATTGATTCAGTCAACAACCAGATCAAGATTCCAAAGCACAAACATCAAAGTGGAAAGGAAAAACTAATAAAACATCAAAAGTTGTGTATACAAGAAAGCTACTGTAATAAAGAAATCAAAATGAACACTTGCTGGTATTAGCAAAGCTCAAGACAATAACAAAAATGCCCATGATATATTATAGTTCAAGCAGAACAAAAAATGATTTTCAATTAAAAAAAAAACAACATTTGGGCATTCCTTCATTATTATTACATCTTACCCCAAATCTCCTTTAGGATGGCAGGGTATGAAACTCTGGACAATCATGGTAACAGTTCACCCATCGTTTTTTAACTCTTTTTGTCAATTAATTGTAATTCAGAATTTGATGATTTAATATATTTTATCTCAAAAATGTATGTATTGATTACAAATGTTCCTAATTTGAATTTTATTGTATCTCCAGTAAAACATCAAACCTTGCGATACCAGAGTCCTATCAATGGTCTTTTTCCTTCTATTGGATCTGACAAGAATACAAATAGAATAGCTCATGTTCAGGATTCTATTTACTGTGCAGTTGCTGTTTGGTCACTGGCTCAAGTTTATAAGTATTTCAGCTTTATCATTTCATGTTTGGTATTTTTAGCTAGATTCAATATTTGATGGACTACTGCTTTTTTTTTTCAAAGTCTGCCACTTTTATATTAATAAAAACTCATCTAGCACTAGTAGGGATAGATATTTCTAAATTGAAAACCTCAGGTGGCATTAACTTCATTTGTTAGCCTTTCATAAGGAAAGAATTATGTGTGAAAAAAATTAATAGGTATTGAAGCATTTGGGATACATGTGGTGTAGGATTAAAACAGTTTATAATTATGTTTCTTTTTTTTTTTCATTATCAGGGTTGTATATTTCTTTTTTGACTTGAAGTGTGTATAATTCCTAATTCTAAACTCGTTTTAGTTAGTTATTATCCTCTGGTACCTACTTTTGGTCAAAGTGTCTTCCAAGTAAAGATACTGAAATGGTTACAAATAAATTGGTTCTCAAACACCAAACACAAATCTACCCAGAAATAAGTTTCTTTATTAAACTATGAAACATAATTTCATTTCAGTAAGATTTTCATCAGAATAGATAGCAATCCTTTGTTAGTCAATGTCTCCCAGTAAGTCAGATGCCAGGAGTGTTCAGTTGTCTATGATAATAAATATTTTAGCTAACAAAATAACTTGGAAAAAAATAAACCTTAAGATTGTGTTACAAAGATTTATTTTAAAGGTTAGGGTCCCTTTTTTGGTCATTATTAATATTTAATTGGTGCATGTTGACTTGAAAATTAGTACAGTTTTGATGACTAATTGAAAATTAGTATCTTTGTATGCACATTATTAATTACTTGATTATTTCTAGCCAGAAAGATTGATGATGACCAGGGCAGGACCATAAGTTGGGCTAAGCTGATGATGGGTATGTAGCAATGTTGGATATTCAAGTTGGCCTCCTTCAGTCGTAGAGCGACTATGGTTCATCTCAAACACTTTTCCATGTGCAATGTTGGATATGACAGGCAGATAAAGTGAGTAGTTTGTTTACAACTAAGCGTAGAATATCATTGCATATCAATATTAAAATCTTATTGTTTTGGTCACTGCATAAAACAACTAGGTTTGGATTACTCCTGGGTCCCAGGGTCTGCACGTAAATTACTTAACAATATGCTTTCTTAGTTCTGAAATCCAAGACATGTGCAGCTCTAAAAAAATATTTATTGGTGGTATAAAATTTCTCTACAAATCAATAGTTGGCTGCATTATTAAGTTATCTTTCATTAGATATTTCTCAATCAAATAACATTATTAACTTATGTGTCTTTAGATAAAATGCACATTTATCATTGTTCTCAATTAAATGTCAAGTAAAAAGTTTCTCCATGGTAACAAAAAGTATATAATGTTTTCTAGTAGACTTCAAATTTAAAATGTTTCCAGTTGACATGAAATAGAAAATTGTACAAACATAACCTTTACTATTTGACAAAAATGAAGATAATAAATTGAATGAATAATTTTTGTCTGAATATTTTAGTGTAAGTAAATATCAAATTTAAACTAGATTTGAGCACAATTGTTTCTTCTTTTTTAAAGGTAAAAAAGTTCAAATCCAATTAAGTCCAGCATATGCCCTGCACTCTACATTTGATCTTGTCACTGGTTACCCAGCATACAGAGGCAAAGAATATGAACATTTGCAAGTAAGTTATTTCTTGGCCATCAGGAATCTGTAGCCAAAGAAACAGCCATGTAGAAAGATAAAACTATTAGTAACCTAATGCAAAAAGCAAAAGTTACATGAATAGTGCATGAGTGCTTGGACATTGATTCTAATCTAAAAATGAATAATCCTAAAACGAGTCAGTAAATTAATTATGTTACGAGCAGATGAGACTCTTAATCATACACCAACAGATTTATCTATAATAGATTATGAAAACTTAAATCTTGATTAACAAACAATAATATGTCAATTAAATCACTCCATTTTTCGTTTTTTTTCTCTTCCTATTTCAACACAAATTTGCACCTTTCCACATTCACACTATGCTGCACACATAACAAATTACCTTACAAGTGAACAATTCAGCAATATACAGAGCATTTAGGATAAATGCCTGATGGAGGATGTCTTACATCCCTGAGTAGATAATAGATCATGTGCCACCAAGCAGACATAAGACCTGTTTGATCAAAATGGATGTGTTTTTTTTGTATGTCATTTGTCAGGAGTTTAAAAAAAACACCACCACAATGTTTTTCCAATTTAATAAGAACAAAAATAGAAATGCTATTTAACCTTTATTTCAGATAATAAATGAACACCTTTGATTTGGATTCCTCAACTCAAGGAAACATACCATTACTAGAACAGTCTTAAAAAAAACAGCAGTGAGGCCAACAACTAGGTCAGTGAAACACTAGGTTTAGAGACTTCAAGATCAAAAGACATTTAGCATTGCAACAAAAGTACATAAACTAAACAGTAGATTAACTATTAAAAAACAAAACTTGATAGAATGCTCCGAGAGACAATGACAATAAATGATTTCTAGTTCTTTAAATTCTCAATTAATCTTTTTCAATCACGGAATGAGTATGCCAAAGTTAGCCAATTTCATAGTACAATTATGCTAACTGTATGCCTGCTTTGGACTGATGGCTCTGAGTTTGAAATCTGCCACCATACTCTCCCATCCTCCATGAGGTTTGGGATGGGAGGAAATAGTCTTCATTTTTCTTAAGTCATTAAGTGACTAATTAACATGAGCAATTCAATATCATTTTTAAAAAGTCTGCTGGTGTGTTTGACTGATGCAAACATTATTTACATACTTTAAGTGTCATCAACATGATCAGTGCTTCCCTCTAACAATCTCTATTTATAACGTTTTTGAAGTAAGGTCTGTATAGTATAAGATAAGAAGATAAGATATAAAAAAGAAAAGCTTATAGCTTTAAATGTTAAAATTATCAACCAAAATCTTAAATCTAAAAAAAAAAAATAGGTTTTGTGTTTTACAGTGTAAGAATAATACAAAACAAATCTTTAGCTTGTGATTAATTTGTGAAAGATTGTCCCATACTAAAGAACTGTGAAATGAAATTAACATTGCTCTTCTGTAATATTAGTGCAACTCTGAAAGACACTTCAGAGAGTCTAGTTGACTAGATTAAAACTGTTGTGAGAGACAACATGACCTTTCTTTTCACCTGGGAAAGATCATGACAGATGGAAAACCTTCTTTTCATAGTTATTTCAGGTTGACAAAGAGTGGGAATCTACTGGAATGGTTGAACAATAACAATAATACGCTAACCCCCACTCTATACTTATGCAGTCATTAGTCAAATCATTGTTTTATGGATGCAGAGCCTTGACACTTTAAGCTGATTCACAAATATGGATGTGAGTCTCAAGATTATTTTTTTTGTTTACATATCTAAATATTTCATACACTATGCATGACATAGATTTAGAAAATAAATATAATTAGCATTAGGAACTAAAGATCACTAAGAACAGCAGAAGACTGATACAAATGGTTCCCGGTCATTTCATTCACAGTCACTTCATCCCCTGGTCATTTCATCTCCTGTTCATTTCATCTCCTGGTTATTTCATCCGCTAGTCATTTCATCCTCTTATCCACCAAATAATAATTGTAAAAAGTTTGAAATGAACAGTATTTCATTTTATTTCATTTACAAGACAAAAAGTGTGACACATTAAATAAGAACAGAATATAATGTCATTAAAAATATAAAAATTTAACATTTATAGATATAGAGCTAATGTAAAGATTGTTTTGCGTGTTAATTGAAATCATTTATAGATATAGAGCTAACATTTATAGAGCTAAATTGTTTTTGCATGTTAATTGAAAGATAAGATGGGCTATTGATAGTTGGTACAGAAGACAATCCATTGATTTGTATTGCTGTACATCATTCTTAATTTTTTAGCCAGTGTTACATATTTCTTGCAGTCAGCATTTATTAGAAATTAGAAAAAATAAAATGTTATATCTGGGTTTGAAATTGCATGCTCATATTCAAGAAAGAATGACTGACAATTAAAGATAAAATAAAAAAAGATAAAAGATGGCCGTCAGGAGAAAAGCTATCAGCAGCATGATTATAAGTATTTTAATCGTTTTTATCTCTCAAAATATTTCCATCACTTTCACCACACATTTACCTTTTTTGATAAGTAATAAGCCTAGAGCAGCAAGATCATAATAAATCTAATTGTACTTCTATCTATCAAGAGATTTCCCCTACTTCCACCACACCTTGGCATTTGTTCATTACATTAACACAAAATGTGTAGGATAATATTGGCATCCCTATAGCAAACACAAACAATAGAACTAAATACAAACCCTGCATTACAATATATCTATTTATTTACATATATTATTTCACTTCTCAAAAATTATGAAGAGTGGAAGGAGCTCTATAAACACTATAATAACTGTCAAAATATCAAAAAGTGTTCTAATAAACATATTTATATATTAGATAAACAAGGGCTTAAAGGCGAAGCCTTAACAGCACAGTTACACAACTAGAAAAAAATATTTAAATGGGGACGAAGTGACCAAGGATGAATTGATTGGGGAGGATGTGACCAGGGATGAAATGGTCAGTCACCAGTACAAATGTCTTGAAGTTGTGAAAAAGTTATTAGTTATTTAAAGCATCGAGAGACATGAGAAAAAGTTTTAAAGGATTTTGCTTGAAAATTTTATTTCTTGTTCACCTGAAACTGTTTTTTAATATTTTTAGATGTTATTTCATTTAGCACACTTTAGATGTAACAAATATACTTACCTAGCATAGCTCAAGATATACAACATTTTATAGGAACTTGAATTTGCTGAACCTTTGTGTGTCTTAAAAGAATAAAAAAATTATATTTCTATTGTATTACAGAGCTGCACTATATCTCCTGGATTATCAGTAAATAGAAATACTGTTTCGGCAAGTAATTTTTTCATTTCTAATTATAGTAAAAAAAAAAAAAAAAGTAAAGTTCACCTTTCAGACCTTGCAGTCTATAGGGCAGATGATGAAAAGGTAATATTTTTCTGTGGCCCACAGTTAACAAGGGTGTCATGAGGCCAGCACAATGACCAATCGCCTTTACTTTTCCCAACTCATGTCAGGTACCCATTAGAGCTGGATGGACTCAAAGGCCCCCAAAGATCCTGAAATTAAAAATTGCAGCCTTTACTAGGATTCAAACTTGGGACACTCGGCTCAGAAGCCAAGGGCTTACTGCTCATCCATTGCACCTCCATTTCTAATTATACAATTATAAATATGTCAAAGAATGAGGGAAAAAGAACCATAACCTTTTTTTTCTCCCACAATAACAATGACCTTTTCAGTCACCTGCAACTAGGGATCATCTCATGGAAATTAGAGGATGGACTGGACATTAGCTATGGTCAGAACAATGTTGTCCACATAACAGAGAAACTACATTTTTGTAGATCACTCAGTCTACAGCTGCTATTATTCTTACATCTCCTATTCTCAATCAAAGCAACTCTTACTACATTAAGTTTGTATTCATGTTTGATTAATAGGAACTGAAATTTATTTTGAATATCCCATTATTAGGTCTCTGCACAGTCCACTACATGGTTTTCATTTTGCATGATTAACCTGGCTAATTCAGACAAACTGTTCAATGCTCTAATGATACCAGGGAAGGAATACTTGGAAAATTTATCCTAGCTTATGGAAAAAGAAATGTGCCTTTATTTTTGTGTCTTTCTTAGTATATTATTAGGTGTGTTTTGTATTTGCAAATTATTATTCAGTGTTAAATGTTTTACTACTTTACTTTTTAGTCTTTAGTTCAGAAGCATCTCTAAGTTTAGTGACTTTACCAATGGTGTTACTCAAATGTGAATATTTGTTTCTTATAAATCTCATGGCTCTATTTTGCATCATGTATTTTAATTTTATGTTTATGTTATGTTGTTTTCATTTATTGGGAGGGGGGGGGGGGGTAATTACTTATATCAATTATTAAATCATACCATTTGATGAGCCATTAAAAAATTTTTTACTTGCTTTGAAAATAAGAAATATGTAGTACATATGCATTGCAAATAAATGAATCTACAGATGTAGCAGGACTAGTTGAAAATAAAGCACTTTTATGGCATAATGTGAGATCTAGTCAGTTTCATCAGGAAACCAAGCACTTCACTACTTTGCTGCCATGTATATTCCTGAAAACCTGATCTTGTGAACTTTAAATGCGTAAGAGTCTTGCTTCTTGATATTTGCATACTCTTGTATCCTTGAACTTTTCTAAATTTTTTATTTTTTTTGTATTGCAGAACACTGATGCCTCTCTTCTATTGAGTGTAAGTTGGCCTGCTTTAGTCATAAATGAAGATGAGGTTAGAGTGAAAACAATTGAGAAGGTCATTCGCAAGTTAAAAGGCAACTTTGGTATCAAACATTTTCCTAAAGATAGGTACAAAACAGCTATAGAGGACGAAAATAGAAAGTTGAAATAAAGGTATGAGTTTAAAAAAATAGTTCTTACTTTATATTTACACGCTATGTTTTGAGTTTGTACATTTTTGTTTCAAGTTTCTCTGTACTGTTTTTTTAACTCTTCAAATGAAACACAAATATATCAAAACTACTGTTACAATTATTATTCTCCCATTATTTTTATAGAATTCCAAGAATTGAAATGGAAAGTAAATTATTTAAAAAGAAAAGATAATTGATTTGTCTGTGTAGTCTCACTTCCCTTTATCTTAATCAGATCAAATGCCTTTTTAAAACACTGGGGTTTCAAAATACTTTGTGTCTTTTATGTTGGAATTACAAAGTTGTCTTAGAATATTGAACATTTAGACAAGTAATTTTTTTAGTATTACTATTAGAGTTTACAGATATTGGATTAAAACCAAATTGTTAATTTTTTTCTAATCAACAGTTTTTATTATGGGACAAAAGTTTTTTATTCTTATAAAAAAAATTAGTGTTTGATCAAATTATCAAAAAGTGTTTGATCAAATTATCAAAAAGTGTTAGATCAAATAAACATTTGTATTGGTCAATGAGATTATATTGTTCTATCAGCTGCTCCAATAACTTGATAATTGTGAAACATCTCTCTTCTACAGTTTTGATGGGATTGAATTTGAGGGACCAAAGGTGTCATTTTAATTGATTTACAGTAAGTTTTTTTTTCTTTTAATTAAGTTTAAAAAAAAAAAAGAGGTTGCTTCTCATTTGCTAATTGTTAGCACACTCATGACAAAGTAATTAATCAATATGTCATTTACTACACCATGAAGTAATAGTACATCTCCCACAATTTTAATTAATCTACCCAAAGAACCCAACTATGTTTAAAAATTTAAAAAAAAAGATTATATTTATGAAAAGTACTAAACAACATTTTTGTTTTAATTGGTTTTTAAAATTGCTATTTGTTCTGGTACAGGTGCATTTCAACCAAGCACAAAGCCTCCCTATTCAGATAAATAAGTTTCTTTTATAATGCGCTTTAAAAGAGTCCTGATGTTCACCTGTCCAATTCATGATGAATAAGGAAAAAAAATATTTTTAGAATAATTGAAAATGATAGAGCCTAGCCTACTGAATGAAACCTGTCCCACGTCTCTAGTGTCACTTCAACCCATGCTACATTTAAGATTATCTTAAAATATTTGTTTGATTTTCAGTTTATAAGCATAGTAAGACTTTCTGATCTTTTGGCATCATTTTACATAGCTCCTGTAAGGCTCATTTTTCTTGTTTGTTTTACTTTACTACCTTGATGTAAAAGTATTTGATCAGTAGTTGTTTTTTTTAAAGGCTAAAAAATCTTTCAAAACCTACCTTGGCTTTTTTGAAGTATCATCTGAATTATCTTCTTCTTCCTCGTTCTTATTTTTATGTTGGAGCATTCAGATAACTTAACCAATATTTTTATATCAACTGCGCAGTGGTATTAATCAGCGATCTCTCCATAAAGTTTTCTTTCTATTGGGGTGTTTGGGGGTCAGTGTCTTGTACAGGCCCATGGTAAAGAGAACAGTTTTGAAGGACATTCTCTGGTGACACTCCACATAGGCAGTTTTCACTGGTTCCAATTTTGAGTTTCTGGTACATGTGTCTCATTCTGTTGTGTCCAGTCCTGAGTTGAAAGATTAGGCATTGATCTTGTCAGGATAGCTTATAATAGGCATCATCTTTATGTCTGAATCATCTTAAATAAAACATCTATTAACAGCTCACATCATATTTAATGTATAGTTCGCTCATTATAATTCATAGGACACATCTGTCCTCTAGGTGGCACATTCCATTTTTTTGTGCCTTTCTGATGAGCTTGGAATGTTTGGCTGCATACTGGGTAAATGTAAAGCTGTGTGGATTTCTATCTTTCTTCTTTCAAGGCTAATTTTTTTTTATCCTTTGCAGTTTGTGCTCCTATTCTCATAGTGTGGTGTCCATATGCTCTATCATTTAGAGCTAAGCTTCATGGCATGCCTTCTATACACTGTCCATGATTCAAAGCATAGAGAATCATTGAGAGGAAAACAGTCAGACTGGCCTCTAGTTAAGTTTGTATGGTGATGGCTTCTCTGTGCCAGACACTTTTGGTCATTCTGTCTTAGCTATTTGGGAGTCTATGTCTAGGTATCATTATGTGTCAGCACCAAGTTTAAGCTTGACATTTTAAGTTCCTAAGTTAATTGATCAGAAAACCTTTCTTCTCTACTTTATCATATAATGTATGCTAAAAATGGTTGTTTTTTTTTCAATATGTAAACAAATATTTAGTGAGGATTGTCAGGTTTAGGAGTTATTTGGGTTGTTAACTAGCCGTATACTATTAAGGTCCCGGGGTTCAACCTGACAAGAACATCACTCACACACAGTCGTACATACAGTAACCGATTAGGTGAATAGTTTAAATAACAACAAAAATAAATGAATTTAATTGTATGAAACTGATATATGTGTATGTACAATGAGGATGATAAATAGACAATATATATATTAGATATATATATATATAATAGGTATATATAAAGATATTATTCAATAATTAATTTAAGCACCTTTGCTACGGCTATCAACTTGTCACCCTGGTTACATAGTCCACCAGACTCTGACCGACTGGCGTCACAAAACTGCCAACCTCGGTAATAGTAAAGTTAGACCTCAGATGATCGCCAATTTGACAATGACACTGAAAAAACTGTAATATATATTTCTGAGACGGCAAGCGATGCCCACAACTCCAACCACTGGCACCCTATAAACGAAATAAACACAGTACTCTCAACTTCTACACTAAAAATAGAAATAGTGAGAACCTCATACAACATACAATAATAGATATCACAAACGAATAACTCACCCTAAACAGGGGTCCCAAAAATCCTACTGAATAATAAGTCCAAGAAACTAGTACAGACAAAGAATGTTTTACGGGTCAACACACCGTCCGTTTCAACCAAAGAGGGTGAACTGCCTCATGACAAAAGAATGACCAATAGATGTCACCGGACTTTGTGACGTAGCAAAACAATTCAAAACAAAAATACAAGACACTCGCCCCGTACAAGTACTACGACTAGAGGAAATAATTTAAAAAAAAACAAAGTTAGGAGAAAGAAAAAGACACTTGTCTATACTAACAGGGATAAGACAGTTCAAATGTTTTTTTTTGTTTTGAAGAAGACAGAAACTGCCACACAGTCTGCTCTGAACTCCCAAGAGTACTCCAAATTACCTGGTAAAAGTTTGTGATAGGATCTAGTAACTATAATATATTTGTAAAGTTAACAATAGCTCTAATATAAGTGTTTGTATAAAATTATGCAATGTCATTTTAACATGAGTTGTAAATTGTTTTTTTTAAGGCCCCTTCATATGTTGACCTAACAAAGTCAAAGTTGCCAAGGAAAGTTGAGTAAATAGAAGGTTTGTGAATAAATATTCATATAAGTTGTTTATAGACATATTTTACTTGCTTGCCCTGGATGTGGCAAAATATGTAGGTCACAGCTGGGGCTGTGTAGCCATGGGAAATACTGCATTCCTCACTAATCTTCGGACTCAAAAACAAGCCTTATTACTGGCTTACAAAAATGGAAGAGCTGCTATTAGTTTTGTGTGGTCTGCCAGTATGACCATCTGACTGTCATGTTTAGATCTCAAAAACTAGAAAAACTATTGAGTTTCAGATTTTATGGTATTTTGCAACTTGCTAAGTTTATATTCAACAACTAATAATTGCCTTGTCATATGGAGTCCTTTTTTTTTAATCTTAAGTATATAATCAGTTTTCTGCCTAAACCTTTTAATTTTTTTCTGTTATCTTTGAAAGATTCTAATTTGTTGAATCTGGGAAGAAATGGGCATATTGAATGGTTATCATTATGATAGTGTCAAGATGTATTTAATACTTATATACAATTCAAATAGCTAGTAACTTACATATTTGTATCATATTTTTTCCAGCGCAAAATTTTCATTTATTAACTTTTAAAGCAATAACACAGATGAATGTTCAAGTATACACCTGACTGATGAATGTTCAGGTATCCACCAGACAGATGAATGTTCAAGTATCCACCAGATCGATGAATGTTCAAGTATCCACCAGACTGTTGAATGTTCAAGTATCCACCAGACAGTTGAATGTTCAAGTATCCACCAGATAGATGAATGTTCAAGTATCCACCAGATAGATGAATGTTCAAGTATCTATCATACAGTTGAATGTTCAAGTATCCACTAGACAGATGAATGTTCAAGTATCCACCATTTCATTTAGGAAAATGTTTCTGTTTTCACTTTATTTAATTCTGTACCAGTCTAGTATTTTGTACCATTGAAAATTTATATTTTATGTTAGTAAAAAAGATGTTTGAAAATTTTTAGCAAAATTATTTTTTTTTAAATATATATATATTAAAATAGTAATTTACTCAACCTTGGAATCCTATCACTGAACTGGGAAAGCTAGCTTTGATTGTTTTTGTTGTTGTAAATAGCCATAGGGATAGTGTGTATATTATGCAAAGGTTGATTATTAGCTATTAAGGTTGGAGTTTTCCTTTTTTTTTTATTTTTACATGATTTCAATGTTAAATACCACTGTAGTTGTCTTTCTGATAATGATGTTATGATGTGGTCTTGGTATATTTTTTCTGTGATCAGATGTTGTAACATATAGATATTGACAATGTAAAAAGTTTATATACAACCAAGTTCATACATTAAACTATTTCACAATCACACAAACTATAAACTGCGTAAAGCTTTTTGTTATTATTAAAAATATAAACAGTAAAGTATTGGATACTAAAATGCATTTTAATTGATTCTTCCCGAGCTATACTTTATTGCTTCTTCATTTTGTGTGTGCACAATCTATTGAATTAATAATGTAATTTTTTGTGAGACGATTTGTGTTGGTCACATGTATGTCATTAGTTTCTATCATGATTTTTTTAAAAGTATTTGTGTAAAACCAGAGAGGTTTCATTAAATTTGTACTTTATTAACTTTTTATTTTACATTTTTGTTTAGTTTTAATTTTACTTACAAGCTGAATTTGTATACCTAGCTATGAATTGATTTGATGGAATTCTTCTTTTTATAAAATTGTACGTGGTCTAAGGTTTTTGAGTTCATTGAAGCTTTTTTTCAAAACTGTCTGAAGAGTTGAGCTGAAGGCTTGTGAAACACTAGGCCAGCAAAAAAAAAAAGCTTCCTCTCACCAGCCTGACTGAAATGATTGTTCTGTCTGGAAGAGATCCAAATTGGTGTCTGTATCACACTACTATTTCCAATGCTTCAGAAGCTCCAGACACAGGGACTAGAGATTGGCAGACCGCTAAGCACACCAAGAACTCCTGCCATCTTCCTTCTCTTTACTACACTCAACAATCCCCATTCCATTTGTGAAACAGAATGGTGGGATTGTTTACAAGGTCAGAAGGGCTCTCTTCCCAACCAAGACTTGAGCAATGCTCTTCCATTCCTAATGAAGTCTTGTTTTCTTACTTCCTTTAAGCCTAATTGTTTTGACCTGGGGGGGGGGGGGGGGGGGGAGGCACTATTTTGTAGACTGTTTGCTTTCTGACAGCATTGTAGAATAATTATTTTGTAATGAAATATATTTCAAATAAAAAAATTAAATTAAACAAAACCTACATCTTGGCTATTAAAATCCAGGTAATACTGCTACTTGCTATATAATGTATGTGTCAAAGTCATGAGATGTATAAATTGGATGTTTACATAAACATTGGTTTTGTGAAACATCAGTAAATTTTATTTATGACCATACTACAAATGGCCTAGAAAGTTGCAAATAAGAGTACCAGTTCAATGTTAGAGAAAATAATATTCGGTAGGGGAGACAATAAAAGAGTTTAATATGTTCAATCTTGTTGTTTAGTCCACTTTGGTGAATTATAATTTAAGTTTAATTGTGTTAAATCATATTAGCCACCCAACTCTATTGTAAAAATCGTATTATACAATGCAACTTTTATCTATAGACAATGACCCTGTAAGAAGGTAAAGTACCACAATGACCAACCAGCGTTACTTTCCCCAACTACTGTCTGGTGCCCAATAGATTTGGTTGGACTCTCAGGCATCATTCTATGGCCTCCTATGGATCATCTCGGTGAGATGAATGCCTGGGCATTAGCTGTGGTTGGAACGATGTTGCCCACACATCAGTTCCCCCCTCTCCACGCAGCTGATGTATTCAAAAGGAATGGCAGTGTCAATACAGTTTGGGGTTAGCGGCGTCGCAGGTTCTGCAAGAGTTTTTTATGCTGCAAACTGCCTTAGGGTCGCCAGCTCCTGATTTTTCCTAAGGGTTGACTCCTGATGCCTTTTCCATGATTGGGTATAGCTGCAAAGCGACAGAGGTTTGAATTCAGAGTTTTCCTTCTCCTAGGTGGGTAGCCAGCAAGGTTGTCATTGCCGGAAGTGGTAATGGATGTAAGCAGTCCACTACCTATAAAATGCTTCCAAATGGCATGTGTCTCGAATAGCCTTTGACAACCAGTCCAACTAACGGCCTTCATGTGTGGCTCAGATATTGAGTCCGGCGGAACTGTTCTCACTAACAGAAGGGGCAAAGGCGAGTAACTGGACCTTAACCAGTAAGCTTCGGACAGGAGGGGCTCAGGCATCAAAAGAATCAAAGATGCCATTTTTCAGCAAGATTTGAACCCTTAGATCCCCTCAGTTTGAAAGACAAGCACTTAACCTCTTACCCACAGCATCCAAAAGTGAAAATTTATTTAGCATAAATATTTAAATGTCTAGATCCTCTGTTACTGTTTGCAGCATGTTTTTCAGCATTATTACAATTTGAACTGTTAACTGTTACACAGGAAATGCTCAAATCTTATTGATTTAAGCAAGTACTTATAAATGCAATGCAGCCATTGTTGTGTACTGCAAGTAGTAATTAGAAGCCTAATTTTACAAACTTGAATGAACATAATTTGGTTTGAAACCTAATTGTCTAAATTTTAAAAAATATATATTTTTATGGTTTAAATAAGCTCAAGACATGCCAACCTATTTACCCAAAACATTATTTCAGTACACTTGATTTTTGAAGAATTATTTTCATAATGCTCTCTAGTGTCTTTATCAATGGATATTAAGACACATCTGGGTACTGTTCATGCATTGCTTTTTAATGCTCTGAGTATCAAGCACACTGATCTAGTTCATTCATGTTCAGATTCTATTAGCTACCCTACTAGATGAAATGCCCATACTCATTCCCAGCTATCCTGTAGGAGGTTTGGGATGCAATAATCTTAAATTGCAAAGGAACATCCAGATGTAACAAATTACTGACAAAAGTAAAAACCACACTGACAACATATTTAATAAGAAAAATAGCATGATTTAATAAGTTGAAATAAAAAACTATGAATACAAACAAAAATTCACTTAAGTTTAAAATCAGATCAGTAAGTAAACACAAGCTCTGTACTGATTCTCTAGTAGCCATTTCTATCAAGTCTACTATTGATTTCATTTAAGTCATGAAGCAAGGAGTTGCAATAGATTTGGCATATGCTTTGATAACTTTATTTACTGCTTTCAGAAAATCTTTCTCTTTAGCCAACTTCCTATGAGCCCTGATAGCAAACATTCCAGCTTCTGTGCAAACACTACGAATTTCCGCTCCTGTTGATAAAAGCAAATAAAAAAGTAAAAATTAAAAAAGAACCAATAGTCCTCTTTTGTTATTCAACCAATGCATTAACAAACAAATGATTAATTCAAAACTTAGAAAAAAAAAAGCATATAAACACAGACAATATGGAGTCACTATCAAAATAATCAGTATGACAAGATTCTAAATAAATACTATTCAGTTTTATTTCTCTTTAAATGTTAAGTTGATTCAAATGGAAATCTAGGTTGACTTCTGAATACCATTATCAAGAGGAGATGAGAAGATTAACATTAAGGGTGTTTGTTGAGAGGAAGGAACATAGTTTGTGAGAGAATTAAATTTCTAAACAATAACTTCCATTGTGGTGACTAAATTATGAAGTAATTGCTATCAAATAGCTTGTATTCATACATGAATTTGTCAATAATAGAAAGAGTATCAAGTATTAGATTGCTGAGTGAAAGTATAAACTTGAATGGAAGAAAGAGAAAGTAGTCAAGTGTTAACATCAAAGTATGACTAGGAAAATCTCAATGTAATGTCTCAACACCAAATATGACTAGCAAAGTCTCATCTCAACAGCAAATATAATTAGGAAAGTCTCACTGTAATATCTCAACACTAAATATGAGTACTTCTTTGAACCCAGCTTGGTAAAATAGTTTCAATAGCTCTAATAACTTTATAGAGTGTTATGTTCTAAGCAAGTTGCAATCAGGCAACTGATTGTTGGCTTAAAAGGCAGCCATAAATGTTTTGTAGTTATTGATAGTCGTATGGTTAGGGTTAGTGAATGTTTTATGTAGTGGCTGGTTATAAGTTTTCAATATAGTTTTGCTACTTTGCATTTTAAAGGTTCTTATTTAGGATTTTAATGTATTCATCTGGATTCATTAAATTTTTTGCCAAATAAATTCCCTTGCTCTTTCCATTCACTTCAAGGTATTCCTTTATTTTTCTAATTATTTTTTTTATAGAGCGCATCTTTCATGCTTATAACATGCTCATGGTCTAATCTCTTTTAGTGGAAACTTGGAATAAAAAGGTTTCTGTACTACATTTAGAGGCTCAGCAAACACAACTAAGCTCGAGTAAGATTTGAGCTCACGCCCCAATGATAGGGAGCCAAGAGATTTTATCCAAAACAGCTATACATCCCACTTCTTTTAACATTGTTAATTACCCCATAAATATAAACATAATAATGTGAATACATACCTGTACTGTTTGGACATAATCTAGCCAGCAGCTCATAACGAATATCTTTCTCTACACTCATAGATCTAGCATGTATTTTACATATATGTGTACGGCCCTGCAAAATGATAAGTGTTATGTAATAATTCATGAAATGTTAATATTCAATAATAAAAGTTATAACAAATAAAAAGTTGTAGTAACTAAAAACTAAACATTTAATGTTCTGAAGACAGATATTTTAATTTCGGGATCTTTAGCATACCTCGGAGTCCACCCAGCTCTAATGGGTAGCTAATATAAGTTAGAGAAAAAGAAAAGCCGGTTGGTCATTGTGCTGGCAACATGACAACCTTGTTAACCATGGGCCACAGAAACAGACCTTTTCATCATCTCCCAATAGACTTTATTTTACGTTTTAGAAAGCTAATGCTTCCAATTAATGCAGTTTAGTTCATAGCCAATTGATAAATCTAAAAAAAATATTGGTGGGGCATTGACCATTTGACCCTAATGCTGAGGTTCCAATGTCTATAACATTGAAACAATAAAGCAATTGTTGGCAACATAAATATCAGACATTTTTAATAAAATTGTGTGGCTTTGGACATTTTGTGTATTAAATTATTGTTAATTATTATTATTAATTATATATCAGTTATAAGCATTCATGGCTACCAAGTGAAAATACATTTTTACACCAACAATGTTGCCAACAATATTCTAATATTCTAACATTCCTTACATATTTCAAAAAGAATAAAAATTAAAAGTTTCTTTCTTTAAATCATTAAAAAAAATCATACATATAAACATAACACATTATATAATTTATAAATGCTAAGCTATAAACTGCTTGATTATGTATGTGAGGAGAGCTTCAATTGAAATCACATTGTAGACTAGGTATTTTTGATTTGATTCAGAGTTGTGCTTGCTAAGAGCCTAAAGGAAGGACTCACAGATATCCTCCCTCCCCCCATATGTCAACAAAATATACTGAACCAGAATGCACTGAGCTTGATATAGGAGCATGGAAGTTGTGCTAATCAAAAGCAATAATAATACCAGCAATAATAAACAGCATGACTACTGGCCAGTGATGAAGGCTTCAATTCAGCTTTTATCACCAAATTTTGAAAAGCATGAACTAAAAATGTAAGTCATTCAGTGTTCCCAGACATAAGCACTGTAATGAACATCTTTACCATCACTTGTTCCATAAGTTTGATGGATCACTGGGTCAACAGAGATGCTGCCCACCAAAGTTTTTCTGCTTTTCTCTTAGTGATAAATCTGAAATGTTGACAAATTACCTTTCTATGTTTCTCTGCTGGCTCAAAACCAAGGACTTTACCAACAAAATAAAACTCTTCAACTAATGAGGTTTGTATGGTCTCTGCTTCTCGATAGCCATGTTGCTCCCCTAAAAATGCAAAATATTAAAAATTTCTTTGGAAAATGTTATGTACTCTTGTTTTCACTATTTTTGTCTAACATATGCAATTAAAAGTAGCCTATAAAATAACTGACACGACTAGAACGACAATTTAAAGTCAAAACTAGGAAGGTTTATACTATACAAAGCAAGATAGAAGAAGGTTGGTCATGGTCCACTAGCAGGTTACTAGAGACAGTTATCCATTTTAGAAATAATTTTTTTAAGAGCGATTATATGGATAACATTCTGTTGTGTCTGGTCCTGAGGAAAAAAAAATGATTTTAGATGTTTTTCTCCCATGAAACAGTTCTAAAGGCACATCACTATTCATGATTTAGTTTATCTTTACATATAAATTTTTTTTAAATTTGATCAGTTGTAGCACCTTTATCTGGAGATGCATCTTATACACATTTAAAAATATTTTACACTTATATTTATAGCCTAACAAGATAAAGTAGCCTAATTACCACAAACAGGGAGGTGCGGTGGCTGAGCAGTAAGGTGCTTGGCCTTTGAATTGGGAGTCCCGGGTTCAGACTGGGATTTTTAATTTCAGGATCTTTGGGTGCCACTGAGTCCACCCAGCTCTAATGGGTACCTGCCATTAGTTGGGGAAAGTAATCAGAAATTGCACTGATATTATCATAACAATTCCTTTCAAAATGTTTTGAGTCAAGTCTTAACTCTATTTTTCAATTAACACACTTGGATTTTGCTTTGCCCTTTGTCAACAATCAGCCTAATGACATTTGTATAGGCCATGCAGAGCTGAGATTGTCATCTGTGACATTTGTTTTTACACATCAATATTATGCAAACCCTCTTTCTCCATGCATAGTTTTCATCATCTGATGCAGACAAAGCTGTTGTCACTTTTTAGCATGAGATGAATAAAAAAATGGTAGTAAAAAGGTAAATCTGATTCAAACCTTATCTTCAACTCCTTGAAAGAAACCCATTGGTGCTTGAATGTTGTGTGATGGATGGGAGACCTATCCTTATAAAGTTCTTTGCCATCTTGATCTAGAAGGGGCTAAGAAAATATCAAGATACCGGCTTTCAAATCTGAGAGTATCTAGCATCGAAATCTCAAGATCACTGCTCCCAAAGTGACTAACATCTGACAGTAAATTAAAAAAAATATAAAAAACAATTAATATTTATTTTTTCTTGTATTGGACAAAGCATGTATTATTAATATTATATTATTATAGACAATAAGGTCTGAAAGGGGAACTTTTTTAAATGCTTTTTTTTAAAAGAAAATTCTAAATAATGAACTGATAGTGAGCTTAACAATGATCATGCATAAGGCTTGTCTTGGAGTCCAAAGATTAGTGAGGAGTGCAGTATTTCCTAAGGCTGCGCAGCTCCAGCAGTGACCTACATATTTTGCCACTTCCAGGGCAAGCATAACCATTGTTCGCAGGTGGTTAATTTACATTTTCTTTTCGTCGTCTGCGTTTGTCCTCGGCAGCGGATTTTCTTTTGGTCTCAAATGTGTATCCTGCGGCCTTCGTGAGTGACCTCCAGCTGTATCCTTCTGAGGCCGCATGCAACCAGGTGCTCTCTTCTATGTCAGCCAAGGAAAGCTGAAGCCTAAGTTGGTCTTTGAAACATTTCCCAGGGGCGCCTCTGTTATGTCAACCACCTTTTAGCTCACCAAAAAAGACTGCCTTTGGCATACGTTCCATACGGGATACATGCCCTACCCAGCGTAACAGCCGGACCATAATACATGATCATGTATATTTAAACATCAACCAATCAACTCCCTGCCTACAACTAAAATAAAAAACTACTTAAACTCAATGCATGGCTAAAGCTAGAGCCATGTATCAAAGTTCTTTTCTAAAACTCTATTACAACTGTACAGAAATAAAGTAAAAATGCTGTCAATATGATAATTTGAGTCACTATCTGCTTCATATAGTATGTCAATGTTTTCCAAACTGTTTTCCCACAGAAAGCCTGACTAGGTGTTCCACAAACTACTGGAATAATTAACTAGTACATGAATTAATTATTAAGTAAATGCAGAAAAAAAAAAAAACAATTTGATTTTATTAGTTCTTCTCCTTACAACATCACAATGGACTTTGAACTGATCCAGTTTCTGACAGATCATTCATTAAATGATCTCTGGTCAAGTTTGTCTGATTCCATAACATTTCAAACAAGTTATACAAGCTATCATTACTTCAGTTTACTTACAGTCTATTTAGGTGCAGCAGGATTTTCTGATTATGTTGTAACAAAGTCAAAGTCTAAAAACAGGCTTGAGTCCACAACACATTTTACAATTCATTTCACCAATATCATTCCTGATATTGAAATAAATATGATCATCAAGTATACAATATCATCAAAGTTAATCAACCTAATTTTTTCACATGTTTTTGTATGCATTTTATGAAGGCCTAGATATATATTTGAAAATAAGTAATAAAAATTAAATATAGAATATGATTTATTAGTTTTATAGTTTAATTGAAATAAAAGGAAATAATCCGTCCTAAAAAAATAAGCTAAAAGTGTTCCCCTCGATTCTCCAACTGTATGAAGTGTTGAATAAAACTATTTAGTGAAGCCTTTAAGAACATAATTCACTTTTTTGTAAAGCATAATAGTAATAAGAATTATGTTTACACAACATTTTAATAGTAACATAATGATTATATAGGAAACTAAAAACAGTGATAAATCTAGGAATAAAAAATACTGATAACATTGAAAATAATTTCACAACAGTTTTACGAGTTTTAATTAAACTTTTAGACATTTAAAACAATGTTTAATGATTATAAATCTGTCTACTAAAGCAAAAAAATAACTTTAATTTTCAAATTAAATTATTGTGACCAAGAAAGCTATCACCCTAACTCTAATACTGCTTACCAAGATAGATTGCAACTTAGTATCTGGAACAATGATAACAATAACATTGTGAGGCTCTTTAGTCCCTCGGGCAACCACTTCATGATTTTCTCGTACAATGTAGATCAGAGATTTCTGTGTAAAGAAAGAGATTCAATTCAGAAGTTGCAAGTCAGAAATACAAAAAGCAACACAAATATGTATTTGCAAATACAGACAAAAGTATACCACTCAAGGGTGAATTCATTCATAGAAATTTATGGCAGAATACATAGAAACATGACCTGTAAATCACTTGATAAGGTTAGGGTTATAATTGATGAAATTTAACAGTAGACTTCAAATTAGAAAAGAATGTTAATGTATGTTAAATTACAGGTTTCACTAGTTTAGCTAATAGCAACTTGAATATTATTTTAAACTTGGTAACTACATGCTTCAACTTTACTCTGTGCAAAGTGCAGTCCTACCTTGATTTCTATCAAGTGATTCTGCAGCCTACATGTTTCAGTTCTTTACCAGCCATTAACATATGACAATCAAAGCCATATTGTAAATCATGTGAACTATCTGAATTGTTCTTCTCTTCTACAGCAAGATGTCTTCACTCAATGCATAATTCCCCTAGAATGAAGAAGATAAGATAATCCATGCATTGTTAACAGAAAGATATCAATTAACTGTGATGTCATCCTCTGAGCTGAGTCAGCTAGAGCTGCTCCCAAAGTTTATCCCTGTCAAGAATGCCTTGCTTTGGCAAGTCTTTCAAAATCTTTTACAACTTACACCTTCAAGTGTCTTTCAATGAACAAATCATGTTGATCATCTGCCAACATAAAGAAGTATACATAGATATTACCATTTCAAAGTCATGGGTCAAAAGCTCAGTCATTTTACATTTCGTTTCTATATCAATATTTTGATTTTTTGTCGGCTAAATGATTTGTGTACCTCATAGGAAAACAATGGGGTCCTGGGTTTGAACCTCAATGAAGATTGGGATTTTGAATTTTTAGGGTGCCCCTCAGTCACCCAACTCTAATGGGTAACTGACTTTAGGTGGGGAAAATTAAGGTGGTTAGTCATTGTGCTGGACACATGAGGACCTGCTCATTAACCACTGGCCATAGAAACATTCCCTTGACATCATTTGCTCCATAGATCGCAAGGTCTGAAAGGTAAACTTTACTTTTTGTAATACTTTTTTTAAAATTAATATCCACTGTGCATACTCCATCCCATTACTTCTTACTTATGTATAATACATTTCTCTTTTCCCTTCCTTGTGTTTCTTGAATCAAGTTCCTTTTTATAGAGCATTTTGATACCTCCACAAAGCAAACAGATTATATTATTTGTCATAATGTCCAAAAGTAGAAACTAATTATTTTATGAGAATGTGGGTATAAGTGTTGTCTATCCAGTATCCAAAACTACACATTTTTCAAGAAAAAATCAACAAATTATACATATTGAAAAGGTAATAAAAATTAACAAGGATTATGTGAAGGTCTTTCCAAATTTTATTAAGATTTGTGGTTAAACAGTAGAGTTCTTTTTATTTGTTTAAATAGATCATTGAGTGTAATACTTCAAGACCTATATCTAGTTCCTAATCTTCAGACAGGTGATCATGGATAAAATCTGAACATTTTCATTTCAATGTATGGATTCCATGGTGGAAAGGTGTTCTACAGCTTCTGCAAAGATCATGCTCTGTTTTATCCACCATGGTCAAACACATCAACCTTAGACAAACAGTATCCACCCTAGACAAACAGTATCCACCTAAGACAAACAGTATCTATTTCTAAATAAAAAAATACATACAGATAATTTTCTTTACATATTAAAAGAAAAAGAGAAAGATTACCTGAGGTGACCAGACACCATCAGTAAAGCAATATTTTTTTGAGATATCAGTTACTGGTTCGGAAACTGCAGATGGATCAGTCACTGTACAAAACCTGGTCAGTAAAATTTGAAAAGTAGACAACTCCATGGTAAACAATAAAATCGCCACCTGAAAACACAAATAAACAATAAGAGGATGTAGACACACACAAACTATTACAATGTATGATTTTAATTCAATGTGAGCCAAAGGAATAGTTATAACCTTATGTAGGCTTAAACACATCAAACATTTGAACTAGTAGCCAATAGTGCACCACATTTTAAGGATAAATGTATAAAATATACAGCTATTTTATTTGAATAAATGTGAATATTAAAGTCAATATAAACAAATATGAGACTGTGTGACAAAAGTTTAACTTAAATATTACATCCTGTTTGTGTTTTTTTTTCTCTGTGTTCTCATTATAAATTGTAGGGTTCAGATATATATATTTATCAAAGATGAACTCCATTCTTTTCAGATCAGGCAGCTTTCCATACAATCTTTATTCTAAAGGACTGTTGGGGGCCAGTACTTTGTATGGGCCTCATGTTCTTTTTACTAGTTTCAACATCCAGAATAAGTGTTGCCTCATAATGTTGTGCCCGGTTCAAAGGTGAAAAATAATTCATTGACTGTGTCCTGATAGAATGTAACATGCATCCTTAATCCTGATGTTTGAGTGACAACTGTTATAGTTTTGGTTTATACTACTCTTTTTTTTCCTTTTCTCTTCCAGATATAGTGGAATTTAAGAAAAGAGGGCAGATGATGTAAAGGGCATCTGTTTCTGTGGCCTATGGTTAATGAGGGTGTCATGTGTCCAACCACCTTTACTTTTCCGTAACTAATGTCAGGTACCCATTAGAGCTGGGTGGATTCAAGAGGTGCCCAAAGATCCCAAAATTAAAAACCCCAGTCTTCAGCAGGATTAAACCCTGCACCCTGGTTCAGTAGCCAAGTGCTTTACCACTTAGCCACTGCACCTCCCATGGAATTTAAGACTGCTTAGTAATTCTTCCATTTTGGCAGTGTCAGATTTTTCTTCTCTTCTATTTGAAAGTGTGCTGGGACCCATTGAAGAACAGTTTTCTTGCTATTATTGTTGAGATTTATAAGAGCTGTCCTGACTTTTTTGATAGAGGAGGCATCAGATTTTTTTAAACATTAGAAAGAAATGTTTATTCATTAGAAAGTGCATCTGAGAGATCGCCAGTGGCAATTAAATTTTCTAATCTTTCTTAATTGAGCCATTTATTGAATAAGACAGCTCCTCTGTTACTAGTGGATTCTTAAGATGATTCATCTGTATAATTGACCCACTAGTTATTGTTTTATTAGATTTGTAGAAAAATATTCACCATTTTCTTGAGATCTTTCTGATTGTGATAACATTTTTTGGTTATGTTTTCAATACTGTCTCTTATAGCAGAAAGAGAGCTTAGGTCCCAGGGAAGAGAGTCATTGTACTGTTTAACTGATTCATAAATTATATTTTATAAGTGGTGTTTCTTTGTTTGAGATTCTTGTATGAAATGGTCTTTTCAGTTAGTTTTGAGTGCCAGACTTGTGGGTTTAAGTTTTGAGTGGGTAGCTCTCTTAGGTTCCATTTTAGTAAACTGAGTAAAGATTATTATTTCTCTTATTTTGTCCAGAGAAACCAGGGAAAAAATGATCTCTTCCATTGCTTTGAATGTTGTTGTTTTTATTGTTTGGAGTTAGATTTTTGTTTTACTTTTTTACTTTGTCTATTTTCTGTAGAATTGACTGCTGAATCATATGATGTAGCATTGTGTTCTATAGTGATGTAGCTGGTAAATTTCTTTTTCAAAGTGTAATTTGCTTATGGAAGCTCACAGCCTGCTAGGTGGTTGGTGTTAGCCTTCCCTGGTTGTCCAAGAAGTCTACATCTGAGTTGCCAGTTACACTGATGTGATTTGGTATCCACTGAATCTAGTGTGTTGTAGCTGGTACATTTCTATTTCAAAATGTTGTGATTTGGTATCCACTGCATCTAGTGTGTTGTAGCTGGTATATTTCTATTTCAAAATGTTGTGATTTGGTATCCACTGCATCTAGCGTGTTGTAGCTGGTACATTTCTATTTCAAAATGTTGTGACTTGCTCCGAATTAATATTTCCATTTTATATCTTGTACAATTTCACTTTTTTTTAGTTGACTTTATAGACTGTCATTTTATTCCTACTGCCATGTAAGATCTTTAAATTTGTTAAACCATGGATTGGGCAATCATAAATCTATAAAGGTTAGTATTAGTGAAAGCATAAATGAGTCTGAATATAAATATATCAAACAGATTAAAAAAAAGTAAAAGTTCCCATTTCAGACCTTGTGGTCTATAGGGCAGATGATGTAAAGGTCATCTGTATCTGTGGCCTATGGTTTACGAGAGTGTTATGTGGCCAGCACAACGACCAATCACCTTTACTTTTTCCCCAACCAATGTCAGGTACACATTAGAGCTGGGTGGATTCAGAGGCGCCCAAAGATCCAAAAATTAGAAATCCCAGTCTTCACTAGGATTCATAGCCGGGACCCCAGTATGGAAGTCAAGAGATTTACCACTCAGCCACTGCGCCTCCATCAAATTGATTAGGCTAAAAGTAGTCCTACAAGTTCTTTGAGTGAAAAGAACACAAGAAAACAGTCTTTAATGAATAAAAAATGGAAGAAGAAACTTTTTTTTTCCCACTAAAGTAAATCAAAGTAAAGTTCCCCTTTCAGACCTTACAATCTAGGGGGCTGAGGATGTAAAGGTCATCTGTTTCTGTGGCCCATGGTTAATGAGGTTGCCAGCACAACAACCAGCTGCCTTTACCTTCCCAATCACATCAGGTACCTTTAGGTTGGTAGACATAGTCATGTGATCAGAAATTGCACTGCAGACATATTGTTGGTAAAAATCTGGTTTCTATGCACAGTCAACACAAGCTTTTAGGCCCTTACCATGGATAAGTCGAGCAAAGAAAGATATAGCCAGAAACAAATATTAATTCTTACACTTTGAAAGCAAACCAGCGTAATAAAGAAAATGATTTGCTGCCCTCCTTGTGTTATCCAGATCTCTTCACTTATAATCTTGTTCTACTGAAAGTGCATACACAATCACAAAGGATGAGTTCAAGGTATTCCGAATCAATTTTATTGTTAGACCTAGATTAGATCTAGATCTACTAATCTAGACTAGATTCTAGATCTATATTCTAGCTATTTAAGTTAGCATATCTAGACATCTATACTATATTCATAATGTTTGACATAAATGTAGAATCAGATTGAATAGTCAATATTTATTATTGTCTAGGGCTAGATCAACATTGTTGTAACATATAATGTAGGCCTACATAGATTGTGATAGAGATCTACTCTCTACTCAAGCCTTCAAGGTCTAGTATTCTAGATCTAGATCTATGGCTATTTAGATCATAGATATATTATATACAAAATCTGGATGATGTCTCAGATTAGAGTGTGACTAGATCTAGAGTCTAGCCTACATAATACTTAGGCTTAGTAGGTCATTCTAGATCTCATCTAGACTCTATAGAATAGATCTAGATAACATCTAAAATCTACATCTCTCTGTTGCTGCATATTTTAAGCATATGAGACTTAATTTTTATCTAATAGATATAGCTAGATCTAGTCTTCACTTCTAGGTCACTTGATAAGATAAATAAATTTTATCTTTTATGTAGCACTACTTTCATGCTTATAGCATGCTCAGAGCGCTATGGTCCAATCTCATTGATGGACCGGAGGGGAGGGGTATCTGCGAGGTTTTCAGTGCTGCCTTTAGGCACTCATTAAACACATCTCTGCACAAGATATATTTGGACTATAGTAACAGATAATAGTTACTTATTATTAGATACTAGTATTATATAGATCAGATCTAGCATCTAAACCAAAGAAAACTTTATTATCCAGTTTAGATCTAACTAGGGCTGAAGGCTTTTTAAAGTCTTGCCTGGTCATGCATTTTGTGCGATGGACTGTTCAGACTTACCGATGGTTCCGGGTTTAAACCCTGTCCATTCCCATCCCCTGTGGAAATCATTTCTAAAAAGTTAAATCTAAATCTTGACTAGGCTCATCAAGACTAGTAACTTGTTGATAAATCTAATGGTCCTAGATCTGATACTAGTTCTGTGTTTGTTTTAAAACTTTCAGATGCTCCTTAAGATTTTAAGCTAATTACACCTTAGCCCAAACCTTTTGGCTGTTGCGGCTGAAGCACTTCACTAGTCTCAATTGAATTTTTGGTGTAGACTAGGGTTTTTAATTTCTATATTTTTAGGACACTTCGAAGTCCAACCAATTCTTTATATTACAAGAGTTCTACATCTATTATTAAAATGTTATCACCATTTTTACTTTTGAAAATGTCTATAGGAGTTTAGCAGCTTACAACCAGTTCCTAGATGGTTGGGTTCAAGATGTTATGGCTTTTAAACCACTAGCAAAGGTAAGTAATAAATATTGTTATATTATACTAAATATCTTGATATTCATAGGTATTTACATGTATATGAGACCAATGCCTTGATATGTACAGGTATTTTAAATAATTTTTTTTCTTTTTAATAGGTCTTCACTCTCAGTGGTTAGCAGAAAAGGTACTGCAGCCCTGCATAGTAATAAGTCAAGATGGTATTATTCTATCAGCCCACTGTTTTTGTATAGTTGGACTTGGTGAGTCCTGCACTCATGTGGCAGCCATTTTATTTATGCTGGAAGCCAACACCAGGCTAAAAGAGAGTAAGACAGTTATAGGCTTGTCATCTTACTGGATAAATCCATTAGAGCTTAAAAAAGTTTTGCCAACTAAGGTTTCTGAGATTGACTTCACCTCATCAAAAAACAAAAAGTTAAATTTGATTCTCTTGTGAACAACATCACTTCTAAAAATAAACATTTAAAGGCTATTAAATCCAAAGAAACTATAAAGCTTAGTATAAATACTTTTAATTCATTTATTGAAAATAATGAGACACCTTGAGGTGTTGTTCCAATCAGATATTTTACTGTGTTGTGCTTATAGGAAGAATAGGTTTGTGCCTGTGCTTTAACGCTGCTAGGTCTCTGAATGAAAATTTTATTTTATTTAATACTCTCACTTTCCTGCCATAAGTACGAATAAATTTTGTACATTCATAAATACAGTAGTTAAATTAAATTATATATATATATATATATATATATATATATATATATATATATGTAAATGTGAGACAGTGCATTTTTTGTACATGTTTTATATCCAAGCCATCCAATGAGAAATATTTATATAATTTAATATGTAGATATATTTATTCAAATTATTATTTGTGGAAATAAAAGAAATTAATTGAAGTGTTATTTTTATATTAATTATTATTATCTTATCTATTAGTATGAAAATTGTAGATCTATTCATTCAAAAGAGGCACTTAGTGGAACCTGGAGTCCCAGGTTCGAATCTCGTTGAAGAGTGATATTTTGAATTTTGGGATACCTCTGAGTCCAACCAGGTTTAATTGGTATTTGACATTAGTTGGGAAAAAGTAAGGTGGTTGATCATTGTGCTGGCCAAGACATCCTTGTTAACCGTGGTCTACAGAAACAGGTGACCTTTGCATCATCTGCCTTATAGACTTGTTTATTTAAATAAACCATTTTATTTCTAGATCAATACCTGTTCTATGTAACTTTTTGAAAAACAATGGATGTCAAGAACTAGTTTATTTTTTTGTTTTTAAATAAAAATTATGATGCATCAAGTATCTTAGTTATTAATTCAAATCAAGATGTCTGCCTGGTCATGCATTTTGCGCGATGGACTGGTCAGATTTACAGATGGTTCCGGGTTCAAACCCTGCCCATTCCCATCCCCTGTGGAAATCATTTCTAAAAAGTTAAATCTAAATCTAATCTAGATTGAAAGATTCTAGTCAATCTAGCTAGAGCTTGAGAGTCAAGTACTATGTCACATAGTATGTGTGTAGATCTAGTATGTATGTTTAGATTATACTATTATGTAGAATCTATTTATATCTACTCAAGCTGTAGACTAGATCTAGACCAGTTTTAGACTATTTATAATACTATCATGATCTAGATGCATGTTTATAATCTAGACGTATTAATTATTAGATCTAGCTCTAGATTCTAGATACAGTTTTCAATCTTAGATCTAGACCATGAAGAAACCTTTTAGATACAAATCTTGATTAGATTACTAACATAAAACTTGTATTTGACCTACATGTTACTTTATTGTTTTTTTTTTTAATTACTATTTAGATCAGTAGATCTACTAAATGTAGCCTGAGTAGATTTACCTATAAATCCTAGACTATATGGTAAGATATATAATCTAGATCTGTAGCATTTACTTTTGACTTTAGCCATAGGAGAAAGTGATACACTTTTGTTGGAGCATAGTGATATGAAATCTAGTCTTTATACTAGAATACAAAGTAATTTGGTTTCTATGCATACATTGCTATATTAGGCAAACTTTTTCATTTAAAAAACAAATCTATTTTAGATGGACATAATGAAAGACAGATAAACTATAAACATACCCTTCTATGTTAAGCCAGCAAAGAAACATCTTTCTCTTATAATTAAAGTCTGGCTGCAAGTCGTCCATACATTGCATTTAGTAAATCTGTGCATAGCAAACAATAAAACATATTTGTAGAATCATAATAACAACACATACACTAGATTTTTAAATAGAGTAAAACTACCGCATCTTCAGCCTCATAAGCCATCCCAGCAAAGTACTGTTAAAAATTATATTAAATCGACTAAAACCAATAGCAGACAAAATCATATCAGAAGAACAAGCGGGTTTTAGACAAGGTCACAGCACGACAGAACAAATACTAAACCTCAGAATACTCTGTGATAAACATCTCCAACAGTTTTACCGAAATCTTTTCCATGTCTTTATAATGATTTCAAGAAAGCTTTCGATCGAGTATGGCATGGGGCACTCTGGGCGACAAAGGAAAAGTACAACATAAATAAAACATAATTAAAGTTATCCAGAACCTCTACAATGACTGCAAGGATGCCACCAGTGCTGTGTAAAGTGTGTACTTCAACAAAAAAGTTGAACAATAACATTGGCACATTCTGACATTGGAAACTGGCATGACGCGTAGGACGTAATCATCTTCTTTTTTGAAGTAACGTCTGTATTATATAAGATAAGATAAGAAACCACAGTAAGACAAGGCTGCCTACTTTCACCAACACTTTTTTCAATATCTTCCTTGAAAGGATAATGGAAGATGTTCTCAGGGGCTATGAAGGTACTGTAAGCATTGGAGGAAGAAGATTTACTAACTTGCACTTCGCAGACTACATTTTATGCGGCCCATACACCTCAATGAGTTTGACAAGCCTGCGCTAGATCTAATACAAACAAAAACAAGAAAGAAGAGGAAGCTAAAGCTTAAGTTAAAAATTCAATTCGCTTTAAACTTTAAAGTATTGAAAATCAATTTTATTTAAATAAAAAAATATAATAATAAATAATTCGACTTCATTGACTTTGTAGCAAATTTGCAGCATATCACGATATAGGGTTAAAATATAATTTGGTTGGTACTAAATTCAACTAGATCTAGTCTAGTAGGTAGTATTAGGCTTAGGGATAGTTCTGTTAATTTCACCTTTTAATTTTAACCCATATCGACAGCTTATATACTTGGACGTCTGCTATTCAATGATTACGACTGTTGTCAGCCAAACTAGATCTACGTGTGACGTACTATTTGTCTGCTTTAGAGCTTTGCTAGTATTGCTAACATGATAACATTAGAGGTAGGGTAAGTCACGGAGAGTTCCTAAGGCTGCCCTTTCCGATCGATTAGCCTCTAGTTCCTCTATACCAGTGTGTCCCAAAATACGGCCATCAGGCCATACCTGGTCAGCGATGTGATACATCCGGCACGCCGAAAAAAAACAACAACTTTCCCTACGTTAGGGTAAGTAGATTAGCACTAATAATTATCAAACATACCCTGTATCTGGTGTGTGTGTTTAAAGAACATAAAATTAGACAGCTTTATGAAACTAAACGCATAAATACAGGCGGTGTTCTTGGTTTGAGACGCGATAGTATAATCCAGCTAGGGTGGAGGACTTATGAGAATATTTACCAAAAAAAAAAAAAAAAAAAAAAAGTTGGCTGTAAGGCTAGCTACAGAGTTGTTCACATTGTAAGTAGAGACATGAAGCCATTTTCCGACAGCAAATGCATAAAAAAGTGAATCTTAGTGTGAGCAGGTCAGGGTGGCGCTACTGAGTGAGGCCCTTTTTGTTATCTGCTGCTGCTCAACATTTGTTTATTTAAAAAACAGTAGGCAGGTGGTAGCTCTACTTGGTGGGCCCAATCTGTGCACCTCGGTCTGCGACCAAGGGGCTAGAGTAGCCTAAGCAACCAGACCGCACAATTAAACTGATATAAAAAAAATAACAACCAATCCAACGCTGATGCCAAAGACAAAAATAAGCAGAACTAACCAGGGACAAAAAATAGGAAATAACATCCACAGCTCTAAGGCTAGTTAACTATTTTAAAAACTACTTTTCCTCTACGAGGAAAACACAAATAACAGAAAAAAACTAAAACTAGCAGAAAGTTATAACTAGCGGAAACTACAAAATACTCAGCACTGAACTATAAAAATTAAAAAGGACACTAAATTACAAACATCATAGCCCTGGCCTATATAAATAATATAACTAGATAAAATTAGGTCAAAAATTAGATCTAGGAGCGCCAGCTCACATTAGCAATGATGGAGGAAAGGATTCATGAAAAGAAAAGTTCTTTTGAAGCCTTTCTCATGACAATTACAAGGCAAGTGAAAGATGAGGGTAAAAATCTCCATTGAAAAGTAACAGACAAACCAGATTTCGAATTGTTTTCTATTACCGCTGACGAGTTTACCAACATATATGATAACACCCAAAAATCTTGGTACTTATTCGCGGTACAAACAACAGTTTTGATATCAGAGAAGTTAGTAGCTATGATGAGCATGCATGGGACATTCACTGGCGAAGTCCTGTCAAATAAATTTTGACCAACACAGGGGGAGGGGATCTTTCTCTTTCTTGGGAGTAATTAGTGGGAGTGACTATTAATGGTGCCACAAGTATGTTTGACAGCAACTGTTGTTAGAAAAGTTATGGAGTCAAATGGAACCGAGCATCTGTGGCTTCATTGAACTATTCACCAACAAAATCTATGTGGCAATGTATTCAGTCTGGACCATGTTCAGATTGAACAATGTTCGTCGTTTCAAAAATCCATCTGCGGCCAATGTGTAAAGTGCCCAGACAGAGCTGCAACTTGAACTGATTGACTTCCAAAGCTAAACATCACTGCCTGTCAAATTTCAAGTGATGCAGACAATTAATTTAGCATATAATTCGTCTTACTACCTTATGCCCACGATGGAGCGTAAAGTGGCTGCCTGGTCGTGCGGTTTGCCCGCTGGACTGCCGTTTGGATTTATCAATGGTACCGGGTTCAAACCCTGCCCGCTCCCATCCCCATCCCCGTCGTCCTGCGGGAGGTTTGGACTAGGAAGTAAATTATCTTCAACTCTGAAGGAACATCCGAAACATAAAACATCTTCTTTCGAACAGACAACACAACAAAAAAAACAACCCTATTATATCGGCCCTAACCATTATTACAAACACCTCATGTAGATTGATTCATAATTGAAGAATAAACAAAGTTAAATAATTCAACGAAGACTCGATTTGTTTATTATTATCCATGTAAAAAGGGGGAGGGGCACCATTGTATCTTCTCTAAGATTACCTTGCTACGTCACTGATTTCAAAATTGCTTTCATGCAAATAGCTTTTACATTGTTGGCAATGCTGCAAGGCGCATTTTTTTTTTACTTTAAGTTCAAGCAGCATAATTTACAATAGATCATTTTACTGTGAAAACAATACTTTGTAGGCTACTATTTTTTTTCTTTCTATGGAATAAGTGGTGACGAGAGTGACATCAAGAGCCTACCGCTACTATTAGACATCTTAACGACACCGCTACTAGACTCTATAGTTAACATGTTTTGTATTAAATGTCAAGGTCACTTGTTACAGCGTCACGTATTTTCTAACAATTATAAACATTGCAGTAGATATATTATATAGATCTGTGATTATAAAAATAAACATAATGTGTCTATTTGGCATTTATATTTTTTTTTTATTTTTCAAATAACTATCTGTGGTCTTATTATTGTTTTTAATATGTTTCTATTAGATAAATTCAGGTTAGAGTCCATTCAGTAAATCGATTTTGATTTTATCGTTCAATATTCTTAATTAGATTTTCGTTATGGTATCCTACGACACGGTAATATTCGATAAGGCTAACTGATTGAGATAATGCATAAGTTTCCGTCATATGTCATAGCTGACATACAAACATTGTTCTCCCCCCACACCTGAAAAAAAATCCAGGCTACGCCCATGGTATTAAGACATCTTTAAATTTTCAAAAAAAAGATTATAGATGCATTATTATACTCTAAGAAACAAATCAATTAACCAGTGGGTGTTAGGTTGGTATCACGAGTCAAAGTGATTGCAGTTTAAAGTACACGATTCAAAAGAGAACAATAAATTAAATTTGATGTCATGTCCATTTCAGCTATGACACTCTTATAAATTACAGACGTTCCTTCAAAAGAGAACAATAAATGAAATTTTATGTGACTGTCCATATCAACTTTGACACTTGATCCTTAAATGTTTTTTTTTAATTTATTTAATATTAATCAAGATTTTTTATCTAGATTATATATATATATATATATATATAAACGTCTCGAGATGAATTGGCCTTATTGTACTTAATTAGGCTTACATTAAAACAAAATTAATCTATAAAAATCTGGCAAAACTTTGAAAGTCACACCGGAAAATCTGATGAAATCTTGTTTAATATCACAGACCTATATTTCTAGATTCTATGTTTATGCATATTAATTTCACGTCCTTCACTTGCTCATTCATTGATAAAAGACAACAAGACAGGAGATCTTGAGTTCTAGACTAGAGATATAGATCTATCTAGATCTAGGTAGTAGATTTGTTATTTATATACCGGGTATATTCTCTAAATTGCTTTCTGGATCTCAATAAGATCTATTGGAAATCTATTCTAATTCTAGAGAGTAGTCTGACTCGTCACTCAGAGTAGACACCTTATAAACTATAGTAATTGTTATACTACTTATAGATTATAATAAAGTTATAAAGATATCTAGATCTAGTTATAGACTAGTTATAATCATTCATAATGACTTAACTTATTCAATTAAGAGACTTATTATTATTCATTTTAGTCTTTAGACTTTAGTGAGTCTTAGTCTTACTCTTGTGACACTCTTCTATCTCTTGTCTTACTCTTAGACTAGTAACTCTTACCTGACAGTACTACGACTACACTACACTAAGACTACAGTACTACTAGATGATAGATCTAGAGTATAGAGTAGATCTACTAGCTACTACAGTCAGTCTCTACACTACAGGAGTACAGTAGTAGTAGTAGGTAGGCCTAGTATAATAAAAAATACAGTCTTAGTATTAGTCGACTTAGACTAGATCTATTCTAGTCTACATAGAATAGATATCTGTCTACTCTAGATCTAGAATTCTAGATCTATATTCATGATACATCCTAAGACTAAGATAGAATCTAGATCTGTTTCTAGATTTAGTAGTATAGATCTCTATAGTCTATAACTAACTTATTATCTAGATAAGATATTATAAGATAATTTTAAATGATCCAATCAAATGGAAATTCAGTTTGATTACGATTGACAACATCAGCGTAACTACTGTACAATAACAGTATAGATGAAAAATTCGAACAATATTCACACACGAAACACATTCACAACCAGCGCTTTATGAATTTGACTTCTATGTACTTCTCGATGTCGATAGCTGATATCTTGTAACACTCTGACCGAAAGTGGAATAAAGGAGTTTTTAAATCTTTCTGTTTTAGTCCTAATGGAAAGGAGATGACCACTTCGTTCAGATCTTATGTAACAGGGGTTTAATGGGTGCAGGTTGTCCTTAAGAATCAAGAGTGTTTTGGAAAGGCATCTTTCATGAAAAAGCTCTTCAAGTGATAGTAGCTGTATTCGAGTGATATACGATGCTTTTTTAATTAGTTTATTTACAGTCTAAGTCATTGTGCCAGTGAAATATTACCATACTAGCAGGTGATGGCAAAGTTAATGAAGGTTTGCTGATGGTTGCTGTATAAAAAAGTTTAATAATTGTTTTGTCGATGTTAAATTTTCTTAGCTTTTTGAAATAGAAGAGTCGCTGGCGAATTTTGTGTACAGGTTTTGACAGTTCTAGTCAATCCCAACTCAATCTATAGTAATTTACTCACAAGTTATATATATATAGTTTCCCCATTCGATCTATAGGGCAGATGATGTTAAGGTCATCTTTTTCTTTGGCTTTGGCCAGTAAGTTACCAAGAGATTATAGATCTAGTTCTAGTCAATCTGGACTCAATCTATAGTAATTTTCGTCTTTTGAACACCCCTTATTTTCAGATATTAGCAAACACCCCATTATATAATTTGTTAAAAGAGCTTTTATTTTGAAAGCTATGACGAAACTAGCCTATTGTTTTGATCATGCTCCATTTCTTTATAGTTCAGACACATTTGGTTTCCTTTACTCTGAAAAAAAAAGAATTTTACATGGGTTCAAAGAGCACTGGTAGGACAATGCCATTTTTTTTTGTCCCGGACAGAAGGAGGGTAGGTCAGGGGTTAAGAAGGTTTTTTTTTAGAAAATTCAAGAATCATCTAAACATGACCTATCTAAAATGCTTCTAAATAAGCCCAAAAATACACACGTCATAGCCTTTGTGTAAATATGGGTTGTTCCATAATATTCGTTTGTCACTATCAATGACATTAACTAACGCTCTTTATAATAATAATAATTTGATTTATAAAGCGCTGTTAACAAACAAAGTATAGGCTCAAGGCGCTGTAATAACATCACAAACACAGACACGACAACAGAAATCAAAAACTAATCTAAAAAAGTTTTAAACAAGTGGGTCTTAATGTTCTTCTTAAAAGTGGTATAGCATGTTGTCTATCTGAGATCAACGGGGAGTGAGTTTTTATCACTATCAATTACACTAACGAACGCTATTTTAATGTTGAAAATGCATATCAAAGGGATGTAACTCAGGGCCGGAAAATAAAAAATTTCTTTGATTTATTTTATATAACATTTTCTTACTTTATTTAGTTTTTGTCTTAGATGTTAAACCATGTGTGATGTGAATGGGTAAAAAGAAAGGAAATAGTGCTAATGAGGGGTGGAGTTGGACATATATTGGAGTAATATATATGAAAAAAAATGTTTTTATGAGTTGCACAATCCTGCTATCCCTCTCTTTTATTCTGTCTTTCCTTGGCACCCTAATTATTGATCGACCAGCCTAGGTATGTATCAAGCATGGTATCAACACAGTGCCAAATTAGGTCACAATCACAGAGTGGAGTGAGCGGGCTAGACACACGGTATGTTTTATTTTTCTGGGTCATCTTGGTAGGCCTCATTATATGGCCCTTTATGAAGTTGACAATTTAGCAGAGAATGGAGCAATAAGAGTGGGAAAAGTAACACTAATCTGTCGGTCTTAAGTTGGTTTAATAAGAAATTGATATTTAAATAAAAGAAAATTGAAGATAATATTATTTTTAAATACAATAACGTGAAGTGTTCGTTAGTGTACAAAGCAAGGAATGGTGTTCGTTAATGTTAGAACTGGACATCATTGACCTGACCCTCTTCAGCATATTTTATTGTAACTATGCATAGTGTAACAAAACAATATATCTATTTAAGTATTTTTATTGACCAATGGATGCCGAGTTTATAGGTGTTTCCAGTTTTTTCTTAGGGCTAACCATTACAGAGCTATAAAAATTCAAACATGAATTAGGGTTAGAAAAACCAGTGACTTGGCAGAATTTAAGTCATTGGTTAATATGCATGACTAAATGCATGATGCGTAGGACGTAATCATCTTCTTTTTTGAAGTAACGTCTGTATTATATAAGATAAAAAGATAAAGTACTATAGGGATCAAGGGATCAATTCAGATGCTTTTTTTCCCCTCACTGGCTAAGAACAAAGCAATGAAAGACCCAAAGTAAATTGAGGAAGATGAAAATTTTAAATAGACACCTAGTGGACTACTTTAACTGCATAAGATGTGTCAGGTCACAACTGAGTCAGATGAAATACTGGACTCATTATTAGTCATTTCCTTGTTATCATTAGTAATATCATTATTATATGACTGTTCTTTTGAACTGAGTCAGATGAAATACTGGACTCATTATTAGTCATTTCCTTGTTATCATTCGTAATATCATTATTATATGACTGTTCTTTTGAGATTTTTTTTTTTTTTTTCAGAAGAGCTTAAATTTTCAAAATGTCTGCAGTTACCAAATCACAGGTTGATGAATCTACAGGAAACAAAACTTTCAGAAAGATCAAAGAAAATCCAATGGTTCCATTAGGTTTGTAACAATGTTAATAAGAACAAAATTAAAATAAGAGATGTGACAGCTATTAATTCACTTACTCACACTTATGTTCTCCCGCTTCATTTGATCTATAAAGCAGCAAGCTCCCTCCACAGAAGTTTTTTTCGAAATTCATATTGATCAAACTTAGTCAAAATTGTTTCCTGTAGCTATTGTGATTAGTTCTTGTTTGCAAAACTTTCTCAATTGCAACTAATTTTTAAATTTATTAGGCTTTTTTTTTTATGTACATAGTGCATTACAGATATGGTTGAAATGCAAATGTACTAAAATTGATTAGAATAAAAAATGATGTTTATATTCTAGGATGATTTTTATATCCAAGCTTTATTGATGCTGGCTAATTTTTAATTTCCAGTGTTTGATTTCTTGTTTTAATAGTAAACATACTTCAAGTTGATAACATTTCATTATTCACTCCATACATTTATGGTTTAAGTGATAGTATGCATTTAAGCATAATGATTTTTTTCTACAGAAGTTATTTTTAATTTATTTTCTACAAACTTTACTAAGTTCATTGTTGATTTAAAAATAGACAAATGATTTGTCTTATTATATGTAAACTAATGCTTTTATATTTGTTAAAAACAAAATCCTAATATTTCAGAGCAATTTAAAAAAAATAAGATAGAGATTCTGATAAAAAAATTTGACTTTTATAAAAAGTTTAAATTTTAGCCCTTGCTTCAGGTTGATTTGTGCATAATAACATTTTTGTTCTATCTACAGGTATGACTGGATTTTTTGTTGCTGTAGCCTACGGAATTAGAAACTTCAAAAATAGGCCAAAAAACATGTCTGCTTCTATGTACATTATGAGGTTCAGAGTTTTTGCGCAAAGTATTGCAGTGGGCTCAATGTTTATTGGCATAGGTTACACTATCTTGAAAGACAATCTAGCTCACAAAAAGGACTCTCAACATGAAAACGATAAATAATTTGAGGAAAAATTACTCAGGTGTATTTGACTGTGATTTTAACATTAGTGGCATTGAGGGGCAGTTTGTTTCCACTACAATTCTAAGCCTATTAAAATTTCTTCATAAATAAATATTTTCTATATTAAACTATTTTCAACAACTAGTTTTTTAAATATTTATTTGTGTCAATATATGTAGACTTCCAAAGATAGTTTCAAAAGCAACAAGATTTATAAATAGAATTAACTTAAGCACAGATTGATTCCTAGTATTTCTTTTCACATGTGAAGCAAACTTTTATTTTATGATTGTAAAATTTTCCAGCCTATACTATAAAGTATGTTCAGCCCTAAAACTTAAAATTCTTTACATTTTCTTATTGGACTAGTATTGTAGTGTACTGGTATACAATGTCTTACTGAATAGAAGAATGATGTACGGTATATAATTAGAAATCTGTTCTGTTTCAACATACTTGTGACCACTTAGTAATTGCACATTTTATTACACAATTTTTTACAAACTATTTTTTTTGTATCATAACATGTGTAAGAAAACAGTTGATTTAATTAAACAAAATAAAAATGTTGTTATTTGTCAAAAGGAAAATTATAGATATACTGTGCACAAATTTGAACTACATATTTAATAAATAAAGTTGTAGGAAAATTGTATGTAATTTATAGTCTATTCTGTGTTACTGAAAGCAACAAGTTTATTTTAAAGCTACTATTTATTTTTATGTCTATTACATACCAGTACAATATTTTATATTTGATAAGTGAAAACAAAAAATATATAATTAATGTACAAATGATGAAAAAAAATTATTATTCTTTGAAATGAACATACAAGAAATTTGAGTAAATTTCTTTTTATTTTTAATTTCTCTGGGCTTACCTGTTCCAATAGTCACAAGCTACAACTAGTGGCAATGTAACTTACTAGTATTCTGGTCTGTGTTTTCTTTTTACATTAAAATACAGAGTAATGGCCCTTGGCTGTTGTTTTTGGTTAGTATAATTCATTTTGTTTAGGACGTTCCTTCTGAAATGAAGATTCTACATCCTAGCCCAAACCTTCAACAGGACAGCAGGGTAATACAGTCCATGGACTAGTGTGAGGGCAGTCCAACGTGCATTGTATTGAAATACAATATGAGAGCACAATAGAAAGGTTATTTTAAAATGGTAGATGATTAGGTCTTTTGTTGACATGGAAGAAAATAACTTCAGCAATAATGTTTAACAAAGAAAAAATTTCCTTTTTTTTTTATTTTTTAAACTCCTCATTTTTGGAAAATCTTTTCACAGTATATCATTTAGACTGTAGTTGAAAATACCTGGTAGTTATTAAAATTACCCTTTGATTAAACAGACCCTTAATGGTCTGCTACATAACTCAATTTAACTTTGATAAGTATACCTAGCCTAGTATCATAGACAGGCTTCATTTTGACAACGTTTATTGTGTTTAGAGTAGTTATATTCAATATATTTCTATGGGTTTCTAATAATGTAAACCAGGTTGTGAAATCTTGTCTGTGTTTCTGTGTAGTTCATTTGATGTTTTCTATGTCCTAGTAAATTGTACGAGAAGATCATTTTCACGGAAAGGTTAAGGTCATCATGGTTGAAGCTGGAGCTGATAAATTTTCCGCATACAACTGATAGTTTAATATTTGTATTAAAACTGACTTAGTTATTCTTTTTTTTTTTTTTTAACTGTAATGTTGAAGAAGACTACATCATGTTAAAGTATATGTATATTCTTTGAATCATTGCAAACTGATAAGTACATTTTCTGGTACTGTACATTGGAACCAGATTTTCTAAATCTTTTCAATGCATAATGTGTAACAGATTTGCCCCATAGGCACATGAGATGTTGTAAATGGTGAGGTTTGTTTCTCAAGATGTCTCACTACACTGTTACATTATAGAATACTTCAGTCATTGAACTCTAAGAGTTTCATTAATGTGTCTGTCAACAAAAGTGAAATAAAAGAATTATAATTCAAATTGTAAATGTTTTTAAATTCCCTTTTCTGTATATTTTTATTGTAAATTCTACCTTAAGCAATTTTGTTAAACCTTAGAATGAATTTATTCGTTCGTATACAGCATATCTAAGTAATGTGTTTAGTACAATTCAGTAAGTGCAGCAAATTAAGTGAAATATTAGTAGTTTTCACTCTAATATGTGCAAGATGAATGTTTGGAGTCTGGGATGGTTATGCTTCATAAAAATGTCTGCATTTGATTTTGTAAAATTTGTAGAATTTTGATTGCTTAGCAAACTAAATTGCGGTATGTTTCAACTTCAAAATTTGATGGACACAAATTGGTAATATCATTGCTATTGGCTCTATAACGGTGGCTTAATTAAGGTTTAATAGACTAGTTCATTTTTCTACTCAGAGATGCTTTGATAAATATGGAAGTGTAATCTCTGGTTCAAATTTATATAGCTTATGAGCATTCACAATGACCGGGTACCCGGTATTTAAAAAAACAAACTACATGCCTAATGTGTATGTAAACATTAATTATTGTTATAGAAACGAAAAATGAAAATATCTACAATAATATTAGTCATAATTCCCACTTCTCTTTTTACAATAATTTTAATAATCTTTATTGCCCGTAAGGAAATTTGTGCAATACACCAAACAAAATATAACTATAAAGAAAAATGTACATTCACACCAAACTCACTCATAATTTACATATAAAAAGTTTATATCAGATAGGCCTATATATCAATAAATAACTTTTGAAAAGCAGCATGGAAACCTCTCTTACTGGTCCACTGAATATTCTATAGGCCTAATTATGATAGTTGCGCTGAACAAAAGCTGTTAATAAAAATATGTCCAATCAATCGCACAAATTTATTTATTGTTCGTCTACAAATCTAGATCTATTAAAATAAACGACATGATTCATTCAAAATAATTGATGCAATAACATTGCATTTTCACTCAATTTAAGTGTTGTTTTTTAAAGTAGGGCCTATAGATCTATATTGTTCATTATGACTCTTTTAGCTTGGGCTAAAAACTCAAGCAAACTGTAGCAAATATGAAATCGCCACATTGGCAACAAACTAATAGTAAAAGGTAACCTCTTATTAAAAATTATTTAAAAACCTGAACATATACCTAATTATATTACATCTGTTATATTCATTTGAGTTGACATCATGAGCCTTGAATGTGCTGTGAAAGTTGCGATAGTTACAAATATAATCGTTGAGTTTCACCCCTAAGTTGAGCCCCGTGAAGGCCTACAGGCCAACATTCACTGTGGGTGGCTTGTGCAGCAGCATGGTGCCAAAATCTAATGCTCTCATAAACGTGTTGACGCAGTCTGATATCAGTGAGATAAAGAAGACAGCATTGACGCCCTTGCATTTCTTGTAGATAGACTTTTGTGTTCTGAGAACTGAGGGTTATAATTTTAAACTACACTAAAAGTTTGATCTACTTTGATGTCTCTGGTTGAATTAGATCTTAAACTTGTACCTTATAATATTAGGCCTTCATTTTGGCCAAGTGTAAATATATATTATAAAGCTTGGCTTCTGCAATGAGACGTGACGACATGAAACCCATTGCAGAGTAGGATGTGGAGTTTCGAGATTTATGGTACCGGTAGGCATATAAGGTTAGGATGACCCAACTATAATGGGCTCCTGACGGTAGATTAAAGGCGGTTGGTTGTTATGGTAACCACCCTGGTTAATCGTAGGCTTTCAAAACTGCATCATTGACCGCATGAAAGGAGAATTAATTTAATCATAACATTCAAATGATCCGATAATCGCAAATGGTGAATATGTTAGAAAGTATGTGGCTTCTGAGGACAGACGTAGACGTCGAAAAGAAATAATTTATCGACCACAGGCAGACAATGACTATGCTTGCGCTAGATGTGACAAAATATGTAGGTCGAAGCTGAGGCTGCGTAGCCACGGGAAATACTGCATTCCTTATTAATCTTCGGACTCAAAGGCAAGCCTTATTACGTGGCCTGTTCATGAACTTCAATTTATTAATAAATGTTGCTATTTACCTTAATTTTTAAATTGCGTGATTGAAAACAAAATCATATAAAGTTCAATAATGAAAATGTTAATTCTTAACAAAATTACAATTCCAACTATTAGCTAAACATTTCTTTATGTAATAAAGTTTGGCAAAAGCACAGGTGTAAAGGTAAAAAAAAAGTAAAATTCCCCATTCAGACCTTGTGGTCTATAAGGCAGATGATGTAAAGATCATCTGTTTCTGTGGCCTACAGTTAACGAGGATGTCATGTGGACAGCACAACGACCAACCATCTTTACTTTTCCCCAACTTATGTCAGGTACCCATTAGAGCTTGTTGAACTCAAGAGGCGCCCAAAGATCCCGAAATCACCAGGATCCATAGGTGTAGCCTAAATGTGGAATGGTGCAAATGCATGCTTAATTTAAAAAAAAAAAGAAAAATAGAATGTAGACATTCGGAAATGAAGGAAAGTTTTAGAAAGTAGGCTATTTGTAATCTAGTCATGCAGAGCCTTAAATTATTGGATTTCCTGACTGAATCAGGTAATCCATTTTATGCTTCTATACATTTATACGTATTAGTCCTAGCATCTGGAATAACAAATATCCCTTTGTCTTTGTGCTTTTCTGGGTATTTTATTAGGTTATTTTTTTTTTAATTATGGTTCATTGTTTTATGTTATGTGCTAATGCTATTTCACTTTGTAGTCCACTGTCCTCAATTAATGCTAATGTTATGAGTACTCCGCCATCTGCCGGTCCCAAGCCCGGGGGAAAAAGGAGGAGGGTTTGGCGTGGGGCTAGCGACCCCACCCTGTAAAACCACTATTGCTACAGAAACGGCAAACTCGACACATAATGAAAACTATACGTGATTTGTGATTTTGGGCACATCGGCACATTTAAGGCCATATCGTGCCTGCAGTCCCTCAAGGGCCACTCTCCCTCCACACAACAAGGGCCAAATTCCATACAGTCAAATCATTAAAATCAAGGTCTATTCACAGTTAAAATAGTAGAGGTAGTAAAAATTTAATATATTGGTAAAAATCTAATGTAAATAGTGCATGTCTACAGAATTCATAAATCAGATCTTCGTAGACAACCCCACTTCTCGGATAAAGCCCAGTACCTTCCCAGGGTCGGCATTATTGAATAGTGTTTTTAAATTAGTGGCTCTAAAATATTTTTCCCTGACATCCTGGTATCTGGGGCAGTCGATGAGGATATGTTCCACGGTGAGGCGAGAGTCACAATACTCACAAAGTGGGGGCTCTTCTTTCTTCAGCACAAAAGAGTGCGTGATGTAGGTGTGGCCAATCCTAAGTCTGGACATGGTCGTGCTACCACGCCTTGTCAGACCCTTAGATGTGGACCGCCACCTGACATCCGCCACAATCTGCCTGAGTTTATTGTGAGTCTCAGCCTCCCATCGGTCCTGCCACTCTTGGTAGATGGCAGAGGCAATACTTTGTCTCAGGTCTGAGCAGGGAATTTGAGTTCCTGACACCGCAAGATTTAGGGCTCTCTTTGCTTCTCTGTCTGCGGCTTCGTTTCCCTCAATGCCCACATGGGAGGGGACCCAGATGAAGGTGACATCCGTATGGTCGGCTGTTATTTGGTCCAACAGCTTCAGGCTCATATGTACCAGTGGAATGTCAGTCTTCATCCGCCCCAAAGCTTGCAATGCAGATTTGGAGTCGGAGCAGATTATAAATTTCCTCCTTTCTGATGCTTTGACGGCCATAAGTGCAAGCGATATTGCATGCAATTCGGCCGTAAAGATGGAGCAGCCATCGGGGAGTCTACGGGAGATTGTTTTGTTCCGAAAGGAGCAGGCACACGCGACCTTTCCATCCATTTTGGATCCGTCTGTGTAGATGGTGCCACAATCTCCGTAGCTATCTTGCAGTTCCCTAAAGTGGACTTGTAGTATGCTTGGGTCTGTATTTTCTTTTTTGAAATTAAGGAGGGATAAATTTAATTTGGGTTTATTCATTAGCCAAGGAGGATTATGAGGGGTTTCTATTTTAGAGATTTGGTTAATGGGTGGAATTAAATTTTGGATGGGTTCTCTCATTCGAAGGCCTAACGGCTGTATGACGTTAGGCCTTCGATTGTATAACTCTACCTCTGTGGGGTTAAATATGGAATCGAAAGCAGGGTTCGTAGGGTTGGATTTTAGCTTGACTATATACTGCATTGCACGCTTTTTCATTCTTATATCCATGGGGAGTTCTCCAGCCTCCACATGGAGGCTTGGGGTAGGTGATGTACGAAACGCGCCGAGACAGAGACGCAGGGCAGCATTTTGTATTGGTTCCAGTATTTTTAGGTACGACTTCCTTGCTGCTCCATATATTATGGATCCGTAGTCTAGCTTGGATCGAATTAGACTCCGATATAGCAGCAGCAAAGTATCTCTGTCAGCTCCCCAGTCCGTATGGCTGAGCACTCTAAGTATGTTTAATGACTTTTGGCATTTTCTCTTAAGTTCCTTAATGTGGGGGAGAAAATTAAATTTGGAATCTAGAGTGAGGCCTAAAAATTTTGTAGTTTTCACGACAGGGATCTTCTTTTTGTGTATAAATAGTTCAGGGTCTGGGTGGAGTCCCCTTAACTTACAAAAATGCATACTAACTGTTTTGGAGTCCGAAAATTTAAAACCATTATCGTTTGCCCAATTTTGAATTTTGTTTAAACATAACTGTAATTTTCTTTCTAGGGTGTTCATGTTTTTCCCATAAGTAAAAATGACAAAGTCATCAACATACAAAGAGCACTCTATGCCAGGGGACAGAGCATTTATGATGCTATTTATTTTAATGTTGAACAGGGTGACTGACAGAATGCTGCCATTTCCTGGTCATGAGTGTCAGAAGTGGTGTTGCCCACTCGAACCTGAAATTTTCGGTCTTTCAGGAATTCCCCCACAAAACGGGGAAGATGTCCCTTAAGCTCCATAAGCTCCAGGTCACGTAGAATGCCATGTTTCCAGGTTGTGTCATAGGCCTTTTCTATATCGAAGAATACAGCTACTAGATGTTCTCTTCTGAGTAATGCATTTCTGATACAAGCTTCCAGCCTTACCAGGTGGTCAGTTGTTGTCCGCCCTTGCCGGAATCCGCACTGGTAGTTAGAGATCACTTTATTCCTCTCCAGGTACCAGACCAGCCTACTGTTAATCATTCTTTCCATGGTTTTGCAGATGCAGCTTGTTAGTGCTATTGGTCGATAGTTAGCTGGGTCAGAGCCGTCTCTTCCCGGTTTAGGTATCAGTATAACTGTGGCTTTCCTCCAGCTGTTTGGGAAAGCGCCTGTTTGCCACACACAGTTATAGACCCCTAGCAGGACTGCCAATGAGGGTTCGGGAAGGTGCTTGAGGAACTGGTAATGGATTTCATCTTCTCCAGGCGCTGTGGCATGTGACTTGTCTAGCGATTCCCTCAGTTCCTCAAGCGAGAACGGTTTGTTGTAGTCTTCATTGTTTTCTGACCTGAAATCAATGGAGTGTCTTTCCTCCCTGGTTTTGACTTTTTGAAACTCTGGCGTGTAATGTGCAGTGGATGACTTTTCTGCTATTGAGGATGCAAGGCAGTCAGCTATTTCTCTGGGGGACGTGACAGTTCGTCCTTGGTTTTTCAGATGCCCAATTGCATTTGATTCTTTCCCTTTGATTCGCCTTACTGCCTTCCAGACCGCTCTAGAAGAAGTTTTGGCATCCAGACTGCCGACAAAACTTCTCCAGGAATTCCTTTTGGCTGACCGTATGGTTTGTCTAGCCTTTGCTCTAGCTATTCTGAATAGCTTTAGGTTTTCCTGAGATGGATTTTTTATAAATGCAGCCAGTCGTTTTTTCCTATCGCAAATAGCACTTTTGCAGGCTGTATCAAACCATGGTTTGCTAGGCCGTTTTGGATTTGCGGAGGTTAGGGGGACAACTTTCCTGGCTATACTAAGTAGCTTGCTAGCAAAGGTATCAGCTGGGTTCTGTTCATCGAGGATATCTTATGGGGGATGCTATCCTTCACAAGGATACAGACTCCACCTGAAGCTCTCTCTGCATCCTCAACATTCTTGCTGTAAGCACTGTAGCTTCGGAAGCTGATGCTATCTTTCAGAAATGTTTCCTGTAGGCAGACAGCTACAGGAGTCTCAGAGTCCATCAGTAGCTGCATTTCCTCATAATTGGCCTTGAGGCCTCTGCAATTCCACTGTACAATTCTGGAATCCATGGCTTAATCTAGATGACCTACTTGGAGCTATTTGGCTTTGGGAGGCCCCCGGAGGGGTTTCCCTTAATTCCAGTGACCTTGGTATTTTTATTCTTGGGTTTGGATGGAGAGGAGGACAACCCCCTTTTGGGGGAAGTCTTTCTCTCTGGAGAGGGGAGATCCCTCTGGTTAGAGCGGAGGTTATTTCCTCCTCGCTCACCTCGGGCATCCTCTCCGCTTTGATTTCTCCCCTTAGGGAGTTGGTCAACCTTAACTATACATGCGGCAAGGGCGGCCAAACCCTGATGAAGGTGTTGGATCAAAGCCAACTGGAAGTCCAATACCCGATACATGGCAAGCCTTTCAACGCAAGGAAACCGACTCTTATAGGCACGTGGAATGTAAGAACCCTGAATCAATGCGGTAAACTGGCCCAACTTTAAAGAGAGTTTGACTCTTACCGGCTGGACATCCTTGGGATCTGCGAGATGCGGTGGACATCAAGTGGACAAATAATCAATGATGGCAAGACAATAATATATTCAGGACATGATAAGGAGCACATTGGTGGTGTAGGAATGATCATGTCTAAAATAGTAGCTTCAGCGCTAATTGCTTGGAAACCAGTCAGTGACCGCATCATTACAGCTCGACTCCAAACAAAGCAAATCAAAGTCACTACCATCCAAGCATATGCCCCTACAGAGGATGCAGAAGATACCATCAAAGATAGTTTCCATAACCAACTACAAACCACTCTTGATGAAACACCTACTCACGACCTAATTCTAATGATGGGAGACTTTAACGCCAAAATCAATCCCAACCGAACTGGCTTTGAATATGTAATGGGACCGTATGGCTCTGCAGAAAACATCAGTGATAATGGCGAGCGCTTGATTTCTCTATGTGCATCCAACAGCCTTTCAATTGGAAACACATATTTTAAGCACAAACAAATACACAAAAAAAACATGGCGATCACCAAATGGAGAAACCTTCAACGAGATAGATTACATTTGCATCTCCAAACGATAGAGGTCATCTCTGTTAGACGTGCGGACCCGCAGAGGAGTGGATATCGGCTCAGACCACTACCTTGTCAGTGTCAAATGTAAGCTCCGATTGAAACACCAACCAAAACAAGCCACACGACCCCGCCCATTTAATGTAGAGAAGCTTAAAGACGGCAATACTGCAGCAGTGTTCCAATTGAAACTTACGAACCGCTTTGAGGCTCTTGCAGATATATTGACCCTTGAAGAAGAATGGGCCAACTTCAAAGATACCACTATTGGGTGCGCGGAAGAAGTCATCGGAAGGAGGCGAGGTTCATACAAGGAACGGTGGATACAAGACAGAACATGGAAATTGATAGATGAGAGGAAAGAGGCCAAACGTAGACGAGATCAGAAAAATGAAACACAGGATCGCAGCCTAGCGGAAGAAGCCTATAGGGAAGCAGATCTGAAAGTAAAGAGAAGTTGTCGGCGAGATAAACGGGACTGGATTGAGCAGAAGGGACAAGAGGCACAAGCAGCTGCAAGCAGAAATGACACAAAAACCCTCCATCGTATTGTCCGAGATCTCACTGGAGCAAAGAGTGGACATGGGGCACCGATAAAAGACAAGCAAGGCAAAACTTTGTTAACGAAAGAAGAACAGGATTCAAGATGGGTAGAGCACTTTAAAGAGACCAAACTTACATATTCAAGGACCCCTCTCCAGACAATGATCTCAAGGTCAAGACAGACCCAATAACTGCTGAGGAGGTTACCATGGCCATTGCAGTGTTAAAGAATAACAACGCACCAGGGCTAGACATGATATCAGCAGAAATGCTAAAATATGGGGGACAGTGCATTGTTAACAGAATGACAGATCTTTTAAATCTCTGTTGGCAAACTTCAAAAGTCCCAGAGGACTGGCAAAAGGGAGTGATTGTAAAGCTTCCAAAAAAGGGCAACTTGGCAGACTGCAACAACTGGAGGGGCATTACTCTCCTCTCTGTCCCGGGCAAAGTTTTCAGCACTGTTTTGTTGAGACGGCTTCAACAGTCTGTAGATGAAAGGCTCAGAGAAGAACAAGCAGGTTTCTGAAGAGGCAGATCATCTACAGAGCAGATTTTCGTTCTACGAAATATCATAGAACAAAGTCTTGAGTGCCAACAACGGCTAACGATCAGTTTCGTGAACTTCAAAAAAGCGTTTGATAGTGTCCACCGAGAATCACTATGGAAAATAGTTAGAGAATACGGTATCCCAGAAAAATTCGTCCAGATCCTACGACACCTTTACAGTCAATCTAGTTGCTGCATTAAAACAGAAGAGGGAACAACAGAGTTTTTTACAATCGAGACAGGTGTGAGACAGGGGTGCATCTTATCTCCCTTCCTTTTCCTCCTAGCCATCGACTACATAATGAGGAGAGCAATGAACCAGACTGCCTTTGGTATTCCATGGCATGAACAGCTCCGATTGACGGACTTGGACTTTGCTGATGATGTTGCACTACTCGGGGCTACAAATAAATGCATTCAAGAAATGACGGAGAGCCTAGACAGAGAGGCACCCAAAATTGGCCTCCGCATAAACTTGGATAAGACTAAAATTATGCGAGTGGGATATAAGGCAAAGGGTGTCCCCGTCAGACTTGGCGAGTCAAAGCTTGAAGAGCTGGACAAGTTCACGTATCTTGGCAGCATCATAACAAATGATGGAGATGCTTACCATGATGTAGAGTGCTGAATAGGAAAGGCAGGGAGCATTTTCCAAAGGCTGCAGCCTATTTGGACTAGCCAAGCCATTGGACTCGAGACAAAAATACACCTTCTCAACACAATCGTCATTCCAACTGCTACATATGCATTTGAGACGTGGAAGTCATCTGTCAAAATTGAGAAAAGACTAAATGTGGCTCAACAGAGATGGCTGAGACGGATTTTGGGAGTCAGTTACACAGATCGGGTCTCAAACAAGGAAATCCTATGCCGAACTGGGAGTCGAACACTTGGTGAGGTTGTGACTGAGCGTCGCATGAGGTTTGCGGGACATGTTCTACGTCAAAATGAATTACGCACACCAAGAGTTGCGATAACATGGAAGCCAAAACAAGGAAAGCGCAAACAGGGACGCCCTCGTATTACTTGGCGACACACCTTCATGGAGGACCTCAAAACAGTGGACACCAGGTGGGAGGAGGCTTCAGACATTGCCAGTGACAGATCTTTATGGAGACAGCTTGCCGCCCAATGCGCCGAACGGCGCGGGAGGACCTAAGTCTAAGTCTAAGTAATTCTAATTTATGAGTACAGGCCCCATACTGTCCATTTTCTCCCCTTTTTAAAAGGGTAAATAAAGTTTGGATATTTAGTTTACTATATTATTTGAACATTGTTTAGGAATTGATTTTATTTTAGTTTGGATGCATTAAAAGGAGAGAAGGAGAAGTCATTTCAATAGCCACGTGTTCTTACTTGAAGGCTTTTAATTCACATGTTTTAAATTATTTAACGCAGACATAATCATATATAAAATATTGCCTTTGACAACGACAAAGAAAATAAACATACACAAAAACATACGTAGGCCTAATGCCTCACTAAGAATAACACTTAACTCATAACAGCCAATATGAAATATATAGACTGAAGCTTTGAAGTTATCTATAAAGAAGGTAAGGGAGAGAAAAAAAAAGGTAGGGAGAGTACACGTCAGTGACTCAGGTAAGTCTAAGATACACACACATATATACAAAAGAATTGTATGCCTGTTAGGCGGATATAAGACCGAGTGCGCCGACTGGTGAGCACTAGATTGATTTCAGGTATAAAATACAAGCGCTTTTAGAGAGAGGTGTGTAAACAGTGCGCCCCTTCAAGGCAAAGGTAAGTTCTGCATTAGATCTATAGAGACATCTTTACAAGTATGATTTCGGACATTACACTAGACCCCTTAAGAATTGGCTTTATACATCATAACAAATATCTTTGCTTATCTCTTTACAGACCTCATAGAAAACTTCTTAGTAAACTTGGGCCAATCATTACAGATATAACAGAAGACTAGACATACATCATTAGTGGCATCAAAATAAATACGTACATACGAAACATAAATATCGGCTTACGATTCTTCTTCCCTAGTGCTATTAGAGCATTGAATGGGTTGCCTGAGCTAGCAAGGAAAACCAGTGACTTGGCAGAATTTAAGTCATTGGTTAATATGCATGACTGAATGCATTACGCGTAGGACGTAAACATCTTCTTTTTTTGAAGTAACGTCTGTATTATATAAGATAAGATTCTTATAGCCTACTCACACAGACGTAGTAATTAGGCTTATATTTGCATCCGCCTTTTTCGCTAGTAGTTTTATATAACCTATGTGATAATGACGCCCTATCATCGATATCTTCTTATCTTATATAATACAGACGTTACTTCAAAAAAAGATGATTACGTCCCACGCGTCATGCATCTTATCATGCATGCTAACCCTATAGCCAATATATGCCTTTAATTAAATAATGAAGTTGGAATTATTACTGCATAAATTCAGGAAATTCAAATAGGCCTATGGGGAATACTTTAAATTTTAATCCCACGGTTATTTTTATATACTTATTTTATCTTATGTAATACAGACGTTACTTTAAAAGAGATGATTACGCCCTAAGCGTCATGCATCTAGTCATGCTTTATACATCATAACTATATCATGGACTAGAAGTAGACTGTCCACATGCCTAAATGTCACATGAAATGTGTGGGACTTCTATCTTCTTTTTGAAGTAAAATTGACTAGTGTCCTCAAATTCTGTGAAAAAAAAGCTGTGATCACGAGAGGTCACTTTGTAGTGATCGAACAATCAAGAGAACATTTTGTTGTGGACTGCGTCTATGTAGATCTAGATATCGTGTATCATACATTTCAGACTTGTCCTCGTTAAAAAGATGATCACACTTAAACTTTATCCAAGTGCCAATCTAATCATTGAAACATTAGGTTTCCAGCCATTCCAGGTAGATAAACAAACCGTTCTATGTTTGAAGGGTTGTTAGAAAGAAATGGTAGACTGGTTATATTTATAATCTATAATCTTTTTTTATGTAATAATCAATTAGGAATCGGAAAAATGTGATTGTGTCTTTATGTTTTTCTGATTATTTTATCGGGGTACGTTTTTTTTTTAAGTTAGGTTGTTTTTTTTCATGTATTGACACTTTATTTTTTACTTCAGTCATAGAGTGTCTCTGGGTTTATAGTGACTTTGCCATTGTGTCAGTTATTGCTTAGTGTGAGCATCTAATTATTTTTCTGTGTACCTTCAAATTAGTGCTTTGCAATATGTTTCTACAGGTTTCCTTAGTCAAACGGAATAGGCTTGGCTTGTGAAAAATGTGTATGTCTTGTGGATGTTCATAAATTTGGTAGTGCCTTCAAAATTCTTGTTAGATCGAAATAATAGTCGAAATTTGTGAATAACGAAAGAGTGACAGGAGCTAATCTAAAGGCCAACCAACGTTGGACGTTCTTTTTTCGAGAAAGTTTGTTTTCAGAAAGAAAAAAAACTGTGGAAAAGATTCGACCACAGTGACGGTTTTCCATACGCCCAGGCAGCTAGCCAAAGATTGGCTTGCATTTTTCAACACAGTCCATGACCCGATTTGACGTGTGTACACGTGCGTAGAAAGCATTAATCCTTGCGCCGCAGCAACTACCAGAACACGCTCACTGGAAGACTTGTGTATGCATGTAGGTTTATATTAGAAAGAGCGAGTCTATAAACAGTAGGCCTTCGGTCAAATAAAATGCAAATTGCATAATCAGATTTTTACGCCATCCTTTTTTTTTCTTTTACAAACACCAGTCACAGTTTTTATTTTTGTGAAATACTTTTTTTCTCTATTTCTAGCGGCCCCAGTAAGAGGGAATAGGTGAATAGACAGCTTTAGTTTTGTAGGTCTGTGGTCTGTCTGATAAAATTAGATGTAAAAAAATAAATAAAAAAATATTTAAAAAAACAAAACAAAGCTTATATTAAGTGTAATTGTATCTATTATCTTGGGTCAGTCATGTGATTATATTTGAATAGATCTAGAATAACAATAATAAATCTGTGCGCTTGTAAACATTTTTACCAATTGTTATGTTGTTTAGCGCAACCTAACCTTCAGTGCTAAAATCCTAACACTTGAATGGACCATTTGGGAAAGGAAATTTCAACTTGATCTGAGAATGAGTATTGGAGAAAAAACGTGTACAAACGTTTTACCAGACAGACAGAGTGAATGAGTTGATATAAACGTTGTGCACAAAATAATAGCTTTTGATTATCGTCTTGACCATATTGTAATTTGTTAACTGTCTGCGTTGGATTTAGCAAAGTATCTCAATCACAGCCAGGAACCCACAAAAGGAGGATCTGGAATACTCATCGATTGGCCAGATGGAGAAAAACTAGAAAAATCCATTGCAACTGGAGAGCTCTCTGACAGCAACAGAGCAGAAAGGGAAGCACTAGCACTAACTGCTACCATGCTAGCAAATCATCCAAGTTCCCCTCACAGTCAGATTGTCTTTCTCACCGATGCGAAAAAAACCCATCCAAAGCCTGCAAAACTCTGATTCCTCATATATAAAAAATCTCAGTACAGCACTTACAAAGCTCAACAACAACAGCAAAAAAAACTGTAATTCAATGGAGACCAGCTCATATACAACTTGAAGGAAATGAGAAGGCTGGCACACTTGCCAAGAGTGGGAGAACAAACTCACAATTAAACTCTGAACTCTATCCAGAAGAAATTAATCGTAAATAAAATAAATGAGAAATGGAAGAGCTCTCATCCAAATCACAAGAAAGATGATGCTTACTATTAGCTATCCCGACAAGATCAACGTCTAATCTTTCGACTTCGGACCGGACACAACAGAATGCGACAACACATGTACCGGAAGCTCAAAATTGGAACCAGTGAGGTCTGCCTATGTGGAGTGTCACCAGAGAATGCCGACCACGTCCTCCAAAACTGCTCTCTTTACTAAGAGACACTGGCCCAAAAAAAAAACACATAAAAAATGAGAACAAAGAAGAAGAAGAACAGCTAGTAGCGTAACCACGTGAAAAACTCCACTTTTATTTGATCTTCGGACTTGAAGGCTTTATAATTATTATTAGCCTATTAGTTAGCTAAGTTTGGAAGCAACGTTTCCTGAAAAAAAACTTTATTTAGAAAATCAAATGTTTTTTTTAAATACATTCTTCCCAACTATATTATTACAGCTATCAGTTAAATAGTAGCTCATTAACTGTCTAGGTGCCCTTCGGATTCCTACTGAAACTATAAAACACTAAATAAGACACTCTTATTAATGGTCCCAAGTTCAAAGCCTGCTCTCTCCAATCCCCCGTCATCCTGTGGGAGATTTGGACTAGAAAGTAAATTATCTTCAACTCTGAAACATGTCAAACATTTTACAAACATCAAACGAGACCCGCAATGGTCTAAGTTAAACTCATGTCCATGACTGGGTCAGATTAAGTGTTGTCTGTTTAAGGCGCCTTAGCAGAATATATTTATACATCAAAGCAAAAACACATGCATACATACATACACATCTCTAGACACAGACAGACACCTTGTTATTAGTTTTTATTATTATATTACTATAATTATTGCTTTTCTTAACAGAAAGTGGGCCCAATGGGGACCGACATTTTGTTCTTTTTTTTATGATTAGTGTAGTTCAATTATGTATTAGACTTAAATGCGTCTTTAAATTGTGTCTTTCTAGACTTAATTGTCATCTGCGAATCTTCCATTCCTTTAAAAGATTTCAAGATGAATCGCAAGGTTCCGTAAGTAGATTTATGTTGTAAATATAAATTGAAAATAATCATTTTAATAACATATCATATCAGCTATCCAGCTTGTTGCTGAGCTCATAAGATCCTTTTGGTGGTTACATATTTTGTGTTGGCTTGAATAATGATACACTTTGTCAGGTTCTTGTTTTCTTGTACTTATCAAACTATTATTAGATATTTCAAATGTTAATATTTATTTAAAATTTTTATTATTTCAATGTGTGTTATTGTTATTATTTTCTGAACTTGTAATATTTTGGCCCAAGTTCAGCCTGACAGGCACACCATACACATACAGATGTATATAAATTAATAAACTAAGTGTATGATGTTAAATAACAATAAAAATTTATTCCAGTGATATATCTACATATGAACTGATGTATGATGAATGATAATAATAGTATCAATATCAATAGATATGTGTAATAATATGTAATCTAAAATGATCCAGTTAATCTCTTTTGCGACATATAAATGATCATTATTTGAACAATATCATTACCTTAATATATTCATTACAAGTTGTTCAAATAGACTTCCAACACAACAACTGGTAATCCACATAGATCTAGCCTCTAGATCCGATACTGTTCACTGACGACAATTCTAAAAGTTTATAGTTCATACTATAACATCAGGTCTGACCAAGGCAACCCGCAGTCTGGAATCTTGAACCTCAGACTCACGAAAAACCAACTTGAACACCAGACGACCAACTGAGATTAGTGAGATGAAGACCTCAGTCCTGTAGACTGTAGACCTAAAGTTGTACTCTCAATATAGAAAATTGAGACTGGATAAACAAGTCTTGACACCAAGACTTTACACTTGAGTCTAACACATAGACTTCACACCAAGCTAAGATCACTACTTAGACTTGACGCTAAAACTTGAAATAGAGTCTTGAACTGAGACTACGACCAAAACTTAGACTTGTCGTTAAAACCCAATAGAAGATAAAAGAAAGGATTCTTCTAATCATCTAGATCTAGTCTAATTATAGACTTACAAATACGAACGAATTCAAATAGAAAAACTATACAATGAAAAATAAAACTCACCCTAAACAGGGGTCAAGATAATCCAACAAGAAAATGTCCAAGGCAAATGTTAAGTCTATCCAGTAACAATAACCAAGGAGAAATTCAAGAGCTCTCAAGACACGTCTATCTGTACCAACCTACAAAACAATGGAGAGACTGTACTAGACGATAAATGACGCAAACCACACAGACCTAACTTTACGTCACTAGAAGTTGTGACAAGCAACAAAATCTCAGTCCCCTAGTCTACAAAGTAAAATATTAATAGTGTAATGACGTCATCAATATAGTGATCAACGCCGCACTATCAATTAGAGAAATAATTCTACTATACAGTTACAAAGATAACTGCGACACACGTGTAACCTTAATATTACACTAATGAACACTGAACTCAATAAGCGACGCTAACACAAGACGATGAATACAACAGATCATAGGCATGTTTATATAGAGATTCTATATGTCTATGCATAACACTCTCCCATTACACATGTTACGCACAACAATACAATAAGAACTCTCTTGTCAAGGAGAATAATTCTACTGATGGCCAATGAAACGAAGTGCCTTTGAGAAAACATGAAGAATTTTACTACATTTTTTTTTGCACAGGATTCCAGCTTTTAATCTTACTTATTTTATCTCCTTCTTTTTCGATTCCTTTGCATTTTGATTCCATTCAACACATCGCCACGCTAATTCAAGATAATAGGCCTAATTGTGATTTATGAAGGCCTTCGTAGCAGGACCAACTCGAGATCATGCGACAACTCCACCAAACCAACAAGTATGTGACTGGACTATGGGACTATGAACGTTATTGTTGGTCCCTTTATAGATTCATCCGAATAGTTTCACACTAACGTCGATCTCTATAAGAAATAAAAACCTTAAGTTTCTTGTTTATCTTTTAGTATATATAAGGAATTGACGTCTACTAGAAGAACCATATATCCTAAGGATTTAGGGTATTTACGAGTCATTTACAACAATGCTTTAGATTAGTATTAGAATTTAAAGTGTATAAGATTTGTTTTAAAATCATGACCCTCAATGTGTTGCTTTTTAAATAGATTATCATATAGTCTAATCTTAAAACAAATTTACTGACATTCATGCGGCCCTTTCGGTGGCCCTACCGGCCCTATAGGATACCGGCCCTCTAGGCTTTTGCCTGAACGCCCATATAGCCAGTCCGCCCCTGGCACGTGCCTTTATATAAGTACTGCTAAGTGTGCTCAGGGCCGGATCTACCTACAGATAACACAATTGTTGTGACACGGTTACTGTGTGGTCAACCGTGACACACGGTCAAGTGTTTGGTATCGAGAGTTAGGGGACTTGGGGGGAGTGACGAGTGTGTAAAGAAGAGAGAGAGAGAAGTCAGCGAGTGAAGTAGGAGATCTGTATATAACGTTGCCATGTATATATGTACTTTAAACGTAAAAGGACTTGTTTCTTCACAACTGGCGACCACGACGAGATACGACGAGGCACAAGTAAGTGGAAATGTCGATGTACAAAATATATAGAGATGCGGGCAAGGAAAATGGCCTGCAAAGCGAAGAACTTGAAAAGTTCATTACACTAAAAATAACACAGGATGGAGAAAGGGAAGAAAGGAGATTTAATAGGGAAGAAGCCAAAAAGAAAGAAGAAGATAGTAGAAGGAAGGAAATCTTACAACTAGAACTAAAACTTAAAGAAAAGAAAGACAAAGAACAGCAAAATGAAAAGGAGGAACACTTTGACAAATACAAACAATTAGACAGAATGTCTCCATTTGACGAGAGGCCAGAATGAGTGCATTGACTCATATCTACTGAGAATTGAGGATATAGCAACATCATGCAACCTCCCACAGACAGAATGGGCAAGAAGCCTCATGGGGGCGCTTAAAAGGTAGAGCCATCAAATGAGAGATGAAGAAAGAAAAGAGTACGTGGCCGTGAAGGAGGCGTTGCTGAGACAGTTTGGCTCCACAAGTTACGAATACAGAAGGAGATTGAAAGAGTCGACACCTCTGGCGAACGACGATCCACAAATATTCGTCACCAACATGTCGATATACTTCGATCGATGTGTAGACCTGTCAAAAGTGGAGCATAAATATGAAACCCTCAGAGAACACACCATAATGGACGCTGTGATGGAAGCTTACAATAATAATGTGAAAACATACGTCACGGAGCGAGAGCCAAAGACCATCAGCAGCCTGATAGCACAACTAAGGCAGTATAAGGCCGCACACCCAAGGGAAGTGTTAGCTAGAGAGAACCCAACTGCGGCATCAGCTTTTATGGTGAACAACGCTGCAAGAATGCGGACTCCAAGCCCTTTATATAGAAGTGAGAACGCTGACAAGAGCCCAACATGTAGATCTCGAAGAGAGAAAGATGAAGGAATGAGTCCAACATATAGATCTCGAAGAGAGAAAGATGAAGAAAGGAGCCCAACATATACTTACAAGAATAGAGAATATCAACGTAATCAGCAAAGAGTTCGTTTCCAATGTCAAATTTGTGGTAGAACAAACCACACAGCAGAGACTTGCTTCTACAACCGACGCAATAAAGATTGGAAAGACAGACCAAGAGATCGAGCATTTGCTGCCAAACACACTAATAAACTGCAGGTATACCCAGGGTTTGTGGGAGAACAAATGACCAACGTACTGTACGATACAGGTGCAACTGCAATTGTAGTCGCAAAAGAATACGTCAACCCACAAGAGTACACCGGAAGAAGACAAGACTGTGTTGGTTACACTGGTCAAGTAACTACACATCTGGTAGCACGTATCAACATACACACACCGTTCATCAGTGGTTGGCATGAGGCTTTAGTACTAGACAATAAGCCTGACAACATTGGCCTTATCATTGGCTGTATCAAAGGCTCTAACCCTTGCACAGTAGAAGAATTGAACAAGTGGAAAGAAAACTACACACAGAAATGTTCCATGGTTACTACAAGAGCTCAGAAGAAAGCAGAAGAAGTGCTAAATACAAACGATAACATACAAGTTCCTTATAACAATGAAAATGAAAATACAGAAACAGAAAATAGTGATATGAGAAGCCATAATCAAGAAAACAACCCGAATGAAATCTCCACAGAAAGTCAAGACCCACTACAGATTAAAACAGAAAAATTTGTCAGTGAACAGAAAAATGATCCAGATCTAATAAAACTCATAGAAAGTGAAGCTTCACCAAGACGAGGGTTAATCAAGATAGGCGAAGATGGTGTTTATGTGAGAGAAATTCACCTGAAAGCAGGCAAGACACAACATATGCTTATTCCAAAGAAATATAGAGAAACAATTTTAAAGCTTGCACATGACACCCCGTTTGCCGGACATATGGGAGTAAAGAGAACATTGAATAGAATCTTGAATGAATTTTTTTGGGCCTAGAATTACGTAAGAAGTCAAGGCCTACATAAAATCCTGCCATATTTGCCAAATACATGGAGCAAAGGGAACATATATGCAAGCTCCAATACAAACAACAGACTTAAGTGAAATGCCATTTGAAAAGATAGCTGTAGATATTATTGGACCAATGCCAGTAATATCCGGAAGAGGCCATCGCTAAATATTGACTGTTGTAGACATGTGCACACGGTTTCCAGAAGCAATACCATTGAAAAGAATTTCTTCCGAAGATGTCGGAGACGCACTTACAGCAATATTTGCAAGAACAGGTTACCCTCGCATAATACTGAGTGATCAAGGCACCCAGTTTAAATCAAATGAATTCGCACAGTTTTGCAAAACTCTGAATATTAAACAACAATTTGCTGCCCGTTTTCACCCCCAAGCAAATGGGATGTGCGAACGCCTGAATTCAACGCTGAAAACAATGCTGAACAAAGTAGCACAGGACAACCCAACAGACTGGGACAAGCTGATCAACCCCATACTGTTCGCCTACAGAGAAGTAACACACACAACAACGGGCTTCTCACCATTCGAGATGCTCTATGGCTCACCTGTTAGGGGACCCATGTCACAATACAGAGACTTTCTAGTAAATAGGAACATAGAAAATGACGTACTCACAGGATACGATCTTGTCATCAAAACAAGACAAAATATAATCAAAGCATGCGAAACTGTCCAAAAACAAACAAACAGAGAGAAACCAGAACTATTGAGAAAGCTAAATCAGGGTCGAAAGTTGAGAACACTACAAGTTGTTGATAATGTCATGGTTCTGCTGCCTGATAAAAATAACCAGCTATTTATAAAATGGCAGGGCCCATTCCAAGTCACAAAAGTGATTTCGAAGGTCGACTACAGTATAAACAGAGGTCGAGACAAAGTATTTCACATCAATATGCTGAAGCTGTACATGCCCAGACCATGTACCCTTTCAGCGAACGCTAAGCAAGACACGCAAGACAGTCAGAGAGTCTTGAAGATCGAAGCAATAGAGGAACCAGATGAATTACCATGTCCAGTTATTGAAAGATGTGAAACTGTGAAAGATATAGACACATCACACCTCCAGTATCCAGTTAAGCAAGATATTGATAAACTGCTAGCTCAATGGGCGCCAATATTCACAGACAAACCGGGTAGAACAAGTGCCATAAAACACACTATCCAACTGACTGATACGAAGCCCACAAAATCTAAACCATATCCAGTTTCCTTACACCATGAAGAGATACTGAAAAAGGAAATTGAAACGCTGCTAAAAATGGGAATAATTGATGCTTCCACATCCCCATACTCAGCTCCAGCAGTCCTAGTGAAACAAAGGGAAACAACCGGAAAGATGCGGCTATGTGTAGACTGCCGGAAACTAAACGCCATCACAGTGAAAGATACATACCCAATGCCTAACATAGAGAACATTATACCTAAACTTAAAGGTGCAAAATATTTCAATACTCTTGACTTAGCCAGAGGTTATTGGCAAATTCCACTAGACGAAGATGCTAAGCCACTTACAGCATTCACTACTCCATTTGGTTGTTACCAATGGAATTACATGAGTTTCGGGCTTAGTAACGCACCTGCGACCTTCAACAGAATGATGGCAAAACTAATAGGGAAAAGACCAGATGTCATTTTCTATCTTGATGACATATGTGTCTTCCACAACACATTAGAAGAACACGTTGCTGGTCTGCAACAAGTATTCCAGATACTACAAGACAACGGGCTTACAATAAAACCTAGCAAGGTTAAAATCGCCAGAACAGACATTGAATTTCTAGGGCACAAAATACAACAAAATACGATCAGACCATTACAAGACAATATAAGCAAAATACTCAACTTAACAATACTTAGAACAAAAGGACAAGTCCGAAGCATCTTAGGTTTATGTAATTACTATAGACGGTTCCTGGCAAATTTCACAAGTATTACACAACCTCTATTTGAACTGACAAAAAAAGGCATGCCAAACAAGATCACATGGAACTCCAGACTACAGGAATGACTGCAAAGCATTAAAAATGTCTTCTCAGACGATATAGTAAGTACTTCAGCTTCCAGACATCAGAAACCCTTTCTACTTGGCAACAGATGCATCCTCCACAGCAGTGGGAGGCACTTAAATGCAGAAGTGTGATGCAACGCTAAGACCAGGTTACTACATTAGCAGAAAGCTGAACGCAGCAGAACAGAAATATTCCACGATAGAGCGTGAAGCTCTAGCTATTGTGTTCTGCATAACGAAACTATCCCGTTACTTGCTTGGGAAATCATTCATCTTGTTAACAGATCACGCCCCACTAGCTTATATCAATACAAATAAGCTAGCCAACCAGAGGATCACTAGATGGGCTTTAAAACTTCAAGACTTCAGCTTTACAGTTCAAGCTATTCCGGGACAAATCAACGTGATTGCTGACGTGTTGACAAGATGTGTCTAGGGACCGCTGGACTTATGTTCATTCATTAATCAGATAATGAGAAAATTAACAAATACCTTGTAAGATAACTTTAAAGTCTGTCTAGTCAAGTCCAGTCCAACTCCTGGCCTTCACGTGTGGCTCAGTTACTGAGCCTGGCGGAACCGTTACCACAGACAGGAGAAGTGGCAAAGGCGAGCAACTGGCGCCTAAGCCAGTAAGCTTCGGGCAGAAGGGGCTCGTTAGCCTTGGTTGGCTACCCATCTAGGAGAAGGAAAACTCTGAATCCAAACCTCCGCTGCCCTGCGGCTATACCCAAACACGGGAAAGGCTTCGGGAGACAACCCCGAGGAAAATCAGGAGCTGGTGACCCTTAGGCAGACTGTGGCACACCGTTCTACAGCCTGGCAGATTCTGCGGCGCTACCGATCCCAAACTGTACTGGATACTCCGTTCCTTTGGTCACATCAGCTGCGCGGAGAGGGGGGAACTGCCGTGTGGGCGACATCGTTCCAACCATAAACAATGCCCAGGCTTTCATCTCACTTATTCAAAGCCCTAACCCTAAAAAACTGGAGAGGACACTCCAGCTTCGCCTTAGGCGTCTGCCAAACACGGGAAGTGGCAGTCACCGGTTATAAGCTCAAATGCTCAATTGACGTAGAGCAGGGCGCCTGGGGCCACTTTCGTCGGTGGGAGGGATCCTAGGATTCCAATGGACAGCTACCGCCCGCCTCAAGCTGGGCAGCCCCCAGCCAATAAGGTGCTGTCCCGTCATGCCTGTCTTCCTCGTTTGGGACAAAATCTGAAAAGCAGGCACAAAGCCAATGTACCAGTCGACATGAAGACAAAAAAGAGGAGCTCCACTCTTAAACTGGGCACGTGAAATGTGCGTACTCTACAAACTGGACTTAATGAAAACCTACCAGACATAGAAGATGTCAGAAAATCTGCAATAATAAACGATGAACTGTCCAGGCTCAAAGTAGACATAGCCGCCCTTCAGGAAACTCGTTTAGCTGATTCTGGATCAATCAAAGAAAAAGACTACTCCTTCTTCTGGCAAGGCAAAGTAAGGGAACATGGCGTTGGTAGAGCTGAAGTGCAACGGTTCAGAAAGACTCCTATCACTACGCCTTAACACATCTATTGGACATGTGACTTTGATATGTGCCTACGCTTCCACACCAGAGGCCAAAGATATGTTTTATGACAATCTTTCGTCTGCTCTTAGCGAGATCCCAACCACGGAACAGGTTATCATCCTCGGCGACCTCAATGCACGCGTTGGATCTGACAACTCTGCATGGGACAGTTGTATTGGGCGTTTTGGTGTCGGAAAAGTAAATGAAAACGGACAAAGGCTCCTCGAGGTTTGCTCACTACACTCCCTCTGCGTCACTAATACCTATTTCAAAACTAAACCGCAGCACAGAGTATCTTGGCGGCACCCTCGCTCCAAACACTGGCACCAACTAGATCTAATCATGGTAAGACAAAAGTGCTTAAAATTTGTAAAGCTTACCAGGTCCTACCACAGTGCAGACTGCGACACAGATCACTCCTTGGTATGTTGTAAGATCAATGTCCTCCCCAAAAAAATCCACCATACCAAGCAGATTGGAAGACCCCAATCGGATGTAAGCAAGATGTGTCAACCTGATCTCCAGATACAGTTTGCGGAATCTTTTGAACGCGAGTACAAAAATATCTCTGAGAATACAGCAACTGAAAAATGGAAATACCTCAAGTCCACCATACAAAAGACTTCTCTGGAAATCTTTGGAAGAAAAATTACAAAACAAAATGATTGGTTCGACTCTAAAGCAGTTATTTTAGCACCTATCATCAGAGCAAAGAGAGATGCACTCGCTACTTACAAGGCAAAGCCTACCCAACGCAACCTGCTAAACCTGAAAGAAGCTAGAGCCAATGCACAGAGGACAGCAAGGATCTGTGCCAATGAATACTGGGTAGAGCTCAGTGAGAGTATCCAGCTCGCAGCTCAAGTGGGCAACATAAGAGGGATGTACGAAGGAATCAAAAAGGCTCTCGGACCCTCTCAAAACAAGACAGCACCTCTGAAATCAACCACTGGGGAAATTATCACAGACAAGTGCCAACAAATGCACAGATGGGTGGAACATTACTCTGAGCTCTACGCCACAACAAGCTCAGTCTCTGACTCAGCCCTTAAAGCCATCATACAACTACCCACAATGAACAAGCTATATGAAACACCCACCCTTTCAGAGCTCAACAAAGCCATAGACAACATTGCAAAGCACCCGGATGCGATGGTATCCCCCCAGATCTTCTAAAACAATGCAAAACTACTCTAATCCAACCTCTACACGAACTGCTTTGTAAATGTTGGCAAGAAGGTGCTGTGCCACAAGACCTGCGGGATGCTAAAATCATTACACTGTATAAGAACAAAGGTGACAGAAGCGACTGCAACAATTACAGGGGAATCTCCCTCTTAAGTATTGTAGGCAAAGTCTTTGCTCGAGTGATACTTCCCAGGCTACAAAAACTCGCTGATCGGGTCTACCCAGAATCACAATGTGGCTTCCGCTCAGGGAGATCCACGATTGACATGATTTTCTCCATCCGCCAACTCCAGGAAAAGTGCAGAGAACAAAGGATGCCTTTATACATTGCGTTTATTGACCTGACAAAGGCCTTCGATCTAGTTAGCAGAGATGGCCTCTTTAAAATTTTACAGTTAATAGGCTGCCCACCCAAGCTACTAAATGTAATCATATCTTTCCACCAAAATATGATGGGCACAGTGCAATTCAACGGTGCCAGCTCTGAAAGTTTCAGTATAAACAGCGGAGTTAAACAAGGATGTGTCCTGGCCCCAACCCTCTTTGGAATACTATTTTCACTGCTAATCCACAACGCGTTTGACAAATCCACTGAAGGCATCTATCTCCATTCCAGATTTGATGGCAAACTCCTAAATATTGCCAGACTGAGGGCCAAAACTAAAATCAGAGCCACCCTCGTAAGAGATATGCTATTCGCGGATGACGCAGCGGTAGTGGCACACACACAAGAGGAACTTCAGTCACTAATGTCCCGCTTCTCTCAGGCCTGTAAAGAATATGGCTTGACTATTAGCACGAAGAAAACAAATGTTATGGGACCACCTACTACAGCACCACCCTCCATCCTCATTGACGATAACAAGCTGGACGCCGTAAACGAATTCTGCTATCTGGGATCCACAATTACAGATGACCTGTCCCTAGAAGAGGAGATGAAAAAACGCATAGGGAAGGCTGACTCGACATTCGCTAGACTCAGACTAAGAGTTTGGGAAAACCATAAGCTAACTACGGTGACCAAAATGGAAGTCTACAAGGCATGCGTTATGAGTACACTGCTGTATGGCAGTGAATCATGGACCACCTACCCAAAGCAAGAGAGAAAACTAAACTCATTCCATTTGAGATGTCTCCGTAGAATCTTGAATGTCACTTGGAAAGAAAAAGTGTGCAATACTGAGATCCTTGCGCGATCAGGTATTCCCAGCATCTTTACAGCCCTCAGACAACGCCGTTTGCGCTGGCTTGGACATGTTCGCCGGATGGAGGACAAGCGCATCCCGAAAGTCATCCTCTATGGTCAACTCGCGACTGGCACAAGAAAAACTGGTCGCCCCCACCTCCGTTACATAGATGTAATGAAACGTGACCTCAAATCAGTGAACATCAATACTGACAATTGGGAAGACATAGCTCTAGACCGCAACAGGTGGAGAGAGACAGTGACAAAGAAAGCTATGGACAGTGAAAGTACATGGGTCTCAGCCCAGGAAGAAAAACGCACAAACCGGAAAATGGCCAGCTCCTCTACCACCGAAGCAAAAGCCAAGGGGACCCTAACTTGCGCTATCTGTGGACGGGAGTGTCTCTCCAAAATAGGGCTCCACAGCCACATGAGGAAGTGCGCTCTGAGATGAACCATAGTCGTCCTACGACTGAAGGAGGCCAATGAATCAATGAGTCAAGATTGAATTAACATTACGCTCCAGAATTTTTTATTTTCAGTGATGGTAAATTTGTACTACAATTGAGTTTTTTTATGTATGTTGCATTGATTGTAGTCATAGATGATAGATGTCCATTTAGGAACTGGTATGAAAGAAACAAATAGTAAACAATTCCCTTAATTTGGAAGATGTTTTGATGTAACATAAAGTATTAACTAATTGTGCATTTTTCACCTGACAATGTTGGCATTCAATTGGAAATGTCATTGCAATAACATATTATTGAAGATTTATTTGTCGTCATAGACATTATCAGTTCTCTCATAATAGAAGATGCCATTGTATTACATGTCATTGTTTTTTCTTGTCGATGTAAAACATTATTGATGTACACCCAAACTATTAAAATTAAAAGACACTTTAAACGTAAAAGGACTTGTTTCTTCACAACAAGCTATAATTTAGGGCCCACCAAGAGATATTATTCTGGGCTTATAAAGGGCTTCACCACACCTCAAAAGCATGGGGCCTTCTGAAGTTTAAAGAGGCACTGAGTGTGCTGAGTAAAAGAGAGACTGCAACTGAAAGTCTAGACTGTTAAAACACACGCTAAAGCAACACGCACATAGTCTCCTTAAAAATGACATCTGGTTGCAGGTGAGAAATGTACACAAGCACCCAGTTAAAAGGGCGCCCTTTAGAGAAACAACCACATTTACGTCCACATCAATGTCATCCCAACCTTTACACCTTTTGACATAGAATGATATTTCTCTTATAAAAGAAGTCTGTCTGTCTATCTATCTATCTATCTCTATCTATCTATCTATCTATCTATCTATCTATCTATCTAATCTAATCTATCTAATCTAATCTATCTAATCTAATCTATCTAATCTAATCTATCTAATCTAATCTATCTAATCTAATCTATCTAATCTAATCTATCTAATCTAATCTATCTAATCTAATCTATCTAATCTAATCTATCTAATCTAATCTAATCTATCTAATCTAATCTATCTAATCTAATCTATCTAATCTAATCTAATCTATCTAATCTAATCTATCTAATCTAATCTATCTAATCTATCTAATCTAATCTATCTAATCTAATCTATCTAATCTAATCTATCTAATCTATCTAATCTATCTAATCTATCTAATCTATCTAATCTAATCTATCTAATATATCTAATCTAATCTATCTAATCTAATCTATCTAATCTAATCTAATCTATCTAATCTAATCTAATCTATCTAATCTAATCTATCTAATCTAATCTATCTAATCTAATCTATCTAATCTAATCTATCTAATCTAATCTATCTAATCTAATCTATCTATCTAATCTAATCTATCTAATCTATCTAATCTAATCTATCTAATCTAATCTATCTAATCTAATCTATCTAATCTATCTAATCTAATCAATCTAATCTAATCTATCTAATCTAATCTATCTAATCTAATCTATCTAATCTATCTAATCTAATCTATCTAATCTAATCTATCTAATCTAATCTATCTAATCTAATCTATCTAATCTATCTAATCTAATCTAATCTAATCTAATCTATCTAATCTAATCTATCTAATCTAATCTATCTAATCTAATCTATCTAATCTATCTAATCTAATCTATCTAATCTAATCTATCTAATCTAATCTATCTAATCTAATCTATCTAATCTAATCTATCTAATCTATCTAATCTAATCTATCTAATCTAATCTATCTAATCTAATCTATCTAATCTAATCTATCTAATCTAATCTATCTAATCTATCTAATCTAATCTATCTAATCTATCTAATCTATCTAATCTAATCTAATCTATCTAATCTAATCTATCTAATCTAATCTATCTAATCTATCTAATCTATCTAATCTATCTAATCTATCTAATCTATATAATCTATATAATCTAATCTAATCTATCTAATCTAATCTATCTAATCTAATCTAATCTATCTAATCTATCTAATCCAATCTAATCTTATCTAATCTATCTATCAAATCTAACTATCCATCCATCCATATATATGTGTGTGTGCGTGTGTATGTAACCAAATAGACCTAAATTTACGCGAGCGTGTGATTGTGATTCCTATGTCTAATCCTTACAAGCTTTAAATACCTAATTTCTTTTTTTTTTAATTACTACTTTTAAAATTTATTTTGTTATTATAATACATATAGTCAGTTACATGCATAAATTTATGCTTTATTAGACAAGATCAAGACTTAGCTCTTATTTGTCAACAAGAATATTAAAATATTTAAAGTAATAGTTATTTTGTTGTGTAGCAGAAAAAAGAGACGGGGGGGGGGGGGAGGAGGTGATAATTCGTGTGCTTACAAATTAAGCTTCTTCTTCCTCGTTCTCATTTTTATGTTGGAGTGTTCAGATAACTAGACCAATATATGAGATGAACTGCGCAGTGGTTTCCAAATCAGGGAGCTCTCTGTATAGTTTTCTTTCTATTGGGAGCTTTGGGGCCAGTGTCTTGTACGGGCCTCTTGGTAAAGAGAACAATCCTGAAGGACATGGTCTGCATTCTCTGGTGACACTTTACATGGGCAGATTTCAGTGGTTCCAATTTTGAGCTACCGGTACACATGTTGTCTCATTCTGTTGTGTACGGTCCTGAGGCGAAAAATTACAATAGGCATCATCTTGTCATTCGGATGAGAGCTTGTCTATTTCTCAGAAAAAGAGACGGGTAGGGGTAGGGTTAGAGGCGACGATAAATCGTGTGTGTGTGTGTGTGTGCAGACAAATTAAGCAATTGCTTTATAATTTCAGCCATCGCTGCAATTTATTTGCATCAACAGGGAAGGATGCGCGAATAAATAAATCAGTGGCTTAGCTAGAGTATATGATGCCAGGTGCGGTACCTCATCTTGATGCCCCCCCCCCCCCCCCCCCCAAAAAAAAAAAAAAAAAAAAAAAAAACTAACTAATTAATAACATTGCAAAACCTTACTTTTTTTTTTCAAAATAATGGTATTCATTAATCAAGTATTGTTAATTCTTTCATGACCTTAATGACCTTTCATGACCACAGCATTATCATAGCCTTGACCCCTCTGGTCCAAACGCAATTTCTCTAGAATCATTTCAGCGATTCCATCAGCATGCGTGTCCTTTGTGTCGATGAAGTCAACAAAAGACTCACGAACCTGCACCACGTCATTCTCCATGACAACATACCGTAAAATTTAGGAAATTTGATCCAGCTTTGAGATGTCAGGTGTACTGTCAAAAATAATAGAGAAATATTTGGCTTGTTTTACTTGCTGTATGATTTGTTTTTTAGCGAGATCACCCAATATTTTAATAAATTCATTTTGTATTTGTGGAGACATGTATGTATTCGGTCTGGATCAAAGCTTAGTTCGAAGCACATGCTCCCTCAAGTGTGGATCGTACTTTGATAGTAATTTTACTAACTCTCCAGGTTTTCGTCTCTTGTATAATCAAATCTTGGGCCTTGTCAATATTGTTCCCTACTCTCAGGCAAACTTCAAGTTCCCTCCAAGCAAGCGATGACTGAATGTGAGCTCTGCTGGTCTCATGTTTTTCTATTTTTGGGGATAACCTCCACCACTCATTGAATCCATCTTTGGATTTAAATGAAGATTTGGTACTTTATGTTGTTGAGTATAGTGTGCAGGGGAAGCAAAATAAGGATTCTTTTTTTTTTTTTTTTTTTTTTTTGGCGAATAACATCAACTTTCTAAGAACTTTCTCGCCGTTCGACATTTGTTAGAAAAACCAAACCTTTGAAAGCTTTCTAGTCTTTCCATATGCTGATTCTTGATGTCTATACACCTCTCTGAATTGACTGTCCATACGCTGAACTGTTTCAGATCCTTGAGTGACAAGGTGTATGCGAATATTTCTATTCGAGCTTCAACTTGGTGGGCTGCGACTCCAACGTGAAAACACGCCAAAATATCTAGGGGTAACCCTGGATAGAAAGTTGTCAATGCTCCAGCATGTCCAGGAAGTTGAAAGAAAAGCCTCGGAGAAGTTAGCGTTACTAAGAAAGCTGGCCAGCACAAAGTGGGGTGCCAAAGCTTACATGCTACTCACATTGTACTTAGGGGCAGTCAGATCACAAATTGAGTACAGCTCAAGTATATGCTAGTAAAACTGCCCTCGAATCACTCGACCGAGTACAATCACAGGCATTAAGGTTCATTTGCGGCACCTTTCGGACAAGCCCAACAAACGCTGCTGAAATCTTAACAAACATGGCCCCTTTACATTTAAGGAGGGAGAGGGCGGTACTTACAGCCTATTAGGGATATAAAAGGGGCGACTCTAGGCTACCCACCTCAATATTAGTGCGACAGTGGAGAAAGAGGAACCGCATAAAATGCGATCGTTCCTCCACATTGCGGTCAATTTGTCAAAATCAGCTGACAGAATCCCAATTAGAATAATTAGTACTTGCCCTCCGTGGAGGAGAAGTCGACCCCACAAATAAGCATGTCCCTTATAGGGCGAGAGGGAGCCACCAAGAGGCGATTAACACCTGCAATACTCCAAAACTTGGCATCAGCTACACTAAAGTCCTACCCATCAGATGCCATTTTCTGTTATACCGATGGGTCGGTAATAAGGGACCCCGATAGATCTGGGTATGGGGCCCTTATAGTCTACCCCGTCAGGACAGAACCATGATGCCGATTTCTCCGTCTGAGCTTAAAGGGGTTTTGAGGCGCCAGCCAGACTAGTCAGTCTTGAGCATTGTTCATCATTTTGTTTACGTTACAGTATTACAATTAATTAGTTAGTTAAAAAAAAATTCGTAGAAAACGAAGGTTAGCTTATTTAAAAATATTGACATTACAATAGAATTATTTCCAAAATTAAACTATAAAGAATCATAAAGAAATGAATAAACTAAGACAATTGTTTAGAGCTAGAGTTTAGAAATATATTTGTAAACTCAATATCTAGATTAAACCAATGGACTAAACAATGAATTAAAAAAAAAAGTTGGCCTATCTTCTTCTTCTTCTTTATATTACAGAGCATTGATCAGTGTAGTAACAACATGTACCGTGTGTCCGAAATAAATCTAGTAAATTAGATTCAAACTGTTCTATAGCTTACATTGTATGGAAGAAATAGTCAAGGAGATGAAACAAAATAGCGACATGACTAGTTTATAAATCGTTAGTTCATGTTTAAAATAGAGTAGTTTAAGTTCGTTCGTGTCCATACAATTAGTCGTTTTTACTGAAAAGCTCAGGGAAATAGGGCATTAATACACACTGGGGGAATTTTGGTGCCCCTCTCCACTTGGTGCCCTGTGCGGCCCGAACCACCCGCACATTGGTAGCTACGCCATTGAAATAAATACTCCACCACTGTAAACCATTTCTGTATTGCAGATACTCCTTCAAAAGATGATAACATCTTTCTCGTAGTTCTAATTGTAAGCTATTTAATCTTTCTCAACCTTCCCCCTTTGCCGGTATGGTCTCTGTTCTATAACATTAATCCCCGGGAATTGGTTGTTCGAATATAAAAAAGAAAAATGTGGTGGTGGGTGTGGTGGGCAATAAGCTAGGGCTAGGTGATGTGTAACAACTTCATAATGTTTGAGAACTATTTCACCGTAACAATTATAATGATCAGAGCTTGACTGAAATTTGAAAGGAGGGAAAAGTGTACGAAGCATTTGAATGAAGTAGGCCTAGCTGGCATAGCCAGTCGCGGGTATATTCCTGGTGTCAACCTGGCACCGCGTGGAAACGTCCGTCAGGGGAAACGGGTAGGTTTCCGGTGGGCGTTTACAGTACGTTATAACGAACTAATATAGTATTGCAGAGGCTCGCCAACCACTTCCATCCGTCACGCCGTTTCTCGGTGATGTGTGGGTCATACGGGTAGTGATGGCGTTCCCACGGATAATGGCGGTACTTTATAGATATACGGAGGTAGCCCATCCAGCCTTCGTTTGGCTCAAGGATTTGTGTCCCTTGAAAACGGATGTGATTAAATGATCGTGTGCTTGACGGGGAACCTTCGGACAGAGGGATCGATGAAGAACCATCTCTCATTCCTGGCCTCTGGGTAAAATCCTTACCGTTGGTCAAAGCATCATTAAAGGGCGATAGCTCATCCTTACTGGAGTATAGCCAAAAGTGTGACAATAACGGATGATGAGATTAATAAAAAAAACGAAGCACGTAGTAATAGAAATCGAGGTCGTCTGGAGATTTAAGAAACTCTCTTGTTAGAAGTGCGTGTGAATCTAAAATTAATGTCACCAAAATATCAGATTTGTTTAGGCCTCAATGGATTTGAAAGTGTAAATGAATGAGCAGGAAAAAAATATCAAGGAAGTAGTATTTAAACCAGAAAGGTAGAAATGATTAATACACATATAGTGACATATGTTCTAGTTTGTAACACAAAATCCGCATCGATGACCAAGTTTAGATCAGAGAGTACCGTATATTAGTTTGTAAATAAATATATTGTGCATTAAATTTAATGACAGTAAAAGTATTTGTGTATTATTCTTGTGTCCGCTCAAATGTGTATCAAGTCATCGAAGTCAGTAATTCTATGAGATCAAGCCAAGAGCAGTAAACAAACATATTCAAGTACCCAGGACACCACTCTTTTTTTTATTGTAGAAAAAAAAAAATCCAGGAAAAGGGTATTCATATATGTATACTTATGTAACGTATAACGTCCCTTTAAGCAAGAAGGCTTTTTAATCGATGACTATCTGTGCTATAGGGATGTGCGATAGATAACTTGTTCTAAAGATAGCTGTTACAAACATTGAAAGAAAACGTTAGCTAGATTTTATAACTATAGGAGTCTTGGAAAAAACATCAGCTAAATTGATATAGTATCCTCTACTTTCAGAGATCATATTGTCAAGATCTTCGACAAATACGTGGCTAACAATGTCAGAGTTCTCAACAAACAGCACGCTGTGGACATGTTAAAGGTAAACACACGTTTAAGATCGCTGGGAAAGGACCCTCTAAGTCAACGCTGGTTTTGTGCATTCATATTAGGTCAACGCTGGTTTGGTGCATTAATATAAGTTCAAAGCTGGTTTGGTGCATTATTATAGGTCAACGCTGGTTTGGTGCATTAATATTAGGTCAATGCTGGTTTGGTGCATTAATATTAGGTCAACGCTGGTTTGGTGCATTAATATTAGGTCAACGCTGGTTTGGTGCATTATTATTAGGTCAACGTTGGTTTGGTGCATTATTATAGGTCAACGCTGGTTTGGTGCATTATTATAGGTTAATGCTGGTTTGGTGCATTAATATTAGGTCAACGCTGGTTTGGTGCATTATTATTAGGTCAACGCTGGTTTGGTGCATTAATATTAGGTCAATGCTGGTTTAGTGCATTATTATTAGGTCAACGCTGGTTTGGTGCATTATTATAAGTCAACGCTGGTTTGGTGCATTATTATTATTAGGTCAACGCTGGTTTGGTGCATTAATATTAGGTCAACGCTGGTTTGGTGCCTTATTATTATTTTGAATTTATACGGTATTTTACAAAACATTAATGAAGAAATAGAAAAAAAAATGGAGGAGTAGATTATCACAAAACGATATCTGAAGGGAGAAGTTCTGAATTTTAAAAAAAAGTATCTTTATCCCCGAATCCCTGAGTAGATTATATAATTTTTATAATTTTTCCTCCCCCCCCCCCAACCCACCCCACGACAAAATAAAAAAAGGCTGCTTCTATGACATACTGGGCGTGATAATTGTCTTGTTTTTTTTTTTTTTTGGTCACGCAAAACATGTGAACCGACATTCTGGAGAACCATTCAAAAGAAAGAAAGACGTTCATTTGTTTGAAAAGTCTTCTTCAAAAGAACATTGATTCGATCGAGTTACAGGCCCTGCTAAAAAAGATGAAACGACGACTCTCAATTTCATTATTTCAATTTGTAAAATAGTGCCAAAGTAATAATGTTTTTATTTGATCAAATTATAAATGTAAGGCAAATACAATTGATTTTTATTGCCCCTTAAAAAAGAAAAGAAAAAAACAACAGCAACTTTACCTATCGGAGGCGCGGTGGCTAAGTGGTAAAGTGATTGACTTTCGAACTAGGGGTCCAGGGTTTGGATCCCGGTGAAAACTTAAAATTTTAATTCCGGGATCTCTAGTGCGTCCACCCAGCTCTATTGGGTACCTGACATTAGTTGGGGAAAAGTAAAGGCGGTTGGTCGTTGTGCTGGTCCCATTACACCTTCGTTAACATTAGGCCACAGAAACGACCTTTACATCATCTGCCATATAGATCGCATGGTCTGAAAGGTCAACTTTCACATTTACCAATCCATAGCACTTCAAGAGAGATTTGTGAAATAAGACTTTGTAGACTGTTAGCGTAGTAGCGATTTAACCTCTACCTTGTTAGGTGGGCCTAATGTTAGGTGAAGTCTATTATAGACATTTTGCAATATTTTCTCATTTTCAGAAATTTCTTTGTAAATTCACTGTTTAAATTGAATGAAAATAAGTATGACTATAATATTTGGCATATTTTTCACTAATCGCTCGCATTTCTTTTACTTAACTATTGTTTCTCTCCCCCCCCCCCCATCTCACCTTATCTTATAATATACAAACGTTACTTTTAAACATTCTTGTAACATGCTTTCACGTTCAATCTCTGCAGACTGAGTTTGGTCTTGAGGACCAGGAAGCTGAAGTCATGTTCAACACATTTGACAAAGACAAAAATGGAAAACTGAGTATTTGGGAATTTCAACAATTTTGTGTTTGCATGGGAGAACAGTAAGTCGAATTTTTAATGCCTTGTTTTAATACTGCTGTGTTTTAATACTGTTGTTTTTTAAATACTACTTTCTTTTAATAACCCTACTGCTATGTTTTAGTACTGTTGTTTTAATAACCCTACTTCTATGTTTTAGTCGTAGGCATAAATAAATACAGACTGGAAAAGGAAATAGCTTCATGTAACTTGAAAACATGTATATCTATTGTTTTCGGATTTCCGAATTCTGCATGATATTCAGTCATAGAGATTAAACAAAACTACACTGCTGTATAATAAAGTACACAAAATTGCAAGTCACAAATTTTCGTTTCATAAAACTCTTTTATCGGCCAGTCTATATTTATTTATGTCTATGGTTTTAGTATTGCTATTTTAAGGTAAAAAAAACAACAACAAACTCACCAAATATCCTGTGTCGCTCTCAAGAAGCACAATCCAGTTGCAATTAGTCAATAATGATAATCTCGGGTAAAAGAAATACTTTTACAATAATCCAAATTGAATTCACATACACAGAAACTGTACACAATAAAATCATCAATCTCTTAAACTGATTTTTTAAAAAAAAGCAAAAACAACAACAAAAAACTATAATAATGTCTCTCTTCTTAAAGAACACACTACACACCTGAGTTCATTTCCACACCCCTCCCTAGCGTAAATAAAATATAATTATATCTTTTGGCTGGGTCAGCACGTGAAAAAAAACAACAGGTAATTGGGGGTCCATTGCTGGGTGAAAGCATGGAAAGTAAATTTGCGAATGCTGGGCTGCCTATACACATTAACACGCTTCCATACTGACCGGATACAAATGGATGTAACACCATCGCTATCTGGGATCAGGGGCTGCAGAAGTTGGCATTGAGAATTTCTCTATTCACTGTCCACTCCGCCTGAGGGGCTTTAAAACCGAATTTTAAAATAAGGTTTACTCCTTTAGCATTATACCTTACAGAGACATACACAAGCCAGTGCCACTATTAACCTATAGCTATGGGTTTGGTTTGTCGGCATCTTGGTGTCAGACCTCCCTCGAGACCCTTGCAGATTAGCTCGAGGCTTATCCTCAGTTTCTGTCTTTCACCACGAGGAGAAGAACATGCTGTGGATAACTCTAATGGGTACCTGACTATAGTTGGGGAAAGTAATGGCGTTGGTCATTGTGCTGGCCACGTGACACCCTGCTTGTTAACCAAAGAAACAGATGACCTCAACATCATCTGCCCTATAGAGCACGAGGTCTGAAAGGGGAACTTGACTACTTTAAAGCTAGAAAATGTGGAATACATCAGACTTAGAAAGCTTCCTGATTCAAACATTTTGCAATAAGTTATCGCAACAAAATCAATCAAGAATATCACTTCAGTAATGATCAATGGAATAAGGGTTTTGGTTTTTTTTTTTTTTTAAAGAAAAGAATTTGAAAAAATCAAGACATCATCCTTTTTGAGACATTTGAAAACTAATTTTGACATGCACAAGATTTGTCTGAGTGCAACTGACCTACAGTAGTGTGTAACACATCTATATCTTTTATTTTTAAAATTCCTGTTCAATTAATTTTTTATTTTGTTAATATTATGTAGTCTAGCTTACTCTACTTTGTGTGTGTGTATACATATATATATATATATATACTGGTAACACTCAAAATGGTGGTCACATAAAATGAGACTTAATTATATAAGATTTAAGTTTTAATATCACTGACTGATATGGCAATCCGAACATTAAAAATAACAATAAGCTTCATACCATCACAAAAGAGATTAAAGAAACTGATAGCAAAGACAAACAGACAAAAAAATCTTTTGTTCCCCTGGTAATCAAATCATTAAATAGAAACCATCTGATATAAACTTTTCACATGTCTGGTGTGAATGTATATTTTGGTTTTCTATAATTATAATATTTTGTTTGGTGTAATGCACGAATTGTAAGACAAATTTCCTTAGATAATAAAGATTATTATTATAAAACACTCAAGACGATAAAAAAATGTATAAATAAATTTGGCTCTGTTTAATTTTGTTAAAGCTCTTTTTATTAGTGTTTTGTCAGTTTTAAATCTTTATTGATTTACCAAGCTGTTTTGAACTGTAGTGCATCTGGCCTATGCATAAAACTATTGTTCTAACTGTGATGTTTTGGGTAATGAGCTATTAAGTTTTGGATCTTACATGTTAGCCTAATCATTAGGAGTGATAATTACAATAAGTTTATGGTTGAGACCTTACAAGTCAGGAAAAGTGCAGGCATATGCTTGCTTCTCTAGTGCTATTAGAGCATGGAATGGGTTGCCTGAGCTAGCCAGGAAAACCAGTGACTTGGCAGAATTTAAGTCATTGGTTAATATGCATGACTACATGCATGACGCGTAGGACGTAATCATCTTCTTTTTTGAAGTAACGTCTGTATTATATAAGGTAAGATATAAGACAGCAAAATGTATGAATACAAGTTGGGCATGCATAAAACTTCAATAAAAGAAAATCCATTTCCTTTTTTTTTTTACAAAGAACTATTTTTAAAAAATGTGTTTATTGTAATCTTGCAGTGCACAAGAAATTGTCAATAAATTTAAAGAACTGGACCAAGACGGAAGTGGTCAGTTGGATGCAGAAGAGGCTCGTGCTGGACTGCGAGCTATAAAGACAGCGACAGGAAGAGAACTTGCTGAAAAGGAAGTGGAATTTTTCGTACAAACGACATGCGGTGAAAACGGCGTTCTAGATTTAGGGCAATTTACCAACTTGTTGTACCGATTAAAATTGTACAATGCACCACCTCCAAAATAGACATTTACAATTGTTCATGTTAAGTCCTTTAAAACATTGCAACGATAAAAATAAAAACCTTATTTTTCTAAATACATGTAACTTGTAAACCAATATATGTGCATTTCTTTTTGGTAGATATATATATGGTGAAACCTAATCTTAAGCTCATTAAATCATTATTCATTTAAAAAGAGGTCAGCTAAGAGTAATGTCCAAACTCTATGTATACATTTTATATGATTTTTTAAAGTGTTATATTTTTTAAAGTTAATACAATTTGGTTTCAAGTAATTTAACAACTTTCCCCCTTACATATAAAAACCACAAGACCAAAATGGTATCAACAACTATTGAGAAAATCCCATGAGGTGATAACATTTGAAAATGACAGAATCAAAATAAATGACAAAAATAGAATCTACACATAGGGATATGCTATAAAATTCTCCTTTTTCTTCTTGTACCTTCTCAATCATTCTGTTGGAGAGTTCAGATGACTAGTCCAATATCTGAGATGAACTGCACATTAAAATTCTGATCATGCATCTCTCCATATACTTTTTCTTCTACAGGGGTGTTTTGGGACCAGTGTCTTGTTCGGGGTACTCCTCATGGAGAATGCAGAATTGTAGGACATGGTCAGCATTCTCTTGTGACACTCCTTAAGTGCGAATTTCAATAGTCCCAATTTTTAGCTTCTGAACATTTGTTGTCTCATTCTGTGGTGTCTGGTTCTGATGCAAAAAAAAAAAAAGACCTTAGTTGTGTTGGGATAGCTTATATTAGGCATCATCTTTCTTGTAATTTGGATGAGAGCCTGTCCATTTTAGGTTCATTATACTCACTATTCGTTCCTTTAGAGTGGAATTGTTAATTGCTCTCCAAATATTGGCAAATGTGTCACTTTTAATGTGTGCTGGGATCCGCTGAAGAAGTTTTCTTGGTATTGTTGTTGAGCTTTACAAGGTAAGTCCTGATTTGTTTCACATAGGAAGTATATGAGTTTTTCAAGCTTTGAAAGACTGTTTTGGAATCACTCAGAACACTGTTTATTTGTTATGATGTAAACTAGTGACACAGTTCATGATCAACTGGGTTAATAAACTGAGAACTAGAAAAAAAACAACGGATATAATCACTAGAAATACTTCAGGACAGAAGAAAACAAAGTTAAAAAATACATATAACACCACAGGTGGTTGATAAAATATTTCTCCAAAAGAACATTATATAAACAATACATACTGGAAGTTTATACAAGTACTGAAGTTTAATATGAATATTAAAAAAGCCCAAAATGAAATCCAATAAATACAAATAGAGAGACTTTCCAATGGAGAGAGTCAGCTTTTTTGTTCTTAATGTGCACATCTCCTGCAATAAGAGCACTAGTTTCAAGGACAGGACCTGGCCCATGCCTCTAGGGTTGAACATTACTGATCAGTTTCATTTTATTATATTTCAAGCATTTTTAAAACAAAATTCTCAGTTCACTAATATCAAAAATAAAATAAATAAAAGCTTATTAATGCAATGTGAAAAGGGAAGTATGTGTTATTCAACAGCTAAAGGATTAGCAATTGTGGATGGCAGTTAGTATTCTTTAGTTAATACTAACAGCAATTACACAGGTTTATTTTGATTCTATAGATAGAAATGTTATAATTTATCCAATTTCGTTTTAAGTAGCTCTGCATGCACATCACTCTGATCTACACTTCAAATGATAATTCACGGGGAGGTAATTCAAGTCCAAAAAGATAAAAAAACAACATTGAGAGCCCCTTCTTCTACTAACTCTGTAATTGATGACAATACTGTCTGTGTAATCAATACATGGTCACTTTTGTGTGATTTGGGCGTGAGTTTCTGTGTAACTGTTGATGTCACAACAGACAGTATTCTAACACAATCTCTCTGTTTTGTTATTTTTTTTTTGCTTTGCATTTTCATAATTTGCTCAGAATATTTTTGTTTTGATCTCTTCAAAGTTGATTGAGTTGGATGTATATATCACAGCATGCTATGTTGTTCATCCACTGTCAGCGGCACTATGATACTTTGTTTTTATTTCATCTGTAACTTGATTACATTTTGTTCAACCAATCAAATGTTTATTTTGTTTGTTTTCTTATATCATATTTGCAACTTTATTCTATTCAAATTGTATTTTACCAATAAAATTGTATAACTCTTGTTTATGAGATGTTTGAATTAATTATATCCTATATTTCATTATAATGAGAACAATAATAAAGGCTATATTTAATGTCTATTTTTCTTCTTGTCATGATATGACAATTATTTACTTTAAATACTGCAACCTGGTAGCTGAATGGTAAAGTCTTGAATGCCATTTTAAAAAGAAAGTGAAGGCTTGAATTTGTTATGAAGACATGCTAAGCTGTAATGGATCAGTCCTTAGTTACAAGATTTACAACACAACTCACTGATGATCACAAGACCCTCAATCGTAAAAACAACAAAAAAAAAGTGTCATTTTAGACTTATGTTTACTTATTCACTTGGAATTGCTTTTTGTATCACAAAAAACTATGACAATTAATGTAGATCTAACTAATTTGACATTCATCATTCATTAAGGCCTAAAATATAAAAACTAATTTGACCCAAATTCAGTCTTTCATGTAGGTCTAAGATACATTGGTTAATTTGACACCAGTTCAATAATTCATGAAGACCTTAAATACAATAACTAATTAAAAGCAAATTCTATCTTCTATGTTAGCCTAAAAGTCAAAGAAAATTGGAAACTAACTGAATAAGTAAAACACAAGGGCTAGATGTTCAATGTATGTCCATCAACATCACGATGTCGCTGAGATGATTAAAAGAAATGCAAGTTAATATGGAGAATGTTACTGAAAGGTTGACAATCTGTCTAGAACATGTTGATATGAGTTCAATTCTTCTTGAAATGCATTCTCCAAATACTGGAATTTCTGTTCTTTCTTCATCAACCCTAAAGTCTGAGACAATTCTTCATCACTAAGGCTCTTTTCTAGCTTTTTGTAAGTGCGTCTATTTCTCTGTGGGAATACGAAAAATAAGAAATTATAAGTCAAGAAATCAACAAAATTTATATTTTTAACTAAGAGTTTTTAATATGGCTGAGCTGATTATTGTGTCATATACAAAGACTGTTGTGTAAAAAAATTAAACACAAATATACTTTCAATTGTAACAATTTTTTAAACAAATTTTTTCAACCCTATATTGACTGAATGATCGAAAAGAAAAAATAAATTGTAAAATAAATAACAATTACAAGCTAAAAGATGTCTGAAGTTCAATCATTTGTAATAAATAAATTGTTCCAGCCAGGCACCCTAAAAAAATACTTCAGTGGTTTCAAATTTTGTTATCTACTCATTTAGTTTTATTATTATTACCACCAAATGTAAATATTGGTGATAAGGTAAACAGCTCTGGCTGATAAAATACTAACCCAAATTCACATTAAGCAATGTTGTAGAAATTTTTGTGATGTTTAATGAAAATTTATTACTCACACTCCCTGTACGCATATTACAGACTATGTAATATTCTATGGTATTCATTTTAAAGTTTCTTTAACTAGACTTTGAGCTTTACTAAAAAAAAGTACATATGAACAAAATCCAAATACTGAAAATACTTGGTGTGAAACAATATTGTAACAATGAAAGATAGATATTAAACTATAAACTATACTTCCCTAGTTTCTCAACCCTTCAACTGTACCCCCCCCCCCCCCCCCCAAATCTATAAAGGGCTCTGCCTATGCTTGGTGGAAGGTCTGCTAGAGCCAAAATATTTCCTTTGAGCTGCAGAACTGGTGTATACAAAGCACATTTCATCATATAAAAAAAAAACAAAAAAAAATTAAAAAAAACAATAGCCCAGTGTTATCTCCTTATCTTGCCTTTAAAAAAGAAGACAATTAAGTCCTACCCGTATCGTTTAGTCATGCATGTTAATTAGACTTAAATTTTGCTAATTCATTGTTTTCCTGACTGATTCAGGCAATTCATTCCATGCTCTAATGGCAAAGGAAAAAGGAGCACTTTTATAAATGTAACCTAGCATACAGAATAATAAGTGTGCCTTTATTTATATATTTCTGCGTATTTTTTTATTAGCTTGTTTTTGAATATATTGTTAGTTATGGTTGAGTTTTTTAATGTATTTTTGCAACTTTGCTTTCTAGATTTTTGCACTGAAATATCTCTAGATTTAGGTTAATGCAGTGCAAATCTACCTCACCGTAAACAATTTTCATCACGCAAGCCATTCTCATCTACATGTGGCAAGACATCACTATCATGACAATATGTAAAATTCTAAAAGAAATTCCCCTTTTTACTTATTAATTATTGACCAAGAACAAAATAAATGCAGTCTGCTGCATATTGAATTGTTTAAACATTGTTTACATAAACGGTAAAAAAAAACATGATTACCAAGAATGGTATATTTAATCTTCTCTTCACATCAAGCCTATAGGCTCTGTAGTGTTCTTTGTTTCCTCTGTCTGTGGCTTTAAGTCTTAGGATCTCATACATTCTTCTTGCTTGTAACTAAATAGAAAAAAATAATTATTTAGTACAAATACAGAATTTTGTGTGTGTTTACAAACAATGTTATTTATTGATTGAGTAATAGACTGATTTCATTCTTCATTGGAAATCTTCCTTGATAAAACTGGCTCTGACATGACAGCAGTCAGTTAACTATTAGGCTAGTTTACTATGGCCTCCTTCAGTCGCGAAGCGACTATGAATCATCTCATGGAAATGAGATGAATGAGTGGGCATTAGCTGTGGTTGGAATGATGTTGCCCACAAATCAGTTCCCCCCACTCCAAGCAGCTGATGTATCCAAAGGAACGGCAGTGCCAATAGTTTGGGGTCAGCGGCGTCGCAGGTTCAGCCAGAGTGTAGCACTGGGTGCTGCAAACTGCCTTAGGGTCGCCAGCTCCTGATTTTTCCTCAGGGTTGACTCCCAAAGCCTTCCCATGTTTGGGTATAGCTGCAAGGCAACAGAGGTTTGATTTCAGAGTTTTCCTTTTCCTAGGTAGGTAGCCAGCCATGGCTAACGAGTCCCTCCTGCCCAAAGCTTACTGATTAAGGCGCCAGTTGCTGGCCTTTGCCCCTTCTCCTGTTAGTGAGAACAGTTCCGCCAGACACAATAATAGAACCACACGTGAAGGCCAGGAGCTGGACTGGTTGTCAGAGGCTATTTGAGACGTATGCCATTAGGAAGCATTTTATAGGTAGTGGAGTGCTTACATCCATTACCACTTCTGGCAATGACAAAAATACCATATATACACTAGATCAGTTTGACCATGGCACTAATCAGAAAATACCCATTGATAAAATAAAGGCCTATACAAAGCCAACTCCATTACATAGTAAGAATTAAAATAAGACAATGTACTTAAACAGTCAGAGTTACAATTTTTTTTAAAGGTGCTTAAATATTGCATGACATTTAAAACAGGATAAATTTCGAACATTTTAAAAAAGCACAATTACATTAAACCAAAAACATTTCCAATTAATTAATGATGCTTGGGATAGCCATTTAATATGGACAATAGCAGATGCTATTTGCAGCCACTGGAATTATTTTAGTGAAACTTTTGATTTTTTTTCATCATGGCTGTTTTAGAATCTAAAAAATACATAGTACAGGTTTAGTTGGTAATGAGGATATTTTTCTTTTAATAAAGTATTTTGAGATTAGGCATCTTTATTAGTTATGCTGTATCCCTGTAAGAACCTCATGATCTTTATATATTATTTGCCATGTTTATAGAAGTTCATCCCTCAATCATTTATTTCATTATAAATTACACCCCCCCCCCGCCCAAAAAAAAAAACAAACAACTCACAAACAATTTGTCTGCTACTACTAGATGATGCCTGTTCCATAAAAAAGTAGGGAAAGTAGTCAAAAATTATTATTTTTTTTTTGCTTTGTTTAAAAGAAGTCTACAAGAGTCAAATATTTAGGCTAAAAACAAAAAAGAGAGAAACTATGATCAAGAAAGTATACCAAGTTTCAAAGTCAGTCGAATTATGGCAAAAAAAAAAGGAGAATAACTCTTAGATTCAATTATTTATTACAAGTCAATTTCAATTTAATATCTAAAAGAGTACAGCACAATATTTAATCTATAAATTGAATAAAATAACATAATATAATTTTTAAGTGTCAGGCAGAGGGCATATTAAGGAAAGTTAACTGGCAATCTCATTAGGAAATTATTATGATAATCTTATGGTTTTTGTTTTGTTTTCACCCTAATGTATGCCTTCTGCCCATGTGAGGACAGTAGAACTAGAAACAATCATTTGGATGAAGAGAAATAGATCAACACAATAATTTGATGAACAATAGATATCAGAACTATGTCGAGAATAATATTTTTACTTTTGCACATAGAACTGGATGTAATCAAAACGAGTTAAGAATTACTAAATAAAGTCAACTGAAAAAGCTTATTTCCTGGAGTAGCGTAGAGTTAACATTTCCTAAATAACAAATCATTTCATTCCTACATGACATAATGTGACAAAGTCTTTAACCCAGAATGGTTTAGCCTACTGTTTCTGAGTGAACTATGGATATCTCCAGAGTTGTGTATTTTTGTATTGCCATCATTTACATAGACATGATCGCCAAAACTGAAAACCTAAATACTGAGGTTATGAATGACCTTGATGACATTCAGAGGCAGAGCCAATTAATAGATGTGCGCAGTGAGGTCAGAAAGTTGGTGCTGTATCAGTCAAAGAATCAAAAGGCTAACAAAGAAGTTTAGTGTACTTTACTTTGTAAACTATTGTAATCCTTATAAATATAATTCAATCTTGTTTTTGAGATTTCACAGTGATGACTTAATTTGTAATTACGAGGTTTTAAAACTTATGTACAAATTTACTTTCTTACACCTCATTCTAATATCTTAAAGTCTACCATCCAGAAAGTATAAAGCAATTCCAGTGTGCTACTGAACTAACTACTAGACCATGGGCGTAGCCAGGGGGAGAGGATCAGAATTTAGTGAATGATTTTTTGCTTTGATTTTGTTTATTTTTGGTGAAATTTTAATACTAAACTAGAAAAAAATCCAACCCCCCAAACCCCGCCCCTCCCCCGAAAAAAAATCCTGGCTACGCCCATGTACTAGACAATCTTTCTGATTAGTAGCCTTCGTAAGCATTCAGCCACTATGAGGTCAATGATAAGATGCCCCATTTGGTCCCTAGTGTTTCCTTAATATATGCGATATGTATGCCTGCTACTGATAGTAATATTCATTTGTTTTTAAGTCTATGAAGTCTAACTTAACTAAAAAAAATTTTTTCATAAAAAGGTTCTCTATAGTAATAACACAACAACCCAGATGACATCCAACCTAAACTGTCCAGATATCCTGTAATACACAAGCCCTTGAGTAGACATACCCTATTTAATTTGAGTTTTAACTGTCCAGATATCCTGTGATACACTAGCCCTTAAGTACACATACCCTATTTAATTTGAGTTTTAACTGTGCTTCATGGGTCATCTCATGTGAAAATCCCTGATTCAATTCAGATGGTTGAAAACTCTTTAAGTTACAGCAGTTTCTGGCATCAACAAAATCTCTGACTCTCTGAAAGTTTTCTGATGGATCTTCAACTGTGAGAAAAAAAAAGATCTTATTGATTCAACAATTCGAGGAATAGACTAATAACACCAACACATTTAGTCAGAATAACCATCAAGACTTATGACCTAAACGCAAGTACACCATAAATGACCTAATTCACAGTTAAAAAAAAAAAGAAAATGTCATAATCATGGTGCAGTTTTAGGAAAGATGAAATGCAATAAGCAAGTTAGAATCATCCAGATTTTCTTACAGCATGACTTAATCTTGCATTGCTAAAATTACCTTTTTTAAGTAGTCTCAAGAAAGGTAGGATTAGATTTTTTTTCTCTTCAATATTATTTTACCTTTTTTTTTTGTTCATTTCTTTAAATTGCTCTTATAATATTTTGCAACTGTAACTGTAACAGTTGTCATAAAACACAAAATTATTGCTTTAATATAAGTCTGTTCATGACTGTCTATCACGTACACATGCCAAAGTAATCTTTAACCCCTCAAGCTTCATATGGTAAAAGCCCTTAACTTCAATATGATTGTACAAGTTGAAAGTGTAATATCCAACCAAAGTTTACATTTATACAGGTTTAGCTACCATACACAGAGTGTCCTGTGGAATCACAATTAGCATCTCATGAAATAATAATTGATTCATTTCCATCTCTTAGTATTGCAAAACTAACGTTTTTTTTTTCCCCACATTTTTTACTGCTGGATGGACTTATAAATTTTGCACTAAAGGCAGATGATATAAGTGAACATATGTAGAAATTGTTTTAAAGTCTTAAAACATTTAGAGAGAATAATCCAGAAAATATAATGGCAGCTGATGTTAAAATGTTATCCCAAGGAATTTGACTGTACAGACTGAATGCACCATTTCCAATGCAATTCTTATTAATATTTTCTTTCTATAAGCAGTTACCATTGTTCCTGAAGTGCTAAGATGAACATGTGGATTCAAAACAGAAATTAGGCATGTTACATAAATATTTTTTTTTTTCTTTATGTGCGTTTCCTTTGCCTTCACATTCTCTTGCTGTAAAATCTCTCCAATTATTTCTGCTTTCACACTCAAAGATGAGAATGCATTATTAAATGGGCCATTTGTGCTGTTATATAAAAACTGTCTTCAATTGTGTGCTGTAGAAAATACACAGAAAAAAATCTTGAAGAACAGTGGGTTAAAAAAGTGCTGAGAAGCAAAGTCAGCTTGGTTCAACCACCAACCACAACCATTGTATGAATTAAATAGCATTGTACTTTGCAAATCACTTGGTAGTAGTCTAAGATTCATTGTTTTAATTTATTCCCTGCACATCAAGAATGATGTGAGTTAAGAAGATCAAGTCTTTTGTACTAAGACTTTTTTTCAAAATGAACACTACCAAGAAATGTATACTATGTGTACTATTTAGTAGTTTAAACCTTGCAGACTTTGTTTTCACAATGAATTGTTTTTGACAGAGATCAATTGGAAATTAGAAAAAATGAAGACAAGAGAGCACAATTTGTGTTCTTAGAAGTGCTGCGATATTGTATGTTTTTTTTTTTTTTATAGTTATTTTGCGATATACAAAAGAAACAACAATTCAGCGACTCCTTTAATGAACATGACAAGCAGACTGAACCATGCAGCAAGATAGAATAAGACAGGACAAGGCTATAAGATGAATTAAATACTTTAAGCTTATTTCCCAAGGTTGATGGCCAAAATTTTAGTAGCCAAGGCAGACTTACTTAGACTTAGATCATCCTGTGCCAGTCAATGGGCAGTAAATTGTCTCCATAGAAGTACGACACTACCAATGCTGGTATCCACTGCACTGAGATCCTCCATGAAGGTGCAATGCCAAGTTATATGAGGTTATATGTTTGCATTTCCCTTGTATGTTATTGCTACCCTCAGGATGCGCAATTCATGCAATGATATTTCCGTCTCACAGAAACATACAATAGGCTGCTAATATTTATCTCAATGCAGAGGTGCTATGCATATAATATTTATCTCATTGCAGAAGAGCCACGTATAAGTTTTGTATAGATGCTTTCAGAAGCAGTACAATACTGAAAACACATGCAAGAAAGATTTCTATGTTTGACTCTAAAATCTCAGCAGATGGTCTTTAAAAATTACAAATGACACTTACCTGTTATGTCTAATACTTCAGGTCTGTTGTAACAAATATTGTAAAATGTTTGAAGCACACGAACACATAGTCCCATTTTCTGGAATGGTGGTAAAATAAGAACCTGGCTGAAAAAAAAAGGACACACTATTTTGAGTTGTATTTTTATTTAACCCCCCCCCCCCCCCTTTTGTACAATTGATTTCTTCTTTCCTAACAGCATGGTAGGATCTAAGTAAGTAAGCATGTAAAGATTCCCAATTTAAAAAGATAACTGTATTTTTTTAATTAAAAATTTTATCTCAGATAACAATTTTACTGGTCTAAACAAAAGAAAATAGAAAGAATCTTTTGAACTGCTTATGCCTATTCACTTTGTAAAAGAATTTATTTATTTTAAAAGACATTTTTTGTGTGAAAATTTGGAAATAGTACCAGAATTGATGCTCTGAACAAATTGGATTCTTTTGTGGCAGAAATGTTTCATAAAATGAAGACTAGTTTGTTGGTAGTGTAAGCAACTTTTTTAGACACAGCTCTTTTGCCCTTAATCTAAGACCTGACCTTAGAAGAGTAAGTATATAATTTTGTAACAGTACCTTATCCTTGGTCTGATTCTAGAAGGATAAGCGTAGAAGTTATATACAGTCATATATCCAGCTGTAGCATACTTATGCTCACCATTCTCTTTGTATTTCTCGAATCTGTAGAGTAAAAGCTTGAAACTTTCAAATGCAACAAACTGAGTACTAAATTATAAGATTTAATGACAAAGTTAATAATAATAATTTTATTTATAAAACTCTGTTAACAAACCTAATCTAGGCTTAAGGCGCTGTGATAACATGAGAGCTAAAATGACAAACTAATCTAAAAAAAGTTTTAAACAGGTAGGTCTTAAAGTTCTTGTAGCATGTCAGTTTGAGATCAATGGGGAGTGAATTCCAAACCTTTGGTCAGTGCACAGAAAAAGCCAGCAGACAGTAGCTTTTGAGGAAGAAACATGGCACCACTAGAAGTGTTGAGTCCATTGAGCGCAAGGCTCTTTGAGGGACATGTGGAGTGATCAGTTCGCTAAGGTACAAGGGATTTCTTTGTCACAGATACACTGATAACAAAGTTCTAAAAAAAAAGTGAATGAAAAGTTTGTTGTCTTTACTTTGTCTACTTCATTTAATGAAACAAAACTTTATTTTTAAACTAAAGGCTTCAAAAACATATTGGTACTACTTTAACACAGTTCTGTTGGTCATATAATCATGCAATAAGTGGTAGTCATTTAGAAAAAATGGTGCTAATACCACAGTTAGAGAGAGAACAGCTTAGAACTTAACCCAAATAAACACATACACAAGAAAGAAATCCCACTGTTGATCATCCACATCAATGTAAGAGGCAGCATCGATATAGAATTTAATGAAAGACTGGAGCTTCACATGGAAATCTCGAAATCCTGGTTCCTCAATCTTGACATAGTAAACTTCAAAATGTTTTTCTTCTGAATTCTCTGAGAAAAAAGAAGTTGTTCAGATATCAAATCAATCATACATCTTAAAAACAAAAACTAAAAATACATCAGTATGAGAAAAAAATGTAGATACATATGGGGCAAAAACAAATAATATCCAGGTGTTTAACAAATTTTTTTTTACAGCTTTCAGCCTGGTTATGTAGTATTGATGGTCCTGGGTTTGAATCCTGTCCAATGCCTTGCAGGTGTTTTGTGCTAGAACAAAATTATAATCATTTCTGAAGTAGCATCAAGACCAATTCAGAGTACAATGTTTTCTTTTTACATTTCTTCACTTGTTGCTTACATGACCCAAAGTTTACCACTACATACAGACTTGGCAAACTCTACATCAATTTTTCTGAATACATCTCAAGAAATGTAGCCCTCTAACAATATCTTTGCATGTTTTGATTGTTTATATGGCATATTATGTTCAAACATTACTAGGAAGTAAAAATGTCCAGATGCTTAAAAGTTAGAATAAAGTTAGGAAATAGGAAGAACAATATTAAAATTGGTTGATTCTCAAACACCTTATAGCATTTCTCTTAACCACTTTTTCTTTTTAGAAATATATTAAATTAAAAATTGTGATTGAATTTATCATATCCATCAGTCTCTGCAATTTGTGATAGACTTCAGTGTAACACATTTGAAATGATAAAAGATTAAAGATGATTTCAAAGCGTCAACAAATATTTGTAAGCCATTAATTTAATTTTAAAACACTTTGGTTGATGATAAACCAAAATTTGATAAACTCTATCTATGCAGAGTGTGTGTGTGTTTGTGTGCACTCAATGGACTATATTTGATATTCTAAAACTACCAAGTAAAAAGCAGTTGAGTATAAAGAGTATAAATGTTTATAGAAGTACAAACTCACTTGGTGTCAATGTGTATGAATCAACCATATGACCAAACGGTTTGAAGTTGACATCCTCTGATAATGCTACTCTAAATGTGTCAAGGTTCGTAAAATAATTTGGAGGAAGTTCATTTGATAAAATCTTTTCTACATCATCAGGCTAAATGAAACAAGATAAAATGGAACATCTTTTTACTTTCTTTATTTAATGATAAAAAAACCCCACAAAAACTAAACAAGAACGTGTCTTATTTCAACAAAATAATTAAGCCAAAATTACCTTAATACCATGTTGATCTTCATGACATGATTCCCTGTAAGAGATGTTTAGATAAGGAATAAGTCTGGCTGCAGAGTAGTATATGTGCACATTCAAATTTTTATAACCAAATATCAATTCTCTGAGGAAAAAAAAGAGTTTTCTTATTATATAGACAGCTTAATTGGGACTTGCAAATATTTTAAACAAAAAGTAAACTAAAGGCCACAATTATTACTTGTTTCAAGAAAATTTAGAGTATTCAGTTTAGCTTTACAAATTTAAATGAAATGCTTGATAAGGAGCAACATGTACAATGAATACTAATTTTGTTTTTTTTTTATTATATTATTTCTTTTTTTTTTGTAGAGATGATTTTTTTTGCAAAGTGCTTGCTTTGGGACTTATGGTGGAGATTTTATAGGGTTTTGAGATTTCACCCAGAAAGAAAGTAATTTTAATTATAATAAATTGAGCCTTAATATATCTGAGTACTATAAAAGTTTACTGATTGTCCACAATATAAAGACATTTTACTTCAGGCAATAAGGTTAGAGTAAGTTATTTAGTGCATAGCTCTATAAAATGATTTTATGGACTCAATATAACAAAAACAATATATTCTGGGATAAACTTTTTTTTTCCCATTTCAACTCCACAAAATGATTGATAACATAAAACTCAAATGATTGAGGCCACACAATTGTATTATAGTTTATTACAGTTTTAGTAGATTTTACCACTTATTTGTTGTTGTCTATGAGACATGTCCAGCTTAGTAAATGAGAAGGACAATTGGCAAGTAAAAAATAACAAATGGAATGTAATCGACATGGAAACTGATTCAGGCCATAATTTGAAACACATTTATGGACCAGAGAAGACTATTTTGATTTCCCATTAAGAATGAGAGCCTATAAACCAGCTGTTAAGACAACAACTTAGTTTGAAGCTATCATTTCCTCTCCTATTAAAGCACTGCCTGCCATTTGGTTTCATTTAATTATTATTAATGTAATAAAAAGTAAAAGTGTGAATTTTTTTTTGTTATTAAAGGTCATATCCGTTGGTGTTTTAAGACTATATTCTACAAGTAGATAATAAAGAATTGTCTGTGAGTCCAAAGATTAAGGTAATGCAGTATCTCATGTGACAATGCAGACAGAGATCTGAGACCTGCATATTTTGTTATATCTAACAAAGATACTGCCATTGTCTGCCAAGGGTGTACTTTTATCTTCTTAAAGATATAGATTAGGATATAGTTTTACAAATCAAGCTTAATACTTCTTTAAGTTTTTGTTTCTTTGGTTCAATCCATGGTAAAAATTTTGTTTCATGTCTGCATGAAAATAAGTGACAATTTGTTTAATTAGAAAAATCAACATGTGTTGGATTCTTATTGTTAGTTAATTAGTTTAATTCATCAACAATCAAATTATATTTCACCTTTCTTTAAATAATGTGAAAGTATAAAGCTAAAATTCTTTTTGAAACAAAAATCTTACTCAGTTTTGAAGCTTTGGATTTTTAAAGTTGTATTTTTTTAGTTTTTGTAATTTTTTCCCACATAAATTGTAGTGTATAAATGCAAAATTTCTGCTTTTGTTTTCTTATAGTGGCATATTAACCACTATCTGATTATGTTTAAAATGCAATTCCTAAAAGTAGTTTGGAATAGCTAATATAAGAATTATAAAGAGTAATTTTAACTACTTCAACTATAATAGAGTAATATGTAACATAAAATAGTGACTCACGAATCTCCAAACAATTGATGAGTCATGTCTGGATGAAAAGTTTTACTCTCATCTTCAATGTCTTCCTCTTTTCTGACTGATGATTTAGAAAAAAAATAAATTTGAATCTAATGCATGTCAAATAAATCTTATCACAAAATGTCTTGAAAAATACAGATACAGTGGTAGCATTTTATATATTGTGGAGTGCTTAATCCATTACCACCTCCAACAATAGCAATCTTACAGAACCAGTATAACACTATTCAATCTCAAAATGACAGAAGTAACAGGATAATACAAAATTTGACGTCTTGCTTAAAAGACTGATAATAAAAGTTTTTCTTTACATCTATATGTATAAGATAAAACTAAGACTAAGACTAAATTTAGTTTTGACTAATTGGGTTTCACCCTCACCTATCCCTTAGTCTGTTCAATCGTTAGGGCAAGATCTGTTGACCATCTTTCTATAATTTTCAAAACCTACTGACTTTTCTGTACATGAACTTAAACTCTGAGCTCTGACACATTACATGCTCCAGTACATTCAAGAAGAAGCCTAACTGGAGCTTAGCAGTCCAGTGGTGAAAGTTAGGCTTCTGAATTGAGGTACATGAGTTTAAATCTAAGTAAAGACAGTAATTTTGAGCTTTCTGATTTTTAACATGCCTCTGAATTGACCCAACGCTAATGGGTAGCTAGCCTTAGTCTGTGAAAGTAAAGACAGTTGGTGAAGTTGACACACTTGTTAACCATTAGCCATAGAATCAGACCAACTTAGCAGCCTCTGCCAATGTACCCAAGGTCTGAAAAGGAAACTTAAGTTTGCTGCTTATTTCTCTTATTATGTGCTCAAATTGCTATGAGCCTTTACATATATAAATTTTAAAATTATTATTCATAAAATGGTTCCCAATTAAGTTACAAATTTACAACACTAACATTAATAAATCTATAAATACCTAGCTTAAAATAGATGACATCATTGGCCTTGTTCTTGAATGATTCAAGGTCACTCTTTTTAGCTACAGATAAATCTAAAACAGAAAGAAAATTTAAACATCAGAACAATAAAATCAACTAAGTTATTAAACTAAATTCCATAACTATACAGAAACAGTTATACATAGATATTTTAACATTTCTCATATTTGGGTGGTTTGGAGGCCTTGTGGCGCTCCTAATTATTTTCTGAATGAATTTTTTTTTTCGATGTAAGTTTTTAAAAAATGTATTGCTAAGAATACAATATAAAAAGTAGTAATTTGTTAAAGTGAAATATAAAATGTATTAAAAACTAAATTACTGCAATAACAAATAAAACTTTGCATGTTTTTTTCAACCTTACGCCCTTGATGATGTCACTGAAATCATGAGTAAATCACTTTCAATACTAACTAGGGTTAGAATTCAATGTTCAGAGGGTATTTCTGAAATTTTTATCTTTAATAATGCAAGTTAAAATAGCTTCTTAGATTGGTCTTTTTCATAGCCATTTTTTTTTAAAATCTATCAAATATACCAATGGAACCAACTCATTACTAAGACTAGGTTCTGAATTGAGCATGCTACAAGCAGACACTTCTTAACTACAAAAGTATTGACAACAATAAATTTTTGAGTCAAGTATTGTTGGTAAAATAAAAAAAAATGAATGAAAAATTTAATTTTAAAGTTGCTGAAATGTGGAAATTTTGATAATGTGGAGGCCATGGGCAGTAGCCCCTGCATGCCCTCCCCTAAATAGAGTCCTAATTCAGTGATTGGTGTAGTCACAATTTATTCCAGTTTAGATTAGGTCAGGTGCTGTGGCATTGTATCTGTTGGAATCTAAATACTAAGAACAAGAGTCATAAGACATCATTAGACTAAGTAATGATCGCTAATATATTTTGGATCGCTTTTCTTGTACTTCTATATCTCCTATGTTGTCTACTTCGTTCAAATTAAGTAATATATATGTCTCCTGGGGCTGAGAATGCTGATGCAAAGTATTTATTTAGTTTGTTTGCTTTAGTTTCATTAGCATTATCACTTTGATTTTTTAAGTTTCATCAATATGGGGAGATTCCATGACAGTTTTTCATTTATTAAAACACCTAGGTATTGTGCATTTTAGTCTGTCTGTCGTTTTAAGATCTATAAGTGGAATTTATTATTTGTATTAGTTTCTTTGTTACTCTTAATAACTGACATTTTTCTGGGGGGAAAGACCTGACGTTCCAATTTGATTTAAATTTCTGTAATTCATCTAATTCTCTTTTCTGTATCTTTTGTTGTTTTTATTGTTCTTTATATTATGCAATGATCTGCAAATAATCTGACTTTTGTTCCTGAGCTTATGCAATTTGGTAAATCATTTAAATGTAAATTGAAATTAGTAGCGGACCTAAGGTTGTTCCTTGAGGTACACCGGAGTTTAGTGTTATTGGTGTAGATAATCATAACATTATACAGATATACATTTTTATTAAGACATACAAAGATGATCTAGATCTAATCAAGATGATAGATCTATAGTAATCTATACTTCTAGATCTAGCATATCTAAATTAAAAGACTGTGTCTCAGGCTGGGGACTCATAATTATGATAAATTTTATAATCATATATCAGGTGTCTGTTAAAATAGAATAAATAGATCTAAAATGCAGAGAAATATATTTTATCTTATATAATACAGACGTTACTTCAAAAAAGAACATGATTATGCCATATGTGTCATGAATCTAGTCATGCATGTTAACCAATGACTTAAATTCTGCCAAATCACTGGTTTTCTTGGCTGGCTCAGGTAACCCATGTGCCTTTATCTTTGTGTCTTTCTGAGATTAGATTTTGTTTAGTTTAGACTGTAATAGAAGATTATGGTTCAGTGTTTTATGTCTTTTGTATTTATTAGACACAAGAGAAAGTGTGTGAGATGAACCATAGTCGTTCTACGACTGAAGGAGGCCAATCAATCTCAATAATTGCTACTTTACTTTTGAGCCTTCTCTCCTGATGGCTTTCTAAATTTAGTGATTCTACTAAGGTACTAGACTAAAGCCTAAATTTGTTACTTTAGTCAGATGTGAATATTCTTGTCTCAGTTATGAATCTCACTGCTTTATTTTATATCAATACAACTGTAAGACTAAAAAAAATCTAGAATCTAGATCTATAGACTTACTGTCACTTAGACTATTATAGAGTTATCTAGATTAGATCTACTCATCATTTCATGGTCTACTGTGACCTGTCTCTATAACCTAACCTAGATCTCATAATATGTAATAAGGCTTGTCTTTGAGTCCGAAATTAGTAAGGAATGCAGTATTTCCCATGGCTGCACAGCCCCAGCTGTGACCTACATAATATGTAACATATTTTGCCACACTCAGGGCAAGCATAACCATTGTCGGCAGGTGGTCGATTTAGATTTTCTTTTCGCTGTCTGCGTCTGTCCTCGGCAGCAGATTTTCTTATGGTCTCTAATGTGTATCCCACAGCCTTTGTGAGTGATCTCCAGCTGTCTCATTCTGATGCCGCATGCAACCAGGTGCTCTTCAAAGGGGCAAAGGCAATCTTTTGTGGTAAGCTAAAATTAAAAGGTGGTAGGCATAACAGAGGCACCCCATGGAAATGCTTCAAAGACCAGATCTCTATATTTATATAAATATAGCCAAGGCAATATAGATTCTAACTCTAACTTTAAAGTCTAAACGCTTACTCTTAGTAACGACTTAGTAATATACCTATCTATAACTTAGTTATTAATTAATCATTAGTCATGATTAGTAATCTAGTATTATCTAGAATCTAGTCTAGATTTATGAAAATTTACGAATCAAGATTACAGTAACAATCCAATGAATTTTAAAATGAATCTATCTTATCTTAACTTTTGTTTTCTTATTTATATAATATTAATAAATTTAATTTTTATCTTAATTAGTATAGACTATACCACTATAGAGTCTCTAGTCATAGTTTACAATGACAGTCTTCTACTAGATCTACTAAATAGTAAAATAGTACTAGATTATAATTATGATAATATTAATTAGATCTATATTTACTATCTTAACTATCTACTAAATAATCTACATTGCTCCACTACACTGACTACAGTCTAGACTACTCTAGTTCTAGATTTGTAGATCTAGTACAGAACAGACGTTACTAAACTTCAAAAAAAGAAGATTATTACGTCCTGCGCGTCATCTAGATAGATATATCTGATTGGCAATGTAAATTAAGATAATTAAATGTATAAATTTAGACACAAATGACTTGTTAGCTAAACTAGCTTAGAGATCTATGTTATTGTTTGTATTATTTTCATTTTGTTTCCTTACTCACCCGCCATGTTTGGTTTTGCCGCGAAATGTGGCCAGGTATTTCATTTTTACATTTTTTAAAAATCTAGATCTACCTGAAACTAGATTTAGTTCTATATCTAGAAGTTCTCAATGACAAATCCGTAAACGATTTTATATATACTGATAAACGTAAACTATTTTTAATTAATATTAAGGCATTTCGTTTTCTTTGTTAATGTAAAATAAAATATCCCACTCTGTAGATATAAGTGCCAGTAGCAAAATCTTTTACTTAAAAATTTAAAGCACCTCTGTGAATGAATTTTACTTGTAAAGGTCTAGAAAATCTAGATCTGATTAAAACAAATTTAAAATATTTTAAATAAATATACGGGCTAACAAATCTAATGTTTCAATAAAGATCAGGATGGCAGCCTGGTCGTGCGGTTGGCGCGCTGAACTGTCGTTCAGATTTGTCGAGGGTTCAAACCCTGCCCGCTCCCATCCCCCGTCGTCCTGAGGGAGGTTTGGACTAGGAAGTAAACTATCTTCAACTCTGAAGGAACATCCGAAACAATGTAAAACATTTTACAGATGGGAATTATTTTATAATAAAAAAAAATTAACTTGTAATTTTATAATTTCAAGTCGGCAGAAATAACCTCAAAGAAATATAATCAGAGTAGTTGCCCCTATCTTGAGAGACAAAAATAAGTATGTTTTATTTGTCCATTATTTATCTTAATTTCTCTCCATTCAGTAGCGTACACATAGACATAAATAAATATAGACTGGCCGATTAAAGAGTTTTATGAAACGAAAATTTGTAACTGCAATTTTTTGTACTTTATTATAAAGCATTTATGAGCAGTATAAAAGTTAAGTATTCATATCTATTTCAGCCGTAACCTATATAAGTATTACAATATTTTCACTAGTGTTTTTGTTTAATCTCTCAGCGTTAAGATCAAGCAATTTTTCATAATTCGGAAATCCGAATACAATAGATATACATGTTTTCAAGTTACATGAAGTTACTTCCTTTTTCCAGTCTATATTTATTTATGTCTATGAGCGTACATCTCTGTGCGTGTTACCTGCAAAGTACGAAATTTTGAAAGTCAAAAAAATAAACACAAACTACGCCCGTTGCTGTATTGCTGTAACAATGTTAAGAAATTAATATTTTTAAAATTTTTTACTTGGCATTCTTTGTGTTATTAGACTGTTTATTTCTGGCATACATAAAAAAAACATCAATGTAAACCTTTTCATTTTCATTTTTTCACCTTCACCTATCCCTTAGTCTGATAAACGGTTTGGGCACCACACAAGATCTGTTGACCGACCTTCTCCATTCCGTTTTTTTTTGCCTTGAATATAATTTCATGAGAGACCTGTCCATTCTCTTATGTTTTCTTCCCAACGCTTTTTCTGTCTGCCTCTTTTTCTTTTACCTGGTATTGTTCCCTGAAGTCTTTGCAAGCCCTAGGAACCTTTTGATGTGGCCAAAGTATTTAAGTTTGCGTTTTTTTTTACAATAATTAGTAGGTCATCGTGGGGGTTCAGTTGCTGTACTTATCCTGTTTCTAATCTCTTCATTTGTGATGCGGTCTTCGTATGTGATACTTAGGATCTTTCTGTAGAATCTCAATTCCATTTCTAGTAGCCTTTTCTCAAGATCTGCAGTCAGCGTCCAAGATTTGCAAGTAATAAAAGTAATAAGGAGACACAAATATTAAAGAACATTTTTAGCTGTGATGTATTGAATTTCTAAGCAAGAATTAGTGTTTGATAAACATTCTTAATAACAGAAAGAAACAAAAAAAAAAAGATACCATTCAATTATTCTCAATAATGGATGATATCACTCAGGATCATTTTCTGATATTGTTTATCTCCATTGACGGAATACCCTAAATAGTAGACTAATTTCAGCCAAGAGAAAGAAAAAAAAAAGCTGCCCTGTCAGATAGCCATAAGACAGATGCATATACATGCACGAACTGTGGCAAACTCTGCCGCTCCAGAATAGGCTTGATCAGTCTCTCTCTCCAGATTCTGGCTCATCTCAAGACGTAACCAAAGCCAGTGACTCATCTGGGCGCATCCATTGTCTTCCGAGACAGAAGGAGACATATATATATATATAATTTCTTGAATTTCTTAAATGAGAGTACAAGAAGTCTGCAGACTTGGTTAAATGGTAATAATGGGTTGGATGGCTGCCTGGTGTGTGAGTTGCGCTCTAGACTGGACGGTCCTGATCTCGAACCTCCCCCCCCCCCCTCGCCGTCCTGAGGGAGGTTTAAGCTAGGATGTAGAAATCTTCAATTCTGGAGGAACATTCGAAAAACAAACAAACAACCCCCCCCCCCCCCCCCCAAAAAAAAAAACCCCGTAAAATAAAGCAAAAGGAAAACAATGTTCAGTACAATGGTTTTGGCCGCTATGTAACTGACAAAGGCTTGAAATCTTTTAGTAATCTAGCAAACTTTTTGGAGCGTTCTTTTATTATAAACGGTGATGAAATCTACAAAACAAATTAAAACAACTCCTATTAAACTGCCCGATATAGATCAATTTTTTTTACAGAGATAAAATCTGACATTCAAATAATGAAAGTTAGGTTTATATAAAAAGAATATTTTATTTTTACTACAATCGCCAAAATATAAATTATTAATATTATTACTTGCTTTGAATGAAAGAACAAAATCAATCGACGTATGACAAAGCTGTTATAAGGAAATCAGCGTTCACTGAAGGGAACAATTGTTTGTCACATATTTATTAATTGATATGAATTATTGGAATTCGGTACTCGTAGCGCCTTGGACAACTTACTCACCTCTCCGCAGAACCTCCTCCTATTAATTTTAACTGGCCAGTGTACTTGTCCTAACTAATTATACACATGTTTGTGTTTATTTTTTGTAGCTTTCAACTTCAAGTCAACTGTCTCGATCTTATTCTGTCTTGTCGATTTTGCATTAAGACTTAAAATCTAAGATTTTTCGCTATGTAAACAGAAAATAATAGAATCTCTAATTGAATCAAGTAAAATAAAGAGAATAAAACTTGAGTCGAATCAGCTGTCGACATTGTTACTACTTCATTCTTATCATAGAAGGCTGTGACAGTCTCCCGTGTCAGTTGTAATTTATTGCTCTTCCATTCCCCCCGCCAACATACGCTTCACCACCCCTTTTCATCGCTCCCCCCCCCCCCCCTTCTGGATTGCCGCTCACACCAAGAGCTTTGTGTGACAGAAAAGGATTTCAAATGGGACAGTGGGGATTTTCTCCAGTCCCACTTGGCTTGTGTGCAGCAAATAGTGGGGCAGGCTGGTTCTACTGCTACTGTCTACTTTAGTTTAGTCAAATATGCAGCACATGTTAAGTAGAATTTATAAAACTATTGACTGACAGTGGCGTAGGTATTAGGTAGGGTGGGGGAGAATTTCAAAATCCCCTTGGGCCCCCCACTCGAGGGGGGCCCCTAATGAGTATTTTTACATTAAATATTACGTAAAATGCAAGGACCCCAAAGAGGACAAGCCTCCCGGGCCCCCAAATGTTGAAAAATTCCTAACTACGCCCCTGTTGACTGAAATACATTTTCCATTCAATTTTGCAAATCGGTTAAGTTCTTGTTTAGTTAAAATTAAGGTATCCAACAATCAAAGACCTAAATGAAAGCCTACTTACAAATTGTTAAAAACTTGCATGTAGCAATGTCATGCAGTATTTAACACTAGCTGGAGTCTAGACAGATTGTTCAGTTTTTACGTGAAGTTTGCCAACAGTAGACTGGGATTAATGTTGTCTGTGTCCATTTCGGCAATATTTCGTGATCAGGCTACTTACCGACTTCTACACTCTGGGCAACACTCTTCTGACGCTCTGTAAACAAAGTAAGATTTAGTCAACGCAGAAACATAATGGGATTCAATGTAAGACTTGGCCACTTGGAAAATCAAATATCTTATATAATACAGACGTTACTTCAAAAAAAGAAGATTACGTCATACGCGTCATGCATATTAACCTATGACTTAAATTCTGCCATTTCATTGGTTTTCCCGGCTAGCTCAGGTAACACATTCCATGCTCTAATAGCACTAGGGAAGAAGGAGCACAATACAGACTAGAAACAGGAAAGCACACCCACCAAAGAAGCAAGGCTAGTTCTTAAAATAAAAATAGATTATTGTTATTGGGTTGACTGAATGGTCCCAAGAAAGTTGGATTAGGAAAACCATTGCCTTTCGAAAAGAAAAAGTGAAACACTGTCCTTAAAGAGATAAACTGTCTATCTAAAAATAGTAAAGTTCTCCTTTTAGATCTTGCAATGTATAGGGAAGATGATGTTAAGGTCCTCCGTTTATTTGACCAACGGTTAAAGAGAAGGGTGTCATGTGGCCAGCACAATTACCAACCGCCTTTACTTTTCCCAACTAAATTCAAGTAGCCATTAGTGTTGGATGGACTCACGGTCGTACTAAAATTCCCGAGATTAAAATCCCAGTCTTTAGCGAGATTCGTACCCAGGACCCCAGGTTTGGAAGCCAAGCGCTTAACCACTCACCACGCCCCCTAATTCTCATTGGAGGACTCTTTTCTTTTTTCTCTTTATGGTTTTCTTCTACCTGTTATTGTGTCCAAAAGTTTTTTTCCCCCTCAATCTGATCTTGTAACAAGTTCATACAATCTAAGTTTTTTTCCCCTCAATCTGATCTTGTAACAAATTCATACCTTTTAAGTTTTTCTTCCTCAATCTGATCTTGTAACAAAGTCATAGCATCAAAGTTTTTTTTCCCCCTCAATCTGATCTTTTAACAAGTTCATACAATCTAAGTTTTTTTTCTCAATCCGATCTTGTAAAAAGTTCATACAATCTAAGTTTTTTTTCCCCTCAATCTGTTCTTGTAACAAGTTCATACAATCTAAGTTTTTTTTTTCTCAATCTGATCTTGTAAAAAATTCATACAATCTAAGTTTTTTCCCCCCTCAATCTGATCTTTTAACAAGTTCATACAATCTAAGTTTTTTTTTCTCAATCTGATCTTGTAAAAAGTTCATACAATCTAAGTTTTTTCCCCCTCAATCTGATCTTGTAACAAATTCATAGCATCTAAGTTTTTTTGTTTTTCAAGTCAATCTGATTTTGTAATAAATTCGTACCAACTTAGGTGTTGTTGTTTTTTTCAAGTCAATTTGATCTTGTAACAAGTTCATATAAGTTTGTTTTTTTTGGCTTAGACAAGGTTAAGCAGACGACCAAAGGGCTCCGTTGTATTTAGATTTTATAACATAACTTTATTCTATATAAAGTGTTTCTTGAAGGGCGTAGCTGGCTGATGAGATCTATCACCATCTCAAATGTAACCATATAATTTTATTCTTGCTAAAGTAAGAGCATTAGGAATGGGTTAGCTAGGGTAGGCTAACGAATGAGGTCTTTTATGTTTAACAATTTTCAAACCACCTAGGTATTGCAAAAAAAAACAACAACAAACAAACAAAAAACAACAACAATAAAACAACAAAAAACAAACAAACAATAACAAAACAAAAACTAAGCAACCGTATAGTCTTATCCAGAACAAGATATCGTCTATCTCTGATATTTCCATAGAAAGTATTTTTAAAATCCACAGAGTGTACTCTAGATCTATACCCCCAGTCAGTTAGAGTTTGGGCTGCACGCATCGCTGCTTTATCGTCAAGTTAAGAAACTTTCTTCCACACACGTAGCCATTAAGATAGCAACCCGGACAGTTGGACACCATATGGACTCTTTCGTTGGGCACGCTAGGGAGAGGGGTATTTGTCGTGGTTCTCGTCATAGTCACGTGATTCTAATTAAAGCAATAGACATTAACCACAAGTAGCGTTAACCAATGGTCCCTCCCACTAAACCATCTCCATATTGTGCTAAGACCATCACATGAGCTGTTCACTTGCTTCAAGAGATGATCTTTGTCAGAAGACTTGCCACAAAGAGTATACAAGACACAGTAGTTTGATATGGACTTACAAGAATTGCGAAAGTTTGACTAAATGTTAATATCATTTATTTTTTTTTACACGAAAGTTTAGATTCTGTTTTCGGCTAAGTAAATCATTGAAATGATAGTTTCTACACTCTACGTCCACTAACTATCTCGTTTAAACATTGAGTTATGCCCCCTTTTGTAATAAGCTCATTAGGTTAGAGAACGTCTTCTTATCTTATATAATATAGACGTTACTTCAAAAAAAAAAAGGATATGATTACGCCCTTCGCGGTATGCATCTATTACTGCATGCTAACCAATGACTTAATTTCTGCCTTGTCACTGGTTTTCAAGGCAAGCTCAGGCAAGACATTCCATGTTCTTATTGTACTAGGGAAGAAGCATTTGCATAAATGTGTCCTAGCACATGGAGCGAGGAATGTGCCTTTATCTTTGTGTCTTTCAGAGTATTTTATTAGATTATGTTTTTGTATTTGAATATTATGGCTCAATGTTTTATGTATAATTGCTACTTTCATTTTGAGTCCTCTCCTGAAGGCTCTCCAAATTTAGTTATTTTACTAAAGGTGTTATTCGAGTCAAATGTGAATATTCGTTTGTTATGAATCTCACTGCTCTATTTTGTGTCTGCTCAAGTTTCTTAATTTTTTCCTGAGTTGAGGGGTCCCTAACAGAGGATGCATATTCTATTATTAGCCTAACCAAGGTTAAATAACAGTTTAGTTTTATGTTCTTATTTGATTTATCCAAATTTCTTTTAAAAAGTCTACTTTTTAAAATACGAGTGAACATAATTATTGTGATAGTCGTGCGGTTTGCGCGCTGGACTGTCGTTCGGTCGTCTCGATGCCATCTCCCGTCGTCCTGTGGGAGGTTTGTACTCGGAGGTAGATTATTTTCAACTCTGAAGGAACATCCGAAACATGTTAAACATTTTTCTGTAACATGAAAAAGGGTGAAAGCAAGGCCGTCTACATCTGGCGTCTCACCTTCTTAGAAAACTTAAAATCCGTGGAAAGAAGATGAAGAAGTCGCCTACGTCCGGACTCTGTAGAGAGAGAGATCACTGCCTGCGTGCCGAACGGCGCGGGAGACCTTAAGTCTAAGTAAGTAAAACACAAATCTAGACCTAGATGTCTGTGAGGAAAGACACAAAGAAATGTAATTCATCGCTTGAGCGTGCGTTTACGTCCCCTCTGTTCTAGATCTCTGTTTCTACGGCGTCCTACAGTCGCTTTAGGACGGTCGGAACGCCGCCGCCCACACAACAGTTCACTCACAGCGAATGTGTTCAAAGGAACGGCAAGTGCCAAGTCAGTTAGGGATCAATGGCGTCGCAGGGTATAGCGCTATGTGCTGAAAGATGCCTAAGGGTCATCGATTCTTGATTTTTCCTCAGGGTTGCCTTCCGAAGCCTCTCCCAGATTGGGCATAGCTGCAGGGGTTTTGAGTTTTTACTACTAAATGTGAATGTTTTTTAAAAAGTGTCTAGGAATTTTTTTTTCCTAATTAACGTTGTAACTTATTGCAAGAAAGTGATAGACTGATCTTATGAATACAAATAATAATACAGATATGAAAAATCAGCTAGGAAAACCAATGACTTAGCAGAGATTAGGTCTTTAACATTATGTTGACTTGTAGTACGAAACTGCTGATAGACAACTAAACCGATGTAGGCGTAACTTAACTAGTAAACCTGAAATGATTTGAGTAAACTTATTTTTGTGAATAAACTAAATAGAACTTTATTTATAATATAGATAAAAAAATCAAGTTGATAATGAGACAAAATAAATTTAGCAGACTTCAGTAATAATATTTTAACAAAATCTAACTCACTACAATAACACAACCTTTCAGTCTCACGTTCTGGAGTCGTCTCCCCTAACAAAACCCAAACGACGACAATGCCACCTATGTTGTATCATTCACAACCAATCGCTAACCTCTTCCCACCGTCACCATAGAAACGCACAGACACACTCCATAACACATGATAAGATTAACACACGGATGCGTCTATGACACAATTATGTTCAGTTAGAAGTAATGTCTACAATAAGATAAGAGGGTGATTACACTGAGGACCAAATTAACTGAGTGGGTCGCATTCGACAGATACTATTGGATACTCTATTGGTCATTTAGCTCTTTTTTTTTTTTTTCCTTTGCTTTCTTTAAAAAATTGTTACAATTCTTTCGTTGTAATTTATGTAAGTATAGAGTTTTACTATGTCCAGTCATGTATGACGACCTGAAGTTATATTTTTTATTGTAATAATAATAATAATAATAATTTAGCTAATGAGTTAAGTGAATAAATCAAGACAAAATTTAGTTTTACATAGAAACGTATTTATTATTATATAAACTAATCATATTTTATTATACAATATGTTATCACTTTTTTTTGGAGTCAGCTACTATTTGTAGAATTTATCTTTTAAAATGAAAGTCTACACATCTGAATCTGAAGATACCGGCTAGCAAAGTAAAACATCAAATTGGACATATCGAAATGCCATTAAAATGTCCAGTCGTGTAGTGCACATTATCCAAAGTTATATTAATTATAATACAATGTGAGAGATATTGTGATAAAACAATATGCGAAGTATTTTTCTTTCTCAGACCTGTTGGATAAAAAGAAAACAACTATGCATCATTTTCAGTTAAAGGCTAAGTACTAAATCACAAAATATCAGGCTCATAAAATATCAACTGTATTCCCACAGTATATTAAGTAAAGTCGATAGACTCCTGTTATGAAGTTACAAAACTAACATCCCACAATATTACTTTCAAACAATATTTCCAACAAAATAAAAATAAAAAAAAAGCCACGAACATTATTTACTCAATCTCAAATTAACTATAGGCAAGATGGCGGGTAGGTTTCAAGGTCAGGGTATTCCGAAAAGCTTACCACATGGCCGTGGAGATTAAATTCAATACAAACACAAACATGATTTTACGAAGAAATTCATTGGTTAATATCAAATCAAATAGAGACAGACACTTTAAAGTTTGTTAACACCTAGAACAAGATGGACATGATAGCCCAGAACAGGGAACCATCCTGGAACAAGATGGACATGATAGCCCAAAACAGGGAACCATCCTGGAACAAGATGGACAGGATAGCCCAGAACAGGGAACCATCCTGGAACAAGATGGACAGGATAGCCCAGAACAGGGGACTATGGAGATCATTTGGTGGCGTCCAGTAAATGTGACGCGCTGAAAGTAATGTTTACATTCACAAAGCAGACGTGTATTTTTCCTTTTAACTTCTTTTATATTTTATAGGAAATAAACTCAATTTAAAAAAGAAGCACCTCACTATTATAGCTAATAAACATAAAATTATTATTTTAATTTTAAAAAGTTCTTTACATTAATTTCAATAGAACTTTTGACCAATACATTTATAAAAATATATAGCAAAAATTACAATTAAATATGCTTATTATATCATAATATTACCAATTCAAACATTCTTTTTTATTTCTGTCGTTCAAAACAAAGAATAATTTATGGCAAGCAGCCAAGAGTGAATGGATTTACTCGACACATTGTTTACATACATACAGAAGGGACCATGACCACATACATTAGCCAGTCAAAAACATTGGCCAGCCTATATAGACCCACATAAACGGCCCCATCACCAACATCAGGGGCGGACTGGGTGTCAAAATCGGCCAGGGCATTACCATACGATTCTGCTCAACATTTGATTGCATATGCATCCAGCTGAACGTAACTACACGTTCATACTAGTTCGACTTCTATAGGACAATTACAAATATAGGTCTAATGTTGTTTGTGGATCTCTTAGTGTAAAGAGAATTGACACTCACAGAAGCACGTATAGGCCTAAGCGAAACCATTTTTTCGGAATATGTGACTATATGACTAGTATTACACAGTTAAGTGTTAAGATCTTTTATAAAAGGTAAAGCGAAGCCAATCACATTTACGGAGCTGACATTTAATGTAGCCCATTCGCCAGCCCCACCGAGCATTTGCCCAGTTGCCCATAAAGCCAGTCTGCCCCTGATCAACAAAGGTAGATGGTTTAATAGAATAGACCCACAGGATTTGGCTTTTCTAAATACAGTGACCAATATATTTGTTCGAGAGAAGAGATTCTCATCCAAAGTTGATATGAAAAACCTGCATCGTCATCGTGCTTGGCTCATTTCTTCCGCAACAAAAGTAAAACGTATATTTGACAATTTTGCAATTACAAAAAACTTGAATCAATGTTTAATGATAATGCAAAAATGTTATCATTGCTGATCTACGTATATTTTATACATTCGAAAATGTACAGAAATATATATATACATTTATTTTTATGAGCTATTAATTTTTTTTTTTGTATTCTGATAGAAACAGACCATATACTAAATAATACATGAACTGTTTCAAAACTAATTTTTGAATATTAATATATTCAAGATTCTTGTTATATAATTCTTTATAATTTCAAACATTTATATTTTATTTTGTACAGTTATCATATTTAGATGGCAATCATTCCAAGTAATAGGGTTATTTGAGTTATGAAATGTGTTTGTTTGTATTGTTTATTTCTGTGTAATAAAAGTTGCTATTTCAACTCTGCTTTGCGTATAAGCGTTTCTGTTTTTCAATTACTTTTTAAAAATATATAGGTTAGGCTCAACAAATTAGCATTAAAAAATAATGACTAGTTTGGCGTGAACGTATCCAATAATGGCAAAATAGACTAGCATTGACATCATAGACTAGAATGAATCTATTTTATAAGAACACGACTAGTTTCAGCTCAGTCACAGAACTGACATCAACATGCACATTAATCCACTAAAACTATTTCATAAACATATTTGACATACATTGGCAAACATAGGATACCAAATGCCTGAGACCTTTACATCAATCATTATATGCATACATATAATTTACAAGCAATACTTGTAGACAGATAATAAGGACTGAGAGGGACTATTTATTGTGGTTACAAACGAAACTACGTACATACCGTGATTTAAAATAACGATTCACCATCATTTTTATGTAGCCGTATTTTTTTCTTCGGTGTACGCCTCTAAACCATTTCTAGTAATCAGGTGGCCAATCAGATCATTTCTGATAATTCGATGCTTCACTCCTTTCTTCCTGGATCGATACTTTATTTTTTCTTGCTATTCATTTTTATTTAAAAAAAAATTGATCCCCCCCCTCTTCCTTTTTTTCTACAATTAAATGGGGAGAAATAAGGATATTGCTGACAAGTGCAATCAATTTTTTTCTTTTGGTTATAACAGTATAAAAAAAGTTACAGATTTAATGACAAACACTTGAATGCCATGTATTGTCTTGTTTCTGACTGACATAGTCTATAGTCTGTCTTGACATTCAATCACGTCATTAAAATTTGGTCCAGTTTTTCACTATTCTAAGAAATAGACGCAGATCTACAGTGAATCTAGAGATGAACAGTCCTCGTGTTTGATTCTCGAGCAGTCACGTGGGCTATTGCACTCGTCTTTGATTGGCTTGTCAGGGCCGGTCAGCTTTGCCAGATTATTTTCTTTCTTCCATTTCATACGTCTGTTCTGGAACCAGATCTTGATTTGCCGCTCAGTAAGCCCCAACATGTGAGCTATTTCTATTCGCCTACGTCTTGTCAGGTACCGGTTAAAGTGGAACTCTTTTTCTAGCTCCAGTGTCTGGTAGCGGGTGTACGTCTGACGTGTTCGCTTCTGCTCAAAATGAACTTCCGCTGAAAGTAGACAAGAAATCAAATATATATATATATATTTAAAATCTAAGTAGAGAAGATTTTTTTATTTCACTTAATGTTCATTATAAATGTTGAAACATTAAAATCAGAGTTGACAACAATGTATAGGCCTAATACTTCAAGTTATTTAAGATTTATATTGAATAGCCCATATCCAAACATTAAAAAAGATCTAGCTTCTTTTGTATGTGCCAGAAAGATCCCACTACCTCTTCTTAGATATGAATCCTTGTAACTATTGGTCGTAAATTTTACGAACCAATATATTTGGTACAGATCAATGCGTTCTATTCAAATCGGTATAGTCTTTATAGATCAATATATTTTTAGCATATCAATATATCATTTATAGACCAGTATATTCTTTTACATGGCTGCCTGGTCGTGTGGTATGTCGTTCGATAGTTATAATTGTCCCGAGTTTAAACCCTGCCCGCTGACATCCCTCGCCGACCTGCTAAGGCTTTGGGTTCGGATGTCATCATCTTCAAATCTGAAGGAACGTCCGAAACATTTAAAATATAAAACAATGTATTGTTTAGTGATTCGTTATAGATCAATGTATTCTTTACAGATCAATAAATTTGTATAGATCAAGTTTTTGAAATGATTTTGTTTGCCTTGTCACAACTTTTACAAGCGGTAAGCAGTTATGGACATTACCATGCGCGCATCATCGGTTACGCATCAAACTAGTAATACATTTCATCAGTTAAATCGTTAAAACATCATTTCCAAACATCACTTTTGTAATAAATCTAGACTAACAATAATAATTCTGTGCAATTAGAAATATCTTTTACCAATTGTTTTTTTGCCTTGCGCAATTTCATGCTTTTAGCTTTCTTATTACGCTAAGATCTTATTAATTGTCAAGACCGTTGGGAAAGAGTATGGGGTGGGGAGAGAAAGAAAGGTTATCTGTGTGAATGTTACCGTGATCGCTTTAAAAAAAACAACACATTTATTTGAAAAAAAAAAGTTGAACAACCTAAATTCGAACTCGAGCTTAAACGTCCTCAAGTCAACACACTAGCCAATGTGCAAGGGAAGTGCTTGGAAAATAGAGTTTATATTTATGTACTGTTAGTTTCAAACTTTAAAGCGGCGAACAATGTATTTATATTCTACAAACTATTATAAAAAGGACTAATTCAACTTATACCACCACATTAGTCAAGTACAATATCTTTCCCTTGTTCGAGATCAAACAAAATAATTAATTACCAATAGATTCTTGTTTTGTCAGATAGAAGAAATAAATGCAAAATTTCAGCCTGATCGGAGAAATGGTGTAGGAAAACTAACGTATATAAACGTTTTACGAGACAGATAGACAGAGTGAGTTGATATAAGCTTTGTAAAAAATATAAAAAATGCTGATGAATATTATAGTAAAAAATGAACAAATTTTCATTACCCCGTCAGATCTGTTAAAGGGAAATAAAACTGCTTTTTTTTTTCAAAATAGTTACAAGATGGTAGAAAAAAAATGAATTTCAAAATTATTGTTGAATTTTTAAATGTTAAATGATATTTAGTACTACATTCAATCTTTAATGCATTGCAAGTCCTATTTATATACAATGTATTCAAACTGACTCAAAAGACCAACCTTTTGTTTTCTCCATATGAAAGATGTTACATGTCTCTTATAAAGCCATTTGTAAAACAACTCATCCTTAAAGGATTTACTTTTGGCGAGGAACACAAGGTTTTGGAGAACCACTATTAACTTTTTAATGGCCATTAAATAACCAGTGAACATATAAGCATGCTAAGCAAGTTGACATGGATGAACAGTAGAATTGACAAACTGCTTTAAAGATAACGCCTTATATATATACTAGTGTGTAAATATTGTATTATACTGGAAATGGACATTACCATTCTATTTGTCAAAAGTAAAAAAAGCTTTGAAAAAAAAAATTAGACTCTGGACTTTAGACCGTTGAAACTAACTCCATGGACCAATCAGCTCGAAGATCGCAAGGGAACACGTCGCCGGGGGTCACGGTTGATCAACGAACAAGGTTGTCCTGAGAACTCATAGCCTCGAGGTCAAACTAACTGACCCAAACAACGATGACATCCAGTGATATGAAATGATCCATGTACAAAGACACTGGCCCTTGGAGCTCATCGAGAGCATAATTTCAACAATGAGATATAGCTGCTAGGACAGTGTTAGATTTGAACGTTGAAACGTTTGCATTCCAGCAAACTTTGCTTGACTTTAAATTAAGAAATTCTATACAATAATGCATCGACCGATGAGTTTATATAAACAGTTAAACGAAATAAACTCTCGATGATAACACAAGATAACAAACAACGGCTGCAGCCATAATACTAGAGACGAAACATAATATGGTCATTAAACAGACTTTATACCTCAAACACAGAACACTAAACGCAGTAGCGTAGCCGGGGGGGGGGGAGGGGGGAGAATTTGAAAATCCCCCCGAGCCTCCACTTGAGGGGGGCCCCAAATGAGTGTTTTTTTTTACATTAGAAATTAAATATTTTACAAAAGGCAGGGGCCCACAAAGAGGTCAAGCCCCCTCCGGGCCCCAAAACGATAAAAATTTCCTAGCTACGCCCCTGACTAAACGCAAACACTAAACAAGAAAAAAATTTCAAAATACGTTTTAAAAAAAGTGCTTATACGACGTGTAATTGTATCAATTAGTTTGAATCAGTCATGTCACATGTGAACCATGTAACAGATGTAATAGATCTAGAGTAATCTAGACCAACAAAAATAAATCTGTTCGATTAAAAATATTTTACCAATTGTTTTTTGCTTAGCACTATTTCATGCTTCTAGCTTTATCTGTACGCTATGATCCTAACACTTTTCTGGATCAGTTAGTAAAGTTTTTTTGGGGGGAGGGGGCAGAGAAAGGAATATCTGGGTGGATTTTACTGTAATCGTATTTAAAAGCATTTATAAAAATAAAAGGGGGGGGGGGGGGCGATATGAATTCAAACTCATGACTCAAGCTTCCTCAAGCCGACTTCCTAACCACTCTGCTAGTGAGGTGTGTATGAAAATAGAAAATTGTATAGTTAGGTATTAATTGTTTCAAACTTACTTTAAAGCGGCGACCTATAAAATAGACTAATTCAGCTTATACCACCACCTCAGTCAAGTACAATTTCTTTCTCTTGTTAAAGATATAAACAAATTTTTTTTTATTCTTGTGTTGATAGGTAAAAGAAATAGCTGTGCCAAATTTCAGCTTGATCCGACATTGGTTGTCGGAAACATTACGTGTACAAACTTTTTACGAGACAGAGTGAGTTGATATAAGTTTTGTAATAATAACCGGTCACAAAAAAAAAGAGTCAGATAATGTTAGCAAATTTACAAATTTAGCTCTAATTTTTTTTTTTTGTTACACACATTTCGATGTAAGAAGAAACTCGGATTCCCTTTCACCTTCCAGAACACAGAATAATAAGTTGAAAGGGTAAAAAAAAATATTCTTAATTTGAGCCACAGTGCAGTTGGTGAGACATTTGGTGGAACACTTGATTTTCTCATCCAACTGGACAAATAGTCAACAATCGACACCTATAAATCATTGAAACTGAAGTGGCGGAAGGGCCCCATGATGGGTGCCTTGGCGCCAGAGTTTGCTGACTTTGCGACTGTAAACAGTCCACATGACATCCGGACTCCATAAGTCAATTCATCAAGATGCCGAACCAATGGCGGCACGTAGAATATTGCTTTCAAATATGCTGTAGGCTTTCTACCAATTTTCTTTTCGCAATGTGCAGGTAATTAAAAAAGAAAATAGTTATCACAAAAGTAAAGCAAAAAATACTATTTAGAAAATTAATGCATTACACAATAAGAGCTAAAGTATAAAGTAACACTAAAGTGTAAAGTAACACTGTATAATAACATAAAACAAGGCTTTATTAAACTAGAACGACACATGAACTGTCGAAAGAAAATTACATTAAATCAAACACATTCTCACGTCGTTAGACAAACATAAACAAGTAGCAACTATTTCAGCACACATTAGAAGTTTTTAAAAAACATAGAAATTATCCTCCAATGTAAGATAGATCTAAAACCCAAATATTTAAGTATTTAAAACATCATATGCGTTTTTTATTTTATTCTGCAAAGAAGTGCTTTTTGGAAAAAAAGATTTTAAAGTCTAGATTTAACAAGGTTACAAAGACAGTTTGTGTGGAAACACAAACTTAAAATAGGTCCCCGAAGTGGTCCACCCAGGCAGGTAAAAAGGCGGGTGTCAATATTTTCAGAAAGAACATCAGAATTGAATTCTATCAAAGACAAATGACAGAGAAGAATGGAAAAAAAAAGGTTGACAGATCTTGTGTGGTGCCCCAGCGGTCCAGCAGACCAAAGGGTAGGTGAAAGTGAATGTGAAGTGAAATGCCAACCTGGCCTAACTAATGTCTTATAATGAATATCTAATTGATCGAATTGTTTTGTAAAGGGTCAATCTCTTATTCAAATCCTAAAAAACCTTTAGTTTATTGTACTGTCTTGCCATATTCCTACTGCAGTTCACGCGATGATATGAAAACCTACTTATTAATTGTTTTAAATTATGTCCAACTTATATGCATACTAAATAGATTTTTTTCTTTTGTTACGTATCTAGGTAACAATGCCTAGATACTATTGTTTTTTTTTTTCTTGACCTGTAGGTTGTCTGCCCCTTTGTGTAATAAGTTTTTTTTTTATTTTATTCTTCAAGAGTCAAGCCACACAGACAGTGACCGGTCCTTGACCTATGTGTGTACCTCTGGTTGAAAGGAGGGTGTTTTTTTTTTCTTTTCTTCTGTCTCTTTGAAGAGCGTTCTAGATCTGGGTGTTGATGACTTTTTGTTCTAGAAATTACTAGATATCGACGCGCGGTAAATTATATAAAGACCGCTCGCGTAACGTTGACGGACAGACATACGGAGACAGCCGTGAGACAGAATAGCGGAGACATTGCGTGAACCGTGCGTGGTATACCAATTGATCGTGTAAGTTAAGATTTTTCTTTTTTTCAAGGCCTTGCTTGTATTTGTAATTATATTTTCAAACTCTTGTATTGTAATATTTTTACATGCCATTTTTGTAAAAGGGTTTTGGTCAACCCTTCCATTTTGTATTGAGTTATATTATGATTAAACATTAAGTTGATATTTTACCTTCCGATTTCTTGTGTCATTTTTTGTTTGTTATTCATTGTAAGTCTTTGATTAAATTCAGACTTAAGATAAGTGACACAACTACCTTTTTCTATTGTCACGTTCCCCTAGGCAAGCCATTTAAAAGTAGAATTCAATTCGTAATACGTGACAAAAGAAGTTTGAGGGCTTTCGTCCCGGATATTTTTCTGAACCTATTTTCGTCTTACTTGAGTAATTTTGTAAAGGCGAAGTTGACTTTAACAAAAATTTTTTTTGTGTCAAAGAGTCGGAAGTAAAGTATCAATAGTATTGACCAAACTCTCTTAAGGTTTTTTTTGTTGTACTGATTTTGTACTGTATATTTACATTGTATACATTTTTTGCTTGTAATAGTTGTTAGTTAGTCATGGATATTCAGGTTTTTCTTGCAAATCCCTCTGTGGAAGAGCTTGATGCTTTTACTAGGAAGGAACTGGTCCTTATTTCTAAACAGTTAGGGTTAAAAATAAAATCAAATGCCCTTAAACAAGAAATCAGAGATAACATTGTAATCCATTATGTAGACGAGGAAGTGTTTTCTGAAGACCTTTTAGAAACCCTTAGACCCGATGAGGGTAAATCAGATTTAGAACTTCAGATAAAATTAAAACAAATGGAAATAGAAGCCCAGTTAGCTTTAAAAGAGAAGGAAATTAAACAACAGGCCGCACAAAAAGAATTAGAGCTTGCAGCGGCTAGAGAGCAGAGAGAAATTAAACAAAAAGAATTAGAGCTTGCAGCGGCTAGAGAGCAGAGAGAGCAGAAAGAAATAGAAATGAAATTACAAATAGAGTTAAAAAAATTAGAGTTAGCTGCTAATGTAAGACCAGATTCTTCCCCTGCCAGTCATACTGCTGAAGCAACAAAATTTTTGAAAATAATTCCACGCTTTAATGAAGCCACAATTGACAATTATTTTCCACAATTTGAACTTGCTGTGAAAAATTTTAATGTACCTGAAACTTTGTGGCCTACTTTGCTGCAAACAGTTTTGACTGGTAGAGCTGCAGAGGTATTTTGTTCTTTGACCATTGAACAACAAAAAGATTATAATGTTGTTAAGGCCTTAATTCTTAAGGCATATGAACTTGTTCCGGAAGCGTACCGAAAGCAGTTCAGGGATTGTCGCAAATCGGATGGCCAAACCCATGTAGAATTCATGCGGGAAAAGGAGCGACGCTTTGAGAAATGGCTCACTTCCAGGGAAATCGGCACCGACTTTGCCAAATTCAAGAACCTAATGCTGATGGAAGAGTTCAAGAGTTGTGTGCGGCTGGACGTCCGTACGCATATAGCTGATCGTGGCGAGGAAGATGTGCACAAGGCTGCAGTGTTGGCAGACGATTATATAATATCACATCAATTTGCCAAGTATACGACGGATGTCAAGCCAAAACAAGTCAAACAGCCTGAGTCCATTGCTAGCAACTCCATCAAGAACAGCAGTACAAATGACAGAAAACCTACTACAAGTAAAGCTACTTGTTCCTACTGCAAACGAGAAGGCCATAAAATTGACGATTGCTGGAAATTGAGGAAGAGAAACGAAAAAGCTCCGTCGAAAGTCAGCGCTTGCACAGTACAGTGGTCGTCGAGGTTTACTCCCTCATCATCAAGTCATATCAAGAATACCTCGACACCACCTGTTTCAAATGTATTGACTGTACAAGACTCTCCGAAAATGTCTCCACGATGTTCCAATGACTCAAACAAGAGTTTTTCAAATACATCAAGCCGATGTTCCAATGACTCAAACAAGAGTTTTTCAAATACATCAAGCCGATGTTCCAATGACTCAAACAAGAGTTTTTCAAGTACATCAAGCCGATGTTCCAATGACTCCATCCAGAGTTTCCATAATACATCACCCCGATGTTCCAATGACTCTATCCAGAGTTCCCATAATACATCACCCCGATGTTCCAATGACTCTATCCAGAGTTCCCATAATACATCACCCCGATGTTCCAATGACTCTATCCAGAGTTCCCATAATACATCATCCCGATGTTCCCATGACTCTATCCAGAGTTCCCATAAGACATCACCCCGATGTTCTAATGACTCCATCAAGAGTTCTCCAAATACATCCAAAAGATGTTCTACTGACTCAAGAAAGAGTTTCTCCACTGCGTCTCCTAGAGATGTCAATGACTCCAGCGAGAGTTCGACCCAAGTCCAGTCTGCATCAACCAAAATTGATGTTTTATTAGAGGATTTTAAGCCTTTCATTTCGGAAGGATTCGTATCACTACCCGGTGATTCTACAAGTCTACGACCTATCACCATTTTGAGAGACACAGGTGCCTCACAATCGCTACTTTTAGAGGGTATCTTGCCCTTGTCAAAATCATCATCGACTGGGAAGAGCATCCTGTTACGAGGCGTAGAGCTTGGATGTATAGATGTGCCTCTACATCTAATCGACATAAAGTCAAATCTCATTACTGGACCGGTTGTTGTAGGTGTCCGACCAACATTACCATTGGAAGGCATCTCGTTGCTGTTAGGCAATGACTTAGCAGGTGGAAAGGTGATAGCCGAACCCATCGTCACTCAAACACCCGACTTATCTGCCACACCCGAGGAAGACCTAGAGTTATATCCAGCGTGTGCAGTAACAAGGGCAATGAGGTTGAAAGCATCTCAAGAAGAGAACGTCATCAAGGCCAACAGTAACCACGATGATGTGGACTTGAGCACCACATTCTTTGCTTCTCTTGAAGAAGAACCAACGCCAAATTCTGAAAAGCCGGCATCAACTCGAAAACAGTTGATTGAGGACCAAAAGAAGGATCCAGAGCTCGCCAAACTCCGAGAAACCGCAATGACATCACAAGAGGCAGAGCTAGCATCAACGTGCTACTACATCCAAGATGATATGCTCTTCAGGAAATGGAAACCTCCAGATGCATCCAACGAAGAAGAATGGAGAATATGCCATCAAATCGTGTTACCAGAAAGATACCGAGCGTACATCATGAATCTGGCTCATGACACACCAATGTCAGGTCATCTCGGCATCCACAAGACATACCACAAGATTATGTCACACTTCTTCTGGCCACGTTTGAAGAAAGATGTCATCCAGTACTGCCGATCCTGTCATGCCTGTCAGATGGTTGGCAAGCCAAATCAAAAGATCCCTGTTGCTCCTCTGAAGCCGATTCCAGCCTTTGAAGAACCTTTCAGCAGAGTACTTATTGACTGTGTTGGTCCTCTCCCAAGGACAACAGCTGGCAACCAATACCTGTTGACCATTATGTGTGCTTCAACTCGTTTTCCTGAGGCTATTCCTCTAAGGAACATAAAAGCATCGAACATTGTAAAAGCCTTAATCAAGTTCTTTACTCTATTTGGTCTACCAAAGTCCATCCAATCGGACCAAGGAACGAATTTCACGGCCAATCTTTTCAAGCAAGTCATGACTCAGTTGGGCATCAAACACTGCATGTCGAGTGCGTATCATGCCGAGTCGCAAGGCGCTCTTGAGCGATTCCATCAGACTCTCAAGAACATGATCCGAACCTATTGCTTTGAGCACGAAAAAGACTGGGACGAAGGAATCCACATGCTGCTGTTTGCAACCCGTGAATCCGTCCAGGAATCGTTGGGATTCAGCCCTTTTGACTTAGTCTTTGGCCATTCGGTGCGCGGTCCCTTGAAATGTATAAAAGAGACTTTGTTGTCACCAACAGCCACTGAAGGACTTTTAGACTATGTAAGTAAGTTTAAAACTAGACTTTATGATGCTTGTGTTCTGGCCAAAAATAACTTACAAAACACCCAATCCAGCATGAAACGCTGGTATGATAGAAAGGCCCGTGTTAGAGAATTTTCTCCCGGGGATAAGGTGCTTGTATTTTTGCCCATACCGGGTCAACCCTTGCAAGCCAGATATTTTGGTCCCTATGAAATTGAGACCAAAATTAGTGACCTCAATTACACAATCAAAACCCCTGACCGTAGGAAAAAGACTCAGCTATGTCACATAAACATGCTGAAGCCTTATGTATCTCGGCCAGATCACTCAGAGAAGAGTAATTGTGTTTTAAATACAGTCAAAAGTTGTTCAAATAGCCATGTTTCTCCTATTGATGATGATATTGTAAAGGAGAAATTTGGACAATACAAAATACCTAATTCTTTTGTATTACAGAATTTGGATGTAAAACTGTCTCATCTGTCTTCGACAGAAAGGCCAGTTATCATGAAACTCATTAATGAATTTAATGACATTTTTTCTGATGTACCAAAACAGACTAATGTTATAATGCATGATGTAGATGTTGGCGAGGCTACTCCAGTCAAGCAGCATCCTTACAGGGTCAACCCTGAAAAACTTGCCATACTTAGGTCAGAAATCAAGTATATGCTTGAAAATGACCTCATTGAACCAAGTTCCAGTAGCTGGAGCTCCCCATGTGTCTTGATACCTAAACAGGACAAGACTTATCGTTTTTGTACAGACTACCGTAAGGTAAATGCTGTAACAAAGACCGATTCGTTTCCTATCCCTAGGATAGACGATCTCATAGATCGTATTGGTGACGCTAAGTACATCACCAAAATAGACCTACTTTCAGGTTATTGGCAGGTTCCCCTGACTGATAGGGCAAAGGAAATCTCCGCCTTTGTCACCCCTGATGGTCTGTACCAATACAAAGTGATGCCATTTGGCATGAAGAATGCTCCTGCCACTTTCCAGAGAATGATAAATGCCCTGCTTGCTGACATGGAGAATTGCCACGCATACATAGACGATGTAGTAATTTTTAGCCAAGATTTTTCTAGCCATTGTAAACAACTGCATTGTCTTTTTACTAAACTTTTACATGCAAAAATTACTGTAAACCTGAGTAAGAGTGATTTTTGCCAGGCTTCCATCCAATACTTAGGCCATATTGTAGGACAAGGCCAGGTGAAACCTGTAATGGCCAAAGTAGAAGCTATCCAAGCTTTCCCTATCCCTGCTGATCGGAAACAACTCCGAAGATTTTTGGGAATGTCTGGATATTATAGAAAATTTTGCGAAAATTTTTCTGTCATTGCCAGTCCTTTAACAAACCTCCTGAGAAAGAACGTCCGATTTACTTGGACGGATGAATGTCAGAAAGCCTTTAACCAAATTAAGCAGATATTATCTAGCTTCCCCATTTTGATGGCTCCTGATTTCGGAAAACCTTTTAGGTTAGCTATTGACGCCAGTGACACAGGTGTTGGGTCAGTCCTTTACCAAGAAGATAATTTCCAAGTAGAGCATCCTATTTGTTTCTTTTCCAAGAAATTTAATAGACATCAAAGAAATTATTCTACTGTGGAAAAAGAATGTCTTGGGTTGATTCTTTCTATACAACACTTTGATTTTTATATCAGTGGGTCCAGATGGCCACTGGTTGTATTTACTGACCACAATCCCCTTACATTTATCCACAAAATGTCTGGCAAGAATCAACGACTTCTCAGGTGGAGTTTGTTTTTACAAGAGTACAATCTAGATCTTAAACACATAAAAGAAAGGGAAAATGTTATCGCCGATGCCTTATCTAGATTGTAAAAAGTATTTTGATGTATATATTTTTTATATATATCATGATAAATACATTCTGTAATGTAAATATCATTTTTGTAATTATTTTAAAAAGATTTCCATTTCGTGGAAATGTAAACTTTTTATTTTTAGGAGGGAGGTGTTACGTATCTAGGTAACAATGCCTAGATACTATTGTTTTTTTTTTCTTGACCTGTAGGTTGTCTGCCCCTTTGTGTAATAAGTTTTTTTTTTATTTTATTCTTCAAGAGTCAAGCCACACAGACAGTGACCGGTCCTTGACCTATGTGTGTACCTCTGGTTGAAAGGAGGGTGTTTTTTTTTTTCTTTTCTTCTGTCTCTTTGAAGAGCGTTCTAGATCTGGGTGTTGATGACTTTTTGTTCTAGAAATTACTAGATATCGACGCGCGGTAAATTATATAAAGACCGCTCGCGTAACGTTGACGGACAGACATACGGAGACAGCCGTGAGACAGAATAGCGGAGACATTGCGTGAACCGTGCGTGGTATACCAATTGATCGTGTAAGTTAAGATTTTTCTTTTTTTCAAGGCCTTGCTTGTATTTGTAATTATATTTTCAAACTCTTGTATTGTAATATTTTTACATGCCATTTTTGTAAAAGGGTTTTGGTCAACCCTTCCATTTTGTATTGAGTTATATTATGATTAAACATTAAGTTGATATTTTACCTTCCGATTTCTTGTGTCATTTTTTGTTTGTTATTCATTGTAAGTCTTTGATTAAATTCAGACTTAAGATAAGTGACACAACTACCTTTTTCTATTGTCACGTTCCCCTAGGCAAGCCATTTAAAAGTAGAATTCAATTCGTAATACGTGACACTTTAAAAAAAAAGTAAACCCTTTTTTTTTTTGGTAAATGTTGTAGTTAGTAGGACAGAGCTTACATAACGTTGGAATACAAATGTAAAAAAAAAAAAAATAACAAAAAAGTCTAAAACTGTTAGCATAAATGTGTTGAAATTATGGTAAAGAGAGACTCCCCTACTAAAGAGTCTCCTGTGTTGTTACTATTAATAGTGAATAGTTGTTAAAGTGGTGTATTTTTATGGAAAAACTGCTTGCATAAGTGATTTTAAAAAAATGATTTTTCGCTTTTAGAAAAGAAAAAAGTAGCCGTTGCATCAGAACTTTGAATGGACTAATAAAATATGATATCGGATTTTCACTATCTTTTATAGTTTACGAGATCTAAACGGGAAGGACGGACGGACAAACGGACAGACATTTCACACAAAACTAATAGCGTCTTTTCCCCTATCGGAGGCCGCTAAAAACAAAACGTAATAGTTAGACAAGTTTCAGAAAAAAAAAAAAAGTTCCGTGCCCATCTACAATAAATTTTGTGACAATCTTCATCCTAGCCCAAAGCTCTCGCGGGACGACGGGCGATGGCAGCGACAGGTTATGAACCCGGGACCAAAGAGACGACCGAACGACAGTCGAGCAAGTATACCGCACGACCATGCAGCCGTCCCTAGTGACGGTAAAAATTGTGAAATCCTGGATATATGGGTATCTTTTAACGAAGTTTATATCAACTCCCTCTGTCTGTCTGTCTGGTAAAACGTTTGTACACGTTGTTTCTAGACACGCAATCTCGGATCAAGCTGAAATTTTTGGACACTTATTTCTTTTACCTGTCAACGCAAGTATCAATAAAAAAAAATTGTAACAATTAGTTAATTAACTATTGGTAATTAATTATTATGTTCGGTAACGCTAACAAGGGGGAAGAGCTTGTAAATAACTGAATTTGTGGTCATGGATGCAACAAACATGCATTCCTAGTTTCAGGGCCGGCCTTAGATAATTGAAGGCCCTAAGCGAAGTGAATTAGGTGGCCCCCAACTGAAATATAAAAATAAAAAATAAACAGAGACAAAAATTACGCAATTTATTTGAAACCTGGTGTAGTCCAACAATCGCAATGGGCACAAGTTTCGCTATTTCTTCTCTAAAAAAATTGTTTTGAGACTTATGCGAGGCCCCCAGCAATCTGATGCCCTAGGCAGCAGCCTAGTTATGCCTAAGGCCAACCCTGCCCGTTTAATTGATTTAGGCAAACAAGCACAAAGTATAGCTAACAGAAAATCGAATTTAAAAAAAAAGAATAATAAAGAGAGTTTGTGTTACAGACGAACTCGTGGGCGAGCCCTGAGGCATAGTTGTATTCACACATATATTTGTATACAGACAAATCGGAATAGCTCTAACAAGAAACTTTTTAAATCTTTTTTTAAAATGTTTATAAGTAAATTTAATTTCTAAGAAGCAAAAAGAATGCTCTCGGATGGCAATTACTTCATGCACTTAGCAATATATATTAAATAGTTGATCAATTCCTTTATGATACATTCATTCGATAAATACCTAAAACATAACGTATTTATGTTTGTATGTGTGTAGGCGTATGTGACATAACCCTAAGTCATCACTCTATTAGTATTCTCTTTACAATCATTGTCCACTCCCCAAAATTACCCCCCCCCCCCCCCCCCCCAACTTTCACAATCCCACCTTTTCCTCTCGCCAACTGAAACCAGAAAACTAAAATGGTCAATCTCCCAGTTTTATTGGCCAGGACGATAATTGGGGCATCATCTTTACGAGCAATAACAGTCAGGACTTGTCAGCGGCGAGAACATCATTCGTCTCCGAATGGTTTATGTCATGGTGGAAGTAGGAAAGGGAGGCAAAAAACAGTGGGGAGGGGCAGATAAATACACGAGTCTTGACATATTTTGGCACAATTTAAAAAGATTTTAACATATCAACTAAAAGTCACATATTAAGTTAATCAATAAAATGTTTTCTTTCAAAGAATGACTTTCAAAAGGCAGGAAACAAATTGCAATTTGAATAACGTTGCGGATATACTTCCATTGAGATTATACTTTCGATGAATGAGCTGAATTATACAATTCGAAATACCATAACAAAAGAGGTTCTTGAAATTTGTTTTGGAAGATAATTTCCGAACTTTCAAAGAATAAAAACTTTATTTAGATCTAAGAACTAAAAGTGTGTTTGTATTCCCGACGATCAAGTACACTCTAAATGAATTATATTTTGTTTTAGTAACTTTAAATTATATTAGCCCGTACCCCTCGATACTAACCTTTGCTTATTCTATTTTTATAAATTAGAGAAAGGTTAATGCTGAAATCAATACACAATCTGAGACCGTTTAGAAATAAAATAAATAAATAAATTATGGCTTTTACATAGCGCTACTTTCATGCTTATAGCATGCTCAGAGCGCTTTGGTCCAATCTCAGTTGTGGACCAGTGGGGGGTTGGGAGGTGGTATCTATGAGAGGGTTTTTCCGTGCTGCCTTTAGGCGCTCAGTAAACACAACTCTGCCCGACTCGGGTGTCGAACCTCATAGGTAGCCAAGCCAAGCTAAGTTCAAGCGCACTTAGCCTCTCGACCACGCTTTGCCAATTCAATTAATATTTTCAATGATTGATCCATACACTTGTACTAATGCTTTGTACTCTATGAGATGACTCAACATGTTTCTCTATTGACAGCTTTAATACGGAGAAGCTTTCTCAAGCTACATTGTTTTCAAAAAGAATGAAAGAAATGAAGAATCTAAAAACTTATCCGCATTGTCATTGTTCTGTTTGAGGACTAAGCGATAAATCAGTCACTTTAATAAACACATGACTATCTAGGGAATATTGTTTTATCATATTATAAGAATTAGTCTTCCATAATAAACAACAGACTGTTCCTTTTTTTTTAATCAAATTATAGAAATAAAATTAATTGTTTGGTTTGTATAAACACACAAACACAGACAAACACATACACAGACAAACGCAAACACAAACAAACACAGAAAAACCAATATTTGACTTCTAGTAGTTTCATTGATGAACAAAATCCTCAAGATTTTGAATTGTTTCACATAGATCAAATTAAATTGTTGCTCATTTTTGTATTTAAATTGTTATATCTTTAGAATGATTTGACTTGACTTTCTTTACTTGACTTTACCTGATATCAAGTCTTTTAAAACATTCCTTTAAAATTGGCAAACAAACAAAAATCTTTCTAAAATTAATAGACATGATGCGACAGGAATCACACGCACTCACACACACAACTTTGGTATTTACGAGTTGTCTCCTTCTTCTTAATTCTATACAGAACTACATTTTATCTAAGCAAGATGTGTGTGTGAGTGTGTGTGAGTGTGTGTGTGTGTTGTCGCCGGCCCTTCTCTTAACTTAAGCAAAGATGTGCAATATTGCGTTTTTATAGTCGCCTCCACGCCTGGCAATGGCCCATCAGTTGTGGGATATTAGTAGCTATAATCATTCTCAGGGCCGGTTCACGAATGTTTAGACATTTAAAATGGACGTGGATAATGGCTGATCGAAACCCGTTGGCAGGGGCGGAGGGGGGGGGGGGTAGTAAGCAATTAATAGTCTCGAAGTGAAAGAGAAAGAGAAAACAGTTATGTTTATTAGCATTGTCTGAGGTGAGGAACCAAACGCTGGGCTCATTTGAATCTTTGGCTCAGATGTAGGCATTCAGTGAGTTAGAGCTAGACAAGACACAGAACACATTAAAGTAACAACGTTTTTTCAACGGAGTAAACGAAGGATACTCGTGAGTGTGAATTACAAATGAGCACATATGTTTCACTTCTAGGTGAGCGTTTTTTTGATAGAGTGTCCTAAGCAAATATCTTTCATTCTGCTGTCGAAAGGGAATTCGTTAGGTATTTATGAACAACATTTCTGAAAGGAGAGAGAGTGATGTGTCACTTTGTACAACCATTATGTGTTAGAAACAAAGCAGTGCATAATATTCTTGGTACAGACTTGTGGGTGTCTGGAATTTGTTTAAATTTTTAATAAGAATTATTCTCAATGGTGTCAGTGTAACGGATTACACTTAGATCTACTTCATCTGTTTCTGACGCGTATTAGTAAATAGTGAAACATAAAAAAAAAAACATTTTTCAATGGATATATTTTGCATGGAGAGATCTCACAAGAAGTTGACAGGTATGAAGTATATTTTTTTAAAGAGCTAATCAAGTAGAGCATAGAGAAAAAAGTTGACATTTACTTCTGGACAGTTCAATGTTATGAGACCAAGAAATGTAGGGACAATTTATTTGTTACGTTAAGTGTGAAGTTCTTTCTGTTTTTGGTTTTTTTAAATAGAGTTAATAAATGAAAAAAAAAAGCTGATGAATGTTTTGACCAATCACTAGCGAGTTTGTAAAAATCAAACACTGAAGTACAAGAACACATACACAGAACTTTCAATGAATGGTTTTATCTTTTAAAACTAATCAAATAAGTTATAGTACGCATCTTCACAATGTTTGAGGTTAGCGATTAGTTGTGAATGATGCAACATAGGTGGCATTGTCATGGGTATTAGTTAGAAGAAGACTCCAGACCGTGAGACTGAACGGTTGTGTTATTGTAGTGAGTTAGATTTTGTTTAAGATATTACTGAAGTCTACTACGATTATTTCATTGGATCATAAGTTGATTTTGTTTATATAATAAATAAAGTGTTCTTTAGTTTTGTTCACAAAAGGAAGTTATTTAAAGTTTTACTAGTTAAGATACATTACGCCTACAGCGGTTTAGTTGTCTACTAGCAGTTTGGTACAAGTAGTCAACGACCTGTAACAATACGGGGGTATGAACCCATGGCCATCGAGATGACCAGGCAGCCATACAATAACTGTACTTAATGTCTTTTATCGTTTATAGTCACAATTTTTCACAATTATACAACTGCGAACAATTGTGACGTCAGACCTGTGACGTGGCAACGAGCTATTGGTCTAAACTGTCGCAGGTTAGTGTTCAGGCTTTCTATAACAATAGCTCTGGGGTAGGCGCTCCGGGCCGTCGTGACAATTGTCCCGACTCCTAACTCAGACAGTCACCATCAAGTGCCGTCGTACAGAAGGTCTGGGCTGGGAAGTAAAAATCTTTATTTCTGGACTAACTTCCAAAACATATAAAACAATACAAAAACAAAACAAAAAATAGAACAGGCCAAACAAATCTTCGAGGCTTAGCACAAATGAATACTCGCGTATAACTAGAGTAGCACTAAACTCAGAAACATTCCCACGAGACTAAAATGTAAAGCAGCGAAAGTACATAACTTACACATACAAATACATAACCGAATAGAATACTTATAAATACTCAAAGATAAAGGCACACGATTCACATCAGTACCTACTCATTTTTTTCTCACGCGCTTTTTCTTCCCTAGTGCCAAGAAAACTATTGAACATAGCAACTAAGTTAACGCATTTATAGACCTAGCATATTTTTTTTAGGAATGCCTATAAATTTATAAGATTTTAAACAAGTAAGATATTAAAAAATACTTTATAAAAAAGTCTCCTTTATGCAGCTTGTTGTCATAATAATAACTCATGAATGAAAGATTTACAAAAAGATCAAATCCACGCTCATGTATAAATCTATTCAAATCATGTACAATTCTAGTTTGGTAATACAAATAGAGACATTGGCACATTCAAACACAGTGAGACTAGAATACCGGATCTCGATACATTGTATAGAGGATTCTAGTTTGGTGATAGGTCTAGTTTGGTGATAGGTTTAGTTTGGTGATAGGTCTATAGGTTCAGGCTTAAAAGTCTTTTTATTGAACTCATTAATGCGGGAATACAAACTGACGTCAAGACGTCCAAACCAAATATAATTTCACAAATTATTCTATTTCGAAAAACCATAAAGGTCAAACCAGAGTTTTCCCTATGTCGACAATTAGCTAGTATTTTTTTTTTCACAAAGATATAATACATTATCAAATTTCTAGGAAAATCGTTACAGCCGTTTTCGAGATCCGCGTCAACCCACATTGTTTCTACCCATGAAGAATGTTGATACGGTTAAGAGGAATTGTATAAAAAGATTTATTTCTATAAATCTCATTTTCTGACTTGTACAATTTCATTTCTCCTTTAAAATTCAAAATCGTACAAAATAAAACAGAAGCTGACAAGTGACTTTGAGATGACAAGCTGTTTACAATTTAACCTCACACTTGAAAAGTTTCGCTTGATTTTCTTACACATCGTTTGGGGCGGGGAAGGAGAGGAGAGACAACTTTGACACCTCTACCCCTCCCAGCTCATCTAATATGAACCAAAGATTACTGGATTTTAAAAACTTTTGTAGACTTGTTCCATCTACTGATTTATTTATTTTGTTTGTACCATAAAGAACGACGCTACGGTTGATGATCTTCTTTTAGTTAGAAGTTTAGTCTTAATGGTACGCTCCTAGCAGATCTAGGATTCTCTTTGCGTGCAATAAGCGATATTGGACAACAAATACTTATAATATTCAAATTGCAATAAATTTACTAAATCTAGTTGTTATCTTTCAGTATGATCAATAAATGTGTTTTATTCTAGTTTTAAAATCACAATTCGCCTTGAAAATGACTTAGTGTGGTTGAACTTCTAATAAACATGAACATGTCACGTGTGGTAGGACGCAGTAAATGTGATAGAATGCAGTAAGTGTGATAGAATGCAGTAAGTGTGATAGAATGCAGTAAATGTGATAGAATGCAGTAAGTGTGCCCGTCTTGAGTGACTAACGTTGCTACTCTGTATAACTGTGGATTGACCAACTGGGTGCCGTTTTTGTTGTTATTATTTCATTGCGTGAACTGATCAAGTGTTTTTCACAGATGGCTGTGTAGTAGTTAGTTGACAGTACTGAAACAGATATGGTTGAAGTGACTAAGATTTAAAATTAGCAGTTACAAAAATATTGAATGAAATCTTTCTTTAGCGTGTACTAGAATTTTATTACAAAGTTAACAATCAACTTAAAATGGTAATGTCTTAGATTTCGAAAATTAAGGATGATTGCAGTGTTTCACATGGCCATGTAGACCCAGTTGCGACTTGGCTCTGGGATAGTTCGACATCTTAAGTTACGTAGGTTTTGTGAAGCACTGTAAGGCATACAGCCTGCGCGAGGTATTTTTATAGTGGAATGTGGATTTTGCAGACCAAATCCACTCTTTTTAGGCCAAAATTCTACCACGGTGGCTTACAAGTACTAGGGGCCTACTGAGACGGCTGTAGGCAGCAGATGGCTGTAGGTTTTATTTGAGAGTTTCCATCTCAAAAGATTACGCTGGACACGGGGATTCAGAAACATTTAATACACAAGCCATATTGGTTACTCAAAGCTGTTAGCAATAGTACGCCATCAGAACCTGACAAAATATAAAGACAAGATTGATTGTTAACAAAAAAAAATAGTACCCTGAAATGCTGTTGAATGTTTAGTAAATACAGTAATGAAATGTCGGAGAGCTCCTACAATGGCTGCGCGACACACACTTGAGACCCAATGGAAAGCCATTATTGAAGACAGTCGCAGAGGATGGAAATAAAACTTAAATAGAGCGCCGGTGGACAACGGCTTTGTCTGCACGAGATGCGGAAGAATATGCAGGTTGCAACTAGGTTTTTTGTAGTCACGTGAAACACTGCACTCATCCTTAATCTTCGAAATCGAAGACATTGTCATTAATGAAAAGATAGAAAAATATTTTTTGTTGATTTTCTTTGTATCTTTTTCTACAACTCTGTTTATATTTTTTTTTTATCTTCAAACAATTAAAAAAAAAACAACTAACTAAATTGTGATAATGTAAAGGACACGTTACAAAGAGGCAAGATCAAATAGACTGCATCATTTCTTTAGTTAAAATCTGAACATGTAGAACCCAACGCTCAAGTGTTTGTTACCAATCTACAATAATGAGTTAGTTTAACTAGTTAGTTAAAAAAAAAAACAGAATCTGAAACTAGAAGTTATTGACCAATGCCCACGTTGTAAAAAAAATATAAGCGAGTCGATTACCTCGCTATGGAAGAAAGTCCTGACTGTTGCATCGAGGTTACTGCAACCAAATATTGAAACTAAGCCATCAACAGAATTGAACTCTCGACATTCATGGGAAAATTACGGTTTCTTACTTCTAATGTTCGTCCCGGGAGGCACGCGAGCCAAGCAACTACCTCCTCAACTGGGGTTTAACGTTAACTCTATCTCTCCTAACTAACGATACCAACGTTGATTCCACCAGAAAGTGGTAAATAATTACGGAGAGAAAGAGTTAATAGCGATGGCAATCGTATTCAATCAACCAGAACTGCTTATTGTTGACAAATAAGAAAAATTCGCTTTAAATAAATAGTACTATCTGACAAAAAATTGTAACACAACTATGGAAGTATATAACAATATTTAGATTCTATTCAGATAACAGCCAAGACAACAGACATATTCTTAAATGCTCTTAACAAACCTGATAGTATTTTTGTTTCTAACAAAATCTACTCATTACAATATTGAAAATGATTTAGGAAAATGCAGATGTTTATAGACTGCATTTCAAATGCGAAACGTGACATCATTTTTATGTACCATTATAGATATGCCTACTCTGATGGTCTAATTTTTTTATGGCTTGGCATTAGAAACATTGTGAAAATTTTCTCTAAATATTTACATAAATTGATGTCAGAGGGTGGAGTCTGAATCTTTAACATTACGGTGATAGTCTTTAATAAATCTATATATTAAAAAAATGGGTACCAGAAGAAACACTCTTAGAGTTTCTGTTCTACTTACAAATTTTACTGATGGTATACGTAGACGATGACATTGTTTGCAGATGAGAGCCGAGTTTGTACAGCAACAAAAAGAAAACAAGAAACTGAAAGATTACAAACTGAATTAAAGAGTTACTAAAGAGTTATAGTCATATGAAAGTTTCATGACTATTCTTTTTCGCATTTCTAGTACACCCTTCATATGTATCTTAAAAGTGCATCGTAATTGTTTGATAAAACTAATCTGAATAGTTCGGCAGGTAAATATTTGACTGTAGACCAAGGATCAATTCTATTCAGTGGCTTTAACTACGGTTGTTATATTGTTACTTAAAATTAGTTTTTGTAGTAAATATTATCCATGATTTTTGGTTCCAAGTTCTAAGCGAAACCAATCTTATGGTCCAGAACACACGTGATCTATTATTCATTCATCGATTGGTCGCTATATGTCACGGTTCATGTCAATTTTTTTCTTCTTTTAGACTGTTTTTTTTCCCTGTCTGTGAACTGTGTAAGAGAGAGAGATGGAGAGAGCGAGAGAGAGAGAGAGAAAGAAAGGGGGGAGGGAGACAAAGAGAGAATAGTTTTTACGACTAACAAACAGTGCAGTCATACATGACAAGACACATCAAAATGCGGCCCTGGGGTTACATGCGGCCCTCTGTATGTACATTTGTGGCCTGCACAGAAGTTCTGTGATAAAGTTTACGAACATCAGAAATATAAAAAAACAACTTTTTTTTTCGTTTTAAAAACATGAAAGAAAAGAAAGAAAAAAAAAAAGAAATAACTTTTGGTCAACTGAAAGATGCAGAGTTAAAAGACTGAAACCTTTGTATGAAATTAATACACAGTAGACTGTCTCGTTAGTACAAGGTACGCTTTCTATTTCTTGAACTTTTTTTGTGTACGAAACACACGTGGATGCGTGTACAAATGTCACATGGATGCGTGTACAAATGTCACATGGATGCGTGTACAAATGTCACATGGATGCGTGTACAAATGTCACGTGGATGCGTGTACAAATGTCACATGGATGCGTGTACAAATGTCACGGATGCGTGTACAAATGTCACGTGGATGCGTGTACAAATGTCACGTGGATGCGTGTACAAATGTCACGTGGATGCGTGTACAAATGTCACTTTATTACTTTAGACGAGAATGTTCTTTTCATTACTTTGCAGCCGGGAATGTTTTTGTTTTACACGTAGTATGTGACCCGCCCCCCCCCCCCCCTCACGTAAGGTATTGCATGTTTTTTTCTTCGTTACATCATTACTAAATGTCTTCAATATTTTTTTTCTTCTTGAAGACCTTCAGCAAGCATTATTTGCCATGATGACCTTTTCAGACGGCAAAAAGAAAAAAACAATGAGTGGGAGGTTGACAAATTAACTCCTCCTCTTTTAATTAACAATACTAACGTTGATTTGACCCCATTAAATTAAATTAAATTTTTGGTTTTATAAACTTTAATTTGTGTTATATAATTATATACCTAATATAACATTTTCCAGATTACATACACAAAAAATATTAAAGTTTATTCATAACAGGTAGTGAAACACAAATGAGCAAAAAAAATAATTCCAACGGAACGTGGAAAATAATTACGGAGAGAAAGAGTTAAAGTTCCAAATTAGTCAAGAACTATCAGTCTGGTTTAGAGAAAGTTATGTATAGGCCAAGGAGAATTAAAAAAAATTTAAACTCAGAATTAGTTACGAGAACTAAAAACAATGAACGAACACTTCCCTTCAATTGTTAAGACCTTTACAAGCCTGGTCTAACCTAATAGAATACTTAAAGGATCAGATAACAAGTGTTATTTTATTAAGTGCTGTATTAATGACACATGAAAGATTTGTCACGCCCTCGTTTGGTTGAGAACCACAAAGGGAGAGGTGTATCATCACCATAGTCTGTTTATCCTTTGGGGGCACCACACAAGATTCGTTGACCGACTTCCTCCGTTCTTCATTTCACTCAGTGAAAGGCCTGCAGATTTTTTACGTTGTCTTCCCATCGCTGTCTCTGTCTGCCTCCTCTTCTTTTTCTGGTGCTGTTCCGTGAAGAAAAGTCTTTGAGAGCCATAAAGTATAAGTTTGTGTTTTTTGACAGTGGTTAGCAGGTTATTGTGAGGTCCATTTACTGTATTAATCCTGTGTCTAATCATTTGTGATGGCGGTCTTAGTAAGTGATATCTCGGATCTTTTTGTAGCACCTTAGTTCCATTGCTAGGATCCTCTTCTCGAGATCTGGAGTCAGCGTCCAGGATTCGCAAGCAAATTGATCTAAGAATGTAGCCGTAACCAAGGAGCGCATCAGACTTTAGTGTAATGGGTGTTTACGCCAATATTTTGATGAAAAAAAAAATTCTCTTGGTCTTGGTTAGAAAAGTTAGCAGAGGTTACAAGTTTCATGCGAGAGTATTTTGTAAACAAATATAAACACTTCTAATCTTTGATGTATCGTTGTTTTTAAATGGACACATTAAAGAAAGAGGCATGTCCACACCTAAAGCCCATGCAAAAAAAACTTGACGCGTGAAAGGTCAGACCGATGCCATGTCCTTACTCAGCACACCTTTCGCTGATAGGAGAGTGGCCAGATGGACGGAAGGAAAGAGAGCGAAGTGAGTAATATATTAACTGTTTAAACGCATGCGTGGGGAGTATTTGATTTAAGAACGACCGTGTTTGTGGACGTCACAAGAGTGCAGTGGAGGGAGGGGGTAGGATATTTATGGGTGGAGTTAGAAGAAGTGGACATGTGTGCGTCGTGACATGGGGGATCGGAGGTGATAAAACGCCCCCTACCCTCCCACCCAACCCCCCCCCCCCCCCACGGACCCTTTCTAAAAAGAAATTGAGCTCTTAGTGTCATCACGTATAAAAAAATCATTTAAAAAAAGGCAACAACTAGACAATGAGTGGAATTCTATTCATTTTGAGTCTGACCTACTTTAATCAACATGCACATGTTAAAAATAATGCAGTACTATGAACTAATGCTGGTTTAATGAACTGATCGAAAGCTAATTATACTTCATAATACATGGAAGAGTAAAATAAAATCTACGTATTATTTTGTTACATTATAACATCATGGGAAGCGTTACATTTTTAATTCCACAAGCTAGAAGTGATGCATTTTTAGTTTTGGCCGAATCAGATGAATAAGTAAAACAAAAACCTGTGCTATTACAAAAGCAGCTTGATGAAGACATGGAGAGCTGAAAACATGATAGGCCCTACTTCTTTCAAAAGAACAGTGGTTATATATTTTAGTTCATACAAGTAATGGACGTGTTGCACAAGTATTTGTAAGATCAACATGAGAGTTTAGAAGACAGTCTGTCTAATGGCAAACACTAACAGAACAAAAAATTATTAAGACCTATGACACGATCTACTGTTATATATAGTCAGCGACGCACCGAAGAAGACGGACTTTGAACGCGACACTGACAGTGACGTCATTCATAATAATACACTGTAGATAGTTTAGTTACAGAAAACAGCGTAGGGCAATCATAAGAGTCAAAAACAGATTTGAAACAGAGACTACATTGTTCCCGATCTGGATAATAGTTCTCTGAATGCTCATCTTTAGTGAACTTGTCTCTGTGTTACTGTATGATCTCGTAGTCTGGTACTAATTACACCCGAACATCTTCTGCTAATTCGTGAGTCAAGTAGGCCTATTATATTAGCTAATACAGTAGTCAGGATACATTGCTGTAAGTTAAAACTCCTGACATGACCTATAACACGATTTACTATATAATCCCCTGACAAGTCCTATGACAGACCGATGGCATGACCTATGACAGGCCGATGACATGACCTGTTGGCACGGGCTTGCTTGACTTACTTCTCATGACATGTTTTGTAACATTCAAACTGTTCTGAGGTAGTTATGTCTTATATCGACACTTAAGTTGTTTTTAAAAGTATTTAACTAGATTCTAATCGTCTAAGTCACTTTAAGTTGTGTAGCTCTTTATTTCTTCAGACCTACACAATACTATTGCGACATGCGTGTCTACAGTTAGGCCTAATGACGTTGCGCTGTCATATGAGGCGGGGAAAAAAAAAGGGGAACAATAAAATGTAACGTATGCAACAATTTTGTAAGTGACCTAATTACACAAATGCCTATGTCTATTTCAAAAATAGTTGTGAATGCAATAGAAATATCAACACAAATTGTTTCGCAGCCAAGTCAAAGCTAAAACGGGTGAGAGAGAAAAATATAGAGCATCAAATACAATGAAGTACTTCAATGACTAGGATTTTAGTAGTAGAGTTTCTGCTCAAATTAGAATTTTAAAAACTATTTGATAAATTGAGCCAAACTTAACTACTTCGAGACCAAACATCGGTTTTAATTAACTCAGAATAGAAGACATTTTGTATTAACAAGGAGGGGCAGTGGTCGAGTGGTAAAGCGCTGGGCTTCCAAACCGAATCCTGGTAAAGACTTGGATTTTAATTTCCGGATCTTTAAGGCGCCTCTATGCTTGCCATTTAACTCTGGGTCCACATAGCTCTAATGAGTTGTGGTCAGGTTAGGGTTGGGAAAAGTAAAGAAGGTAGGTAGTTGTGCTGGCCATATAACACCCTCGCTGACCGAGGGTTTTAGAAACTGATAACCTTTACATCATCAGAACAATAGACCACATGGGGTCTGAAAGGGGAACTTAACTTTTTTTTATATTACTTGCATTGACAAGGAGCTGTGTCTATATTGACAGAGATGTGTCTATATTGAAAGGCAGCTGTGTCTATATTGACAAATAAATGTGTTTATTTTACCAGTTTATAAAATGTGTTACGATGTTGAGATTTTGTTTCTTTCCTAGTGAAGAATTGTTTCACGTTGGCGTAGTGATTTCCACGTCTCTGTAGTGTTATGAACAATATTGTTATTAACTTAAAATTTGTAATAGTATAATTTTAAATGTATGTATTTAGTATTCATTCCTAAGATAGTGCAGGTCTAGGTCTTATGGGAAATTCCATGCTATAAGTATTCTAGACATTTCATTTGCAATGTAAAAAAAAAATAAAAAATTGGTTCGAACTTAAATCGGTGTCATTTTGCTTACATTCTTAGGCTTATATAGTTTTCAAAAGTTAAATGAAATCCCCCCCCCTTTTTATATATATTATGTATCTAGAAAAGCTGGTAAGAAAAACAAGGTGTTTATTATTCCAACTTTGATTACCCTCCTTCTTAGTTTCCCCACAATAACCCCCCCCCCCCCCCACTTTAAAAAAAAAGATAACTATAGAAAGAACTGACACATTAAAAGTCTTAATTTTGATCAGGCTATTTATTTAATTTTTCTTTGCTTTTATGTTAAAATAAAGGAAGTCACTTCAATACGCTAGAATACCGAGTTGTTTGTAATTATTAATACAAAACGGAATCTTCAGAGCTAAAAAATTATGAAAAATATATTCTTAAAATAGATATTATAACTATTTTCTCCATATACTATTTTTTAAAGAATACTTTATCTTTATCAATAATATTATCTCTAATATATGCAAGCCATTTTTTCCCCCTTGTATATTTGTTTTATATTTCCATTTTCTGATGTTCTCTCTGGAGTTCCACAAATATATTGAAAGCATACCAATAAATATTGTATTCATTTTATTCATTGATGTACCATTATAATATTTAGCGCTTGAAGAAACTATCAAAATAATGAATATGATGTCAATACTTACCACTGGTTGCTGGCCTCATCCATGGATACATAGGCATATTTGGGGAGCCCATACCTGGCATACAGGCTGAATTAGGCATGCCCGGATTATATCCATTGGGTGACAGGCTGGGATCGGGCATGCCTTGTTGTGGATAATAATACGATGAGACGTGTTGACTAGGGCAGATATCGGGCATCATGCCCTTACATTCAAACATCCTATTATCGTAATACATGTCCTGTTGATTTGGGGCGCTTGGCGCCCCACTCATGGGATAATGAGGATATTGGTGGGCGACCGGAGGAGTCAAAGAATGTATTGTCGGTGGAGTTTGTTGTTGAAGATGTTGCGAACAGTGTTCAAGTCCCCGAGGTTGGAGAGTCGTCTGTTGTTGCTGAGTGTCTATGTGCCGGTTTTCTGGGATTTCTTCTTGGTGGTGGCTCGGCTGATGACAGCTGACTTGTATGCCGTGCTGCTGATGGTGTTGTGGTTGGTGCAGCTGATGAGCTAAGGGAGGCTGGACATCGTGAGAGTCATGCTCGAGGTTTTTCAAGTTTACACCTACATTATCTTGCAAGTTCGGGGTTCGATTCTCAACCCTGGAATCGTATGAGTACCTTAGATACGAAGGCGAATAGCAAGGAGAGTATGTCTCGTAAGATATTTGCCCCATGTGACCGGAGCTCTGTGCCAAGCAAGAAGATGATATATAAGTGTTGTCGTACTTTCCACAATGGTCAGAAAACATGTTGCTGGACTCCATGCCATTCCCTATAGCACCACTGTCCATACTGCTCAAACCGGCACTGCAGCTGCTGGAAAGGACATTTGGTGAGATATTTCCGGGCGGCTGCATCATGTTTGAGTAGTAAGAACTCATCTTCAGAGTTTGTGACACGTCGAGTTTCATAGAAATGTTGTCAATCACATAGACTGCCGCATAGACAAAATAAAATACTAAATAAGTGTCTTATAAAGTATTGTCAGAAAAGTTGTATTATTTCAACGCGAACAACGATTAGTATGGATATCTAAAGAATTCCCTTTGATAGATCTAGACCAGGAGCAAAAAATAAATGTTAAAAGTTCTCTTTCAAAAAAAAAAAATTACCTGAATCTAAATATATTTCTGAAAATGATGGTATTTAAAAAATTATTTTGCATTTTTTTTATAAATGTTTCTTTAACAATTTTTCTCCTATTGTTTTATTAATTTTGTCTATTTTGTTCATGGTCATAAAATGTCAACGGAAGTAATGAATTATAACTTGTCTGAGTAGACAGGTCGTTTGTATTTCGGCAGCCGTAAAGTATGATCGCAATTGTTTTTCGGCCAAGGGGCTTCAAACGATCAAGGTCCAACATCCATCTTGATGTCCATAACGCTTGGACGTGACGAAATAAAGAACAAGTATCCAAATTCACCACACACAACACGCATCACTTACTGTGTCCGCTTGTAAGACTTCCGCCTTATTAAACTTGATCACTTTTGTTTTGAACACATTTAAATTAAACCTCTTCATCGGAGAGCTACATTTACTAGGACATTAAAGTCATGCTTGCCATAAGCCACGCGAAGTCGTAAGTCATGCAGGTCATAAGTCATGCAAGAGTCGCGTGCCGTTATTTAAGACTATGATATTGCAGTCACTGGAGATCAAGATGCAATTGTTGACTTAACTCTGTTCAGGTTTAATTAGTTCCAAAGGAGTTCATGAACGAACAAATCGATGCGTCTCTTTGTTGAAAATGTCTGACAAGATTCCAGTTAACGATAATGCCCCTGAACGTTATTGCCTCAAGTTTGTCCTAATGTTTTCACTTCCCTCGCAGAATGTTTACGATCGAGCCCTACAAGTAGCCTACTTCTCAGATTGTCAAACTGGGTTTCATCTTGCGTCTATTGCTACTTTCTGCTAACAGCGCCCCCGTCGCCCCACCGCTGCCATAAAAAATGTGGGTGCCGAAGTCTAAACTACCCACCTTCGATTAATTAAACCTTTTTGTTGGGGGGGGGGGGGGGGGGGGAGGGGGTCTTTCCTCTGGTTTGGGGGGGGGGGGGGAAGACCAGTGGATGGTTGTTGATAAGATGAGATAGTTCGAAGAATTTGTGGAGGTGGGGGGGGGGGGCTGCGAATTACAACCAGTAGCGAAGGTGGAGAGAAGAAGGGGGGGATGGGGTCACAGTTTGTAGTGCGTTTAGTGACTGCCGCCCGTTGCCATCGCCAACAAGATTGAGGCTGGTCGGTGGGACATGTCAGACAATCTATCCAATAGGATCTCTAGGATGGATCATATGCCACGTGACTAGATCAACAAGCGGCGCAGACGACAAGAAGAATATCGTTATGTAGCTGCAGGCTGGAGTTCCTGACCATTACTAGATCTTGAGTTTAGATCTTAAATGAACAATCGCTGACATTATTTTAAAAAGTGTTCCGTATTGGGCTATTTCTAATACAATTGTTTCTTTACCGAAGCATTCAAAATAAGAAAAAATAATGCACATTCCAAAAGTAATTAAATATATTGTATATACAGCTATAAACTATTACTACTATTATTACTTTAGTAATCAGTCAGGGTGGAGGAGTGATCTAGACGTGATCAGTCAGTGACCAGAAATTGGATTGCACTGAAACATTACAATGAAAATATAAACCATATATAAAATAGTAAATGTCTGATTTTTTTAAATGAAAGAAAATGTTTCAACAGAAAAATTCAGATTCAAAGTCTTGATATATTGAAAACTCACGATGTGAAAATGATATGAAAACATAGACTGGATAGGTCAACAAATATAAACAAAATAATAAGACAACTGTTTATGCTTAATAAATCATCAAAGAGTCAATGAAAGTTAACAAAAACATTTGCCAAAACCAGTAACAAATACATGACTCTAGACAGCACTACGACGGACACAGAATAAAGAAATATCAATTATATTACAACGGAATACAGAGATGGCTGTTTCTATTTTACATTAATGGCTTAATTATAGTTTTAACCCATGGAAATACGCGACAGAGAACTTTTAGATGACTGCTGAGTATACCCCCCACCTTGAAACTGAACAACGTAAAAATAATGAGATGAGTTTTCGGAAAAAGAAATCTAATGAGAACATCCCACTAAGATAAATTCAGGTACTACAAGGGACTAAACAAATAATGCACTACAAAAATACCCAGAAAACAAACTAGAACAACTTCCTTCCCCCCCCCCCTTTTTTTTTATGACGAAATAATCTAGACCACAGACCTTTATATATTATTCCATATATAGGTCTGTGCTCTAGACATAACACGGTTAACACGACTGCTATAATAAGTACTAAATGTACATACCATTAAGGACAGAAGCTCGTTACTCATAATAAAAAAAAATACACACCATTAATTAATGACTCACAAAAAAAACTCATAACTTAATAAAATAATCAAATTACCATCTTACTATTTTTTTGGTTAAGTTCCGTTTGATAGACATTTTTAAGAAAACATTTTCTCCAAAGGCCATTCAAGCAAGAGCTCTGTTCTCAGAATGAATTAAGTACTTTAAGAGTCGAAATCTTTAACTCTTTCTCTCCGTAATTATTTCCCACGTTCCGATGGAATTATTCATTTTGCTCATTAGTATTTTACTAACATGTTTTGATTAAGCTACAATAATTTTTTCGATTGTTATCAGAAAGTGTTTTATCTTATCTTCTTCTTATATAATACAGACGTTACTTCAAAAAAGAATATGATTACGTCCTACGCGTCATGCATTTAGTCATGCATATTAACCAATGACTTAAATTCTGCCAAGTCACTGGTTTTCCTGGCTATTTATTTGGTATAGAGTTAAAGGAGAATGCATGCTTTAAACATTAATTTAATTTAATGAGGTCAAATCAACGATGGTATCGTCAATTAGGAGAGAAAGAGTTAATGAAATAAGTGGACTACATGAACACAAGAGTGTGTGTAGGCTGTGGTAATATTTGTGTTTTTCAAGGAAAGCATGTGATTTATAAGATCATCAAAAGAAAACGAGAGGCGCTAGATTTATAATTTATGTCATGATGTTTTTATTTCAGGTGTATCGGTGGGGGGGGGGGGGGGGGGGGAGAGGACCTAAAGGATGTTCTCACAGCTCAAATGGGGAGCTAAGTTGCTCAAAGTAAAGGCGGTCATCCAAAAGAAGTAGTGTTAGCAACTGTGGACTTTAACATCATCCTTTAACATCATTGGCCTCACGAACTATGGTTCGAACGAAACGTTTCTTCGTTCTAGACACATCTCTATGTAAGCACTTCTAGCTAAGTACATAGATGAGTTATAGACACATCTCTATGTAAGCACTTCTAGCTAAGTACATAGATGAGTTATAGACACATCTCTATGTAAGCACTTCTAGCTAAGTACATAGATGAGTTATAGACACATCTCTATGTAAGCACTTCTAGCTAAGTACATAGATGAGTTATAGACACATCTCTATGTAAGCACTTCTAGCTAAGTACATAGATGAGTTATAGACACATCTCTATGTAAGCACTTCTAGCTAAGCACATAGATGAGTTATAGACACATCTCTATGTAAGCACTTCTAGCTAAGTACATAGATGAGTTATAGACACATCTCTATGTAAGCACTTCTAGCTAAGCACATAGATGAGTTATAGACACATCTCTATGTAAGCACTTCTAGCTAAGCACATAGATGAGTTATAGACACATCTCTATGTAAGCACTTCTAGCTAAGTACATAGATGAGTTATAGACACATCTCTATGTAAGCACTTCTAGCTAAGCACATAGATGAGTTATAGACACATCTCTATGTAAGCACTTCTAGCTAAGTACATAGATGAGTTATAGACACATCTCTATGTAAGCACTTCTAGCTAAGTACATAGATGAGTTATAGACACATCTCTATGTAAGCACTTCTAGCTAAGTACATAGATGAGTTATAGACACATTTCTATGTAAGCACTTCTAGCTAAGTACATAGATGAGTTATAGACACATTTCTATGTAAGCACTTCTAGCTAAGTACATAGATGAGTTCTAGACACATCTTTATGTAAGCACTTCTAGCTACGTACATAGATTATCTATCTTTTACTATTAAGTATAATTTGGGGTTTCCACGAATGAGCGCCCTTGCATCGTAGAGAAACCGGAAACGGTAAGGTGAAATAAAAATAGAAATCCAAACAATGTGTTAAAATTTGAAAAAAAAATGTAAACTTAAAATTTGTTTTAACATGTAAGCTTTGCGTTGTTCAAGGGCCACGTCCGCCTAGGTGTCTCCCGCTAGCAGAGGGTGAGACTTCCGCAGGTGTGACACTGATGCGCCAATGCAATCCCTTCCCGTCGGGATCGACCCAACTTCACGACAGTACGGATTAACGGTCTTGACACTCCGTCAGAGTTACTTAACTTTAAGAACAGCCAAGTTGATGGTTCTATGATCCGTCAGGTGTTAACGTAGTTTCTTCATTTTTGTTTTTAAAACCCGTTTTTATTTTGTTTAATTTTGTTTTAACGAAAACGGAAGAACTTAGAATATGTCGTCTGCTGAGAGCATACTTGTGTGTGTGTGTGTGTGTGTGTTAGTGAGTGTGTGTGTTAGTGAGTGTGTGTGTTAGTGAGTGTGTGTGTTAGTGAGTGTGTGTGTGTGTGCGTTAGTGTGTGTGTGTTAGTGAGTGTGTGTGTGTGTTAATGTGCCTGTGTTGTGGCTATTGTTTGAAATGCGAGTATTTGAGTGTGTAATCTTATCTTATATAATACAGACGTTACTTCAAAAAAAAAAGAAGATGATTACGTCCTACGCGTCATGGTGCGTATGGGGCTGACGTGAGTCTTGTTCCTGACTAAACCGAGGTGGGCGTATTGTACTTTTAATTTGGAACTTTTAAGCAAACTTCTTGATTTTAAATAAAACGTAATACGTCTACACCGGTTTAGTTGTGCTAGCTGTTTGGGTTTACAAACCAAATAAATATATATAGTTCGTCCATCGTGGTTCGATGATGACCACTTTTGTCATCCAGGGGCCTGAGGGCTGTGCACTGGGGATTTCTGCCTCCTCATGTGTGCCAGTTTTCACAGCGCGACGCCATGAAGCCAAACATATACACTCCATAACGGTGCTAAAAGTCTATCAAAGTTTTCCAATGTGCTAAAACGGTTATCTGGATTTTCAATGTGCTGAAAATGGTTGACCTGGACTTACTAGGCATAGCGCAAAATTTTTGAATCTATTCTTGACACATTTTGTTAAATATTGGTTCTATCATGAAAAAGTTGCCTATATATAGAACATGTTCCATATTTCACCCCTTCCCTAACGCAAGTTTTTTCATTACCATCCTTTGCAATCATTGAACAATAGGGGGAAAAAATTTCACTCGGGCATTCATTTAACAAAAGAACAAGAGACAGTGTCTTTGTCCTTCCGTCTTTAACTCCATACACTAAACACACACACACACTATTAAACCTACAATACTCTGCAAAATTTCATCTTAAGACTTTAAAACTATGACACGCTAACGGTGTCTACTCTCATATCAATCGGGTAAAGGTGAAAGGCAAAAGGGTAAATTGATAACTAATAATTATTAAAAATACATGATTAGATTTAGACTTTAAAGTTAGTGACAGTAGAATATTTTAAATTACTCGACCACGAGCTGTCAAGGTATTTCCGGTTAACAAAATTCCTTAATTTGCATTCAAGGTAAACCTGGGCTGTCTGGTGACTTATTGGATTTTTTGCTATGTTATCAGCGCATATATAATGTATAAAGCCTATTACAGAAGTTTAGTTACTAAAGGTGCCACTGATGATTCGTTACTGCAGTTGGAACAAAATCATAGGAAATATTGAGTTATAGTTATTTTCTTTTGAGCGTGCAATAAGAATATATTCAATAGCAACTACCCCTTTTATGACATGTAAAAAAAAAAATTATAATAATAATAATTTTAAAAAAAATAGAGTTGTAGCAGTTTACAGAAACAAAAACAGCTCTAGCAGTTTAGCGTGTTGCCAGCAGTTTAACGGTTTACTATTTTGATTATTATTTGATATTGCTTTTTTTTTTATTTCGTATTTATTATATATATATATATATATATGATTCTTTTTATAAATTTATTGTTGTGCTATTATATAAATAACGCGTCGCTAGACACTAAGCATGCTGTATGGGGCCTAGACTGAAGCTAGCGATGTGAAGTTCTTCGTTTTGTGCTCAAAACTTAAAATACAAAAACACAAGTCAGCGTAACTATCTCAACCAGTGACTGAAACAGACCAGATTAGAGCAATAAAATAGGCTTGGGGGGAGGGGGAGGGAACGGAGACACGATGAAATGGAGCGAAGAGGAAGAGTGTTGAGAGTTTAAAAAAAACCCTGTCATAATGACGTCGTCAACTGGTCAAGCTGACCTCCTAGGTTCATTGTGTCACTAAGTTTCTGCGGTCTACTCTCCGGCTCTTTAATTAGTTTATGACTTAATGCTTCAAGTCAAAAGGGTTACTGCTCTTTAATTGGATCTCATTAAATTATTATCGGTTTACGTTGCTTAAAAAAAAAACCGAAGGCGTCGTCTAGTTTAGATTGCAGTGTGGGCGTCATTCTTTAGCCACCAATGGAGGGGTGTAACTTTGCCTCCAGTCAAGACTCCATCCAACACAGCCTGCAACATAGAGTCCTTCATAGAGCTCAGATCAAATAAGAAAAAAACACCTACAGGGTAACCGAACGACTTTGAAGATTGACGATTTCTTCCCAGGTCTTATCAATTATTTTTTTTACCCCAAGAACATTATTTGCTTTTGGGGAGTATATTTCAATTTGTATGAATATTGTAATGTACTAACTTTAATCGATTATATTAATATAAGGAAACCTTTTTAATCCTCTCTATGATACTGAAATGAAAAACATATGGATTTATTCCCACCCCCTATTTAATATGGATTTATTCCCACCCCCCTATTTAATAGACTCCCAGCGGACAACGGCTGCATCAGCTGTGGAAAAATATGCAGGTCGCCACTAGATTTGCATAGTCATGTGAAACACTGCATTCATTCTTCATCTTCGTAATCGAAGACATCGCCATTATTTTTTTTTTACAATTAAACAAACAAACTCAAGTTTGAAAGAAAAATGTAATAATAAATGTCTCTAAATCAACACTAATAAAAGCTAACTTGGGTGTACTTGAACGAGCAGTCTTATGCCCACTACTGTTTCTAATTTACATAAATGATCTACCAAACTGTATTAGTTCGGGAACAAATTGTAGATTATTTGCTGATGATTGCATAATATACAGAACAATAAAAACAACGCAATGAATGAAATTTTACAAACAGAACTTGAAGAATGGACCTCATTCACCAATTGGAAACAAACATTTACCCACCTGATAATATTGATAAAACAACGAAAAAAAACGTATCACGTGACAGCCTTAGTGTATTACGTAATTTGTTTAGAAGAGATAGATAATCACGTGGCTAAATGGTGTTTGTTTACGATTGGTGAATGAGGTCCATTACAAAAATGGGAATCAAATTGGAGAACGTTTTTCCACCAGAAAAAAAATGCGAGTAACCAAGAGTAACCAGAAAAACAAAACAAAAAAAAAAAACCTTAAATAAAAACTACTTATTTTTTTCATGTACACAAAATAAAAACTCAAATAGGTGTAATATACATGAAAAGTTATAATAGAACTCTCATATTGATAACATTATTAAAAAATAAATCAGAGCATTAGGCTTTATTAAAAGAAATTATAGAAAAAAAAAGGAACATAAAACGTCAATTATTTCTTAGCTTAATAAGACCAATATTAGAAAATGCACACTCTGTTTCGGCCCCCTAAACTCAAGAAAAACATAAAGAAACTAACAAACGCAAATATTAGTTGCGGTATAACAAAACAAGACAAATAATTCACTTTTGATTAGAGTTACACCATTAGTAAAATCACTAAAGAGACACTTCAGGACAGAAGTAAAGTTAAGTAGCTATAACACATGCAAGATTTACAAATACAAAAAAAAACAACAACAAAACCTAATGAAATACTCAGAAAGATGCAAAGATAAAAGCCCATTGCTTATTCCATATGCCAGGGGAAATTCGTACAAGTGCACATTCTTCCATGGTACCATTGGAGCATGGAATGACTTGCCTGAATCAGCCAGAAAAACCAACGATTTAGCAGAGTTTAAGTCATTGACTAACATGCATGGCTGACACATGAAATGCGTAATTATTTTCTCGTTTGAAGTAACGTCTGTAATTTATAGGATAAGATTTGAATACAATTTAACGCGAGTCATGACTTCCGGTGCCAGTGCCTCTTCCTGAAAAGCGTTAACTACACAGAGACACTTGTATGTTCAGGGGCCGTTAACAATTATGTGTGAAACAGGGACTTGGACAGAATCAGGCGCCAGGAGCGGATATATACAAGATAAGACGGGTCTTGGGGTTAGCCCCATAGTGAAAAGCCGATAGTGTTTTGGTGATGTCCTTCCAACTGTCTGTCACGTTCAGATCTCTAAAACTAAAAGCTCTATTGAAAATCTGTTTCAACGTCGCCTCTATCGAGATCAAAACAACTCCCACGTAGGTCTTTTTTTTTATGAACTCTATTACTGCCAATTTGTTTTTCATATACATAAAAACATTAAAAAAAAAGATTGAGTGTTAAAGAAATTGTACATACGATTATATAGTGGACGCGCCACTATTTGCCTTTTAGTGTTAATAGCGAAATGATCTGTTTTATCTTCTCTGGCATAAGTATGTATCTCCAACTCTTTCTCTCTGATATTTGAGTATTTGTCAAGTGTGTGTGATGATATTTTGTTATTTAATGTGAAATATGTATCAGTAGATGTATGTATGATTTTCAATAAAGTTTTTGGCATTTAATTGTGACAAATGTTTGCATTCAAAAATTAATTTCCTTTGCTTATTTACTAGCTTCAGCGGCCATCTTCAAGACACTATAAATCTCCTTTTTGTCTCTTTAATAAGCAAAACACAATTCAAACAGTCAGAGCTGGTTCCACAGTGACCTTGTTCAGTCCAGTCTCATGAAACTGACCAACGTAAAATCTGTTCTCTAGTCTTAATTACTTTGACAGTAGAGTGACAAAATTAAACGCCGATAGGGCAGCAATTGGGTGAATCGGCAATTATTTCACCACTGTGTCACGTTTGCCTGCGAACTCATAAAAAGCCCCACAAACACACTGATGACCATTGACCAGTCAGTCCGAGTCATAAACTAAGCCATGCACTGTACAGTACTTGTCACTCCCCTTCCTTCCCCAGCCCCGTGAGCTTGGGGGGGAATATGAACAGTAGAATGTTATCAGTGATAGTCAAAGGATGGTGTTGTGCATGTTTTATGGTCAATGCTGGTCAGTGCTGGTCAGAGGTGTGAAAACGGTTATCAAAAGTTGATAGACAAACCAACACAAAGTATAACTTTGAACTTATTTAGGTCACGTGTTACGCGCTCAGGCCTCATCTGTCTATTATAGATTTTAGTAGAAGTTGATGAGTATATTATCTTATCTTATATAATACAGACGTTACTTCAAAAAAAGAAGATGATTACGTCCTACGCGTCATGCATTTAGTCATGCATATTAAACAATGACCTAAATTCTGCCAAGTCACTGGTTTTCCTGGCTAGCTCAGGCAACCCATTCCATGCTCTAATTGCACTAGGGAAGAAGGAGTATATTTGTGATGCTCCATCGCAATGGTTTCTTCTTATAATACATCTGACGTGCATGACGCGTAGGACGTATTCATCTTCTTTTTTGAAGTAACGTCTGTATTATATAAGAAGATCTATAGACAACATTCCATCTCATAAAAGGAAAATATTTATTTCAATGCATTAATTAAATAAATTAAGCTCTAAAAAAAAAAATATCTGAAATAGAGGCTGCAAAACTGGGTTCGGAAAATCCACCAACAACATCCATATAATGTACATTGTATATTGTCTACGAATCTATTAGAATCTAATATTATCGGACATTAAACAAGTATTAAGCTTAGTCCTGAACCAATAAATAATGCAATCAATAAATAAAGATTTATTATAGTGAGAAATGATGATTATTTAGTGTTGCTATTCTAAATGGCTGGCTGCCTGGTCGTGCGGTTTGCACGCTGGACTGTCGTTCGGATTTATCGATGGTCCCGGGTTCAAACCCTGCCCGCTCCCATCCCCCGTCGTCCTGCTGGAGGTTTGGACTAGGAAGTAAACTATCTTCAACTCTGAAGGAACATCCGAAACATGTAAAACAAAACAAACAAATGTAACATGTTATTAAACTGAACACCATTTTGAAAGTTTTCATTGGTCAATACATTCAGCTTACACATACACGTTAATTAAGAACTAGTTACGTCGTCAAAGGAAGGAAAATAATGTCACGTGACAGAGCTCTATATTAGGCAATGGCGAGATTCTCTATAAGTGTATTAGAAGCTCAAACACTTTAAAGAAATATTGAGTTTATAAATCTGGGCTTTTAGTAGGAGTTTCCTTTAGATAATTTCAAGGCACCTATTGTAAACAGTGATTACGAAAATATATTAACTTTTTTGAACTTCTGCAAGTCAAATAACACGGAACATGTATTAGGGGATAAGATAAAAATAAGATAACTTTATTGATCCAAACAAATGGAAATTCATTTTTGACTACAATTGACAACCTCAGCGTAACTACTGTACAATAACAATTTGGATGCATGATATACATGCACATACGAACAACATTCACACACGATGAAAAACAACAACACATAGACACTCATAAGCAGCGCTTTATAAATAGACTTCTTTGTACTTCTCGATGATGACAGAATGTTAATTTTTAATGTTGGTCATCCAGGGTCTATTATTACTGAATGTTTTAATTTTTTTCTTTGATATAATTATGTTTTCACAAATTGGATGTACGAATTAACAGTTGTGTTAAGTTCATCTGTCTGGGCAGTTGTTTACAAACATGTCCCATTCTGTTTGCTCCAGACAACCTTGTAGCTGTAAAACAGCGTCATCTGACCGTGACTGGATGGACTGTACTTCGGGTTTGTTGTTTTTAAAACCGGTTTGTACGTGGGTGTAAGATGGATCATTGTGTGGTCCGACTCTCCGAGGGGAAATGACGATCGAGATGTGTAGGCCATTTTTATGTTGCTATAACACATGTCCAATGTTTTATCGTGCCTTGATTGACAAGTAAGACTTTAAGCTAGCAAGTGTTGAGCTAACGAAAGATGATTGCAATTTCCCATAACTAGTCGGACAGCATCAGAACTTTTAGTCTCATGTGTATGTACAATTTCTAGTAAATGTTTTGCTGCTTTCTCTGTGTTGGCTGTGGGTGGTATATACACAAATATGGCGGCAAATTGAATCCCATACAATTTAAGTCGATTTGTCGAGTTATTTATGGGAAGCAAAAGTAAAGATGTCACTATGTGATCGCCGAAGAAAATGTCACTATATAAAACAATAACTTTCGGAGTGCCCACCCTTTGATGTTAAATTACATTTGCACTTAATTAACTAGTTCGTGTCAGACGATAAAATTTCAGTTGTGTGTGGAGTCCTACAGAACGACATGAAGCTAAGAGTTACTTCTTTATTCCAACAACTAAATGTTTGTTAGCGAGCCGGGCTAGATTGTAACTATTTGGAAGATTCAGTATAGCGCTGCAATGGCTCAGCGAAAAAAAAAAATCCCTTACATTGAAGGTAAAAATCTAGACTGGACATCGTTCGGACGCCTTTGCTCACACTGTCACCATGTGCGCCTCAGCAAATTCATAGAGTATCGAAGATATAAACATATTTTCATATTATAATTCCGGCCTTGATCCGAGACCGGGAGTTATTGATCTACATGAAAGATCACGCGTTATAGATCTGTCAAAAATATCTCCAAAATTATTTTTCCATTTTTTTTAAAAATTTAAACGATCAGGATTTCAACAAAATGGTGGTTTGTCTTTGAAGTCCTCACAGATGGCATTTTAACGACATACTACCGTTACCTAGTGGATAAAGGCCCGGTACACCCTTCAACATTTTCTCTTAATCTCTAGACACTGAAAGAAGGGATGGAGCAACAGGGAACAAGAAGCTGTTTATAAATAGCTTTACAGCGCGTTTCTCCTCGTTCACTTGGTGTTTCTCTTTACAGCACCGCCATGGACGTTTTAGTGCAGGGCTTTTGCGATTTACTGCATAGCACCATGCTGTGGGGCGCCGTGGGGCGATTCTTTCAGTCCTTGTCTGCGTGCGATCAAATAGTGTTTTGTAGTACGCACATTTCCCCCCTCCCTTCTCATAGAGTGCTGCTCCTTGGTGGGGAAAAAAAAGAGTAAGAATTCGTGTCCATTGATCTTCCAGGTAATGACGTTGTGTGTGTGTGTGTGTGTAGGTGTCAGTGTGTGTAGGGACCTGTGAGTGTAAACTTGGGTAAAGGTGGGGAGAGCCCAGGACAAGTCTCTCTATGACCTATTAAAAAAAACAAGAAGGTTTCATTGAATGCAGAGAAAATAATGACGTCACGGATCGTGGCTCAAACGAAGAAGTCAGTGAAGATCGCTCTTCCATAAGAGTGACCACAGGCAGCCCAGCGCCCTTCTCCAAACCCCGTCCTCTCTCCATTACACTGCACCTCTTGAATACACGACTCCCCACATTTCAACCAAAGTCAAAATTCGGCGGCGTGTGTTTGGAATCAATTGTAGGGTTCATACCGGGGAGTCATTTGTTCCACGCGACGCCGCTGTCACGGTGCTCGAAAGTACAAAAGAAAGGGGAGTTGAAAGATTTTATTTCATGTACGGGGCGCCGCGCCCCCCTTTCTTTTTTTGGTCCAAAGTCTGATTTTGATAGTGATTTGATCATAGAAATCATTTCTTACTTAACATTTTCTATGTAATCATCTTCTAATAGAAGCATTCTAAATTGTAATGGAAGCTTTAGGATTCTGACCGGAAATCGTAGCGAAAGATTTGAATAATAAAACTTAATTATATTATGTATAATGTAGTTTGTGAATATTTTTTTTTTCAAAATGTTGAAATATGGTAAGATATGATATGGTATGGTATGGTGTGGTGTGGTATGGTAAGGTATGAATAGGTATGGTATGATACGGTTTGGTTTTTATTTGGCATGATTTGGTATAGTATGGTATGGTATGCGGTATGGTATGGTATGGACTACTTCATTCGTGAAGGGACTATGGATCATCTCATTAGCTGTGGTCAGAACGTTGTCGCCCTCACATCAGTCTCCCCCCCCCCCCCACACATACACACCTTTCCACGCAGATGCCCATACAGTTTGGTGCCAGCTACAGTAACATTTTATCATCATTCCATCTTACAAACTTGCACGCTCTCAAAATGTAACAAGAACTTACAAATCCAGTTGTAGTCCATTCAAAGTCTATTGTAGTAAGCATATGTGCATAAACTAGTTAGATCATCACTACAGACACGACTAGCTTGTAAGATCCACCATGGATCCTATGTTAACATTGAAGGAAAGATATTCTTTTATTAATTATTTTAAGCGGCTCCTGTAGGGAGAAATCGGTTGATTTGTTGTTGTTGTTCTTATGCAGTCTGACATCTACATGTCGGTTCACATCACAAAAATAAAAGCGTAATCTCACTTCTGAATTCAAGTGCAACGCTACTTTTGTCTTCGAAAAGCGAATTCTTGTTTCAAACTTTATCCTGTATCAGGTTTTGATTGGTGGTCAGTCAGTGTGCTGATGTTATTTGGTATGATTAGTGTCCTGTGTGTGTGTGTGTTTGGAGAAGTAGCCTTGTTTTTTTTCTTAAACACATACACAACTTTCAAGCACTAAAAAAAAATAATACAAATTTTGAAGTCTAGCTTTATCTACTATCAATTTGAAACAATCTACCGTCTTTTATGTAGAATACAATAACCTATTCATTATTTGAACGTTGTCCACTGGCCAGCTCATTTAAGGAAATGTAAGGGAACAGTAAAAGGAAAAAGAAGAAGAGGCAGACAGAGAAAGCGATGGGAGGAAAACATAAATGGACAGGCCTACATTTGATAGAGGTTTTAAACAAGGCAAAAGGCAGGGAGGAATGGAGAAAGACGGTCGATAAATCTTGCTTGGTGCCCCAGCGGTCCAACAGACTAAGGGATAGGTAAAGGTAAAAAGGTAATGTTTACATAAGTCATGTCCTCCGACTGTTAATAATCTGTTTGAGTATAATTAGGGCTCTAAAGATGCAAGTGGGGTCTGCAGTCATAAGCCCGCCATTTAAATCACAAGAGAGTATATATTTAAGTTTATTGAATTTATACGATTATTTGATCTCCAAGATTATTCCCCCCCCCCCCCCCCCCCCCCATTTATTTTAGGTAGTAAAATAGGTATACTGTAGTGTCAATATTAAATAAACATTTTCTTGAGGAGGCAAAAAAGCTGAAATAAAAAAAAAGTGAGACTAAGACTAAGACTGCTTTATTGATCCTTATTGGGGGGGGGGGGGGGGGGGGGGGGGTTACTTAGTAACGATGACGTGAGAGTTTAAAAAAAAGTAAGAACGAAATAGGAGCCGACATAAACGAGACGCTTTCATAACAACGTAACAATAAGAAGCATTTTATAACCGGCTAGAAGTAGGTCACATTCGACTATTCCCTTCATGATTAATAAACGTCTTTAATGTTCAAAAACCAAAGTGGACTACCTCTATTGATTGTTCCGCCATTCGCCGGTGTTATCTGTTCGTGCAGTTCTTTCAGTGTTAACTCCATTTGGGTTTGTTTTCATTCGACACTGCGGAAGAGCTTAACATTATATACATATATATATATATATATATATCTTATCTTATATAATACAGACGTTACTTCAAAAAGGGAGATGATTACGTCCTACGCGTCATGTATTTAGTCATGCATATTAACCAAAGACTTAAATTCTGCCAAGTCACTTGTTTTCCTGGCTAGCTCAGGCAACCCATTCCATGCTCTAATAGCGCTAGGGAAGAAGGAGTATTTGTACAAATTTGTCCTAGCATATGGGACGAGGAATGTGCCTTCATCTTTGTGTCTTTCAGAGTATTTTATTAAATTTTGTTTTTGTATTTGAAGATTATGGTTCAGTATTTTATGTATAATTGCTACTTTACTTTTCAGTGTTTTGTCCTGAAGGCTTTCAAAATTTAGTGATTTTTTTAAAGGTGTTACTCTAGTCAAATGTGAATATTCGTTTGTTATGAATCTCACTGCTCTATTTTGTGTCTGTTCCAGTTTCTCTCTATATATATATCCCCGTTCTCTCTATCTTGTTTTCTTATTGGTTAATGAAATCCATGTGTTTGCCTGTTCTTCATCGCAATTAGTCCATATGTTCGTCACTTGGCGCAAACTCAAATTTAAGTCCCAGGTTCAAAGCACACGCCTATAATTAACATCCCGCCCAGTTTATTGACCAGATCTGTGAGACTCAAGCTTAGTGTGTTGAAAGTGAACAACAATCTATCTGGAGTACTGATGACCTATCACAGTGGTGACCAATGACCAAAGAAAGCTAAGGGAGAAGTGTTTTGTTTTGACCGGAGACGGTCAGAGCTAAGTCTGTCATTGAAGTGTCCTGACTCCCCCATCACCTTGCCCTCTTGTTGATTGATGACTCGATGGACAGTGCGATAGACCGCGACACCGGACAATGCTAATGAAGTGACCACACCGTGAAGATTCCGGGGTTAATTTTTGAAAAACTACGGGGTTCAACGTGGCTCGGTCAGTTTGTAATCGGCAAATCCCTGAGCGGCATCCGAAGCTGTCCCACTATTGTTCATGTCTTGTCCTATTGTTCAAATGTTTCTCGAATTCAATAGCAAGTTTTCGCTTTGGAGTCTTGTGTTCACTTGTAATGCCGGCGGTAAGATTGCCGAAGCCTCAACTATTTTGTTGGACTCTAATGATTACAAGATTCCACTGCAACATGAACAATTTCAATTAATTTTGAATTCTATTTCTTGCTTTGTAATTAGAATGAAAGAATTAGCGGGCGTGTGATTGAATGTATACTTGTGTAGGCGTGTTTCTGTATTTATTTGTAGTTTGGCGTGAGTGGACAACTTTGTTATGTTTGTTATTAATATATAAACAAACCAAAAAATAATATACAAACAGAGGCGGCTCGCGTCGATTTTAAGTAAAAAATAGTGGGAGCAAATGCGGAAAATAATTTTTAAAAAAATCGTAAACGAATGTAAAGCAATAAGTACAACAACCCCATTTAGATCTTGCAATCTAGAAGGCTATTATTTCTAGGTGACACCGTTAACGAGGGCGTCAAGTGGCCAGCACAACGACCAACCGCTTTTACTTTTCCAAACTTTACATTCCCGAGCCCCTACGCCCTCTAACGAATGGAATAACCTTCCACTTCATTGAAATTCAGAATGTGTATGCCTAATTAGAGTTTTATTTTCCCTTTCATATTATATAAAGTATGTCTCCTTTCGTCTCTCTCCTCTCCTCCCCACCCCCTTTTTTGTATACACCTAACGCTATGTAACAACCATATTATTATGTAGTGCGTTGTGAAAAAGTTGATATTTGATTACTCTTGTGTAGGGTCGTGTTCACAGCATTGATTTAGTGTGTTACAGTCTTTCGTCAGTTTCTGTGTCATTCTAGTTAAATAAAGCTTTGTTTTAGGTTCTCTACAGTGTGACTTTAATTTTTATTACATAGTGACATAGTCCATATAACCCTAACATGTCTTGCTTGATTAAGCCCTTAAAAGTGCCCCGAACGCTGTACATCACTACTAGCACTAGGATTTGCCAAGACATCGTCTTGAGACTTGTGCCATGTGACCGACTTTAAATGTGGCTCAAACTTGTGATTCTTCAGAAAAAAAACAAACAAAACTGTAAATGTCGCCTACTGCAAGCAAACAATGACCACAACATAGTCCTAAGTGTTGTTTTTAAATGAAAAAGAGTCTTGTAATCACAACAAATTTTCAATAAGGTCGGCATCTCTCCATTTAGGCTAGAAAATATTTATAGACTTTTTTCAGTCATGGTTATCCCCTAGAAATACTTTAAAGCCTAATACATAAAGTGCTGGTTGTGTTTTAGTATGTGTGTGTGTGAATGTTGTTCATGTTTCCTATTGTTACTGTTATAACAGCAGCTGATGTGGACTATTGTAGTCATACTGAATTTCCCCTTGTTTCGACCAATACAATTTTCTTATCTTATTAAAACCAGTCTTGTCTTCAGTCTTAGTTTTAAACTGTCCCTTTTGACAAGAGCACACAAATAACATTAAGACTTTATGTCTACGTAATAATTTTTAATAAGTGAGAGAGAGAGACAGAGAGACAGACAGACAGGGACAGAATAATATATCTTAAGAATCTACTAAACAAGCTTCATGATCAGAATGTATCCTGAGCTATCTAACTACAATCTGAAAGTGAGTAGGCTTACATCATTATATTGCACTAAGTTAAAAAGTTACAATACTAAATAACCTAACGAGTATGTATGGACAACATAAAAGAATGGACGGGCCTACCGTTGATAGAGGTTTTAAACAGGGCAAAAGACAGGGAGGAATGGAGAAAGACGGTCGACAAGTCTTGCTTGGTGCCCCAACGGTCCAACAGACTAAGGGATAGGTAAAGGTAAAAAAAAAAAACGAGTATTTTGACTTTTAGTCTACGACAGCCACTCAATTAGTCATGTTTTTTTTTCAGTTTATGATATCATTACGCTCAACCCCAAAATAAGTAATATCCATGTCAACTTGACAATCCACCAACAACAATCCACCAATGGTCTTTGTTTTCGGTCATATCACATAGCGGCGTTTATGTCCATCCTAACGTTAAACAGGTTCTTCTCTAACCGAAGCTCTCCAGTTCGATTCCCGATGAAACTTGAGATTTTTGTTTGGATTCTAAACCGTTTCTGGATTCATCGTATACCCTAAATCTGTTGGGTAAAGTAAGAGCGTTCGGTCGTTAAGGGCCACATATGACCCTAGTTAGTCCTAGCCACGAGTTTTACATCATATGCTTCCAAGAAACTTTCATCTTTACATCTCTGTACACTGAGACTTGTTCCTCCAGACACAATTCCTCTGTACATCTCTATACACTGAGACTTGTTCCTCCAGACACAACTTTCTCCTGGGCTACCCTCACATCGTCACTCAGCCCGTTCTACTGATTGTTCTCTTTTAAGTTTTCATTCAAAGCCGCATCAATTTCTTGTTAACCCCTGACCCCGCCCAGCGTCCCCGTGTAATGAAAGCGGGCAGTAAATCCTCATTGAAACAGAGGGGGCTGTCGCCCGTTCAAAATTGCCAATAATCTTCTGCAGTCGCCGTCTTTGCTCTTCCCTTCCGGAAAAAGTCAAAGGTCACCCGCTGATCCAAAGGGAAGACAAATTAGATGCAAAGGTCGATACGCATAACCGATATGTTACAGAGAGTGAAACATTGACAACTGCAGAGACACATTGCAAGAATCTAGCAAGACCAAGATTTGTAACCATGTAAACTTGATATTGTTTTTTCTTTTTAATTTGCCAACACCAATGTAACGGAGTCTTTTACAATAATAAATGTGAAAAAAAAATAAAAACAATGTATAAGCTCTATATAGCTATAGGACTGCAAAGTCAGATTAAATACTGTACTCCTCTTTAATCTTAGGGATAGAAGACAGACCTAATAGTAATAATAAAAATTATTATTATTATTATATATATATTATAGATGCTTATATGCCTTTAAAAAATTTCACCCAGAAATCATAGGAAAGCACTTTGCATACAATACGAGGGATCTTCAGTTCGAATCCCAATGATGGATTTAGATTTGGAGCTTCGGGATATTTAGGACTCTCTTCAGTGGCAAAGGGTTAACTTTTACTTTATTTTATTTGTTTATCATTCTTAACAATTTCAAAACTGACGGTGATTTTGTGAGTTATTAATGCTTGGAGTTAGCCATGCACAGTGTATGTTACTATTCATCATAGGTATCTCACTGAGTACCACTTTGATACTGTGTTATGGATTGTGTGTGTGTGTGTGTTTCTATGGTGACGATGGGAAGAGGTTAGCGATTGGTTGTGAATGATGCAACGTAGGTGGCATTGTCATTTGGTCTTAGTTAAGACAGACGACTCCAGAACGTGAGACTGAAAGGTTGTGCTATTGTTAGATTTTGTTAAAAATTTTTTTTACTAAAGTCTACTACAGTTATTTCATTATATCAAAAGTTGATTTTATCTATATTATAAATAAAGTTATATTTAGTATTGTTCACAAGGAAGTTCTTTGAAGTTTGATTAGTTTAGTTGTCTACCAGCAGCTTGGTGCTACAAGACAATGGCCGCTAACAACATACTTGACCATGCTTTTTTTTTTTTTTTTTTTTTTTTCAATCGTTACATTTATCTTTAGTTCCTGATTTGGATTTCATATCCCAGCCATTTATCTTTTAAAGTGAATTTTGGATAGTTCTAGAATCCCAAGCATCGACATTCTAAGTTGGCCTAAAATCCTAAATTTAATTACTGGAGTGAACCTTTTGAGGAAAAAATGAATTAAACAAAACACTTTCTTTAGATAACAGCTGCTTCAAGATTCAAACGTAACAGGATTTTTATTTTTTTTTGGCCCAGAGTGAAGCATAAAAATATGAAAATGCTTTTTACATGCTGGGTGAGAATGTACCAACTAGTGAATATTCAAATTGTATTTTTGGGGGAGGGAGAAATTATATAGATCTCATCTCCTCGTTCTCCCCCCCCCCCCCCCCCCCCCCCCCACCACCACCAAAACTACCTCAGATCATGACCTCTTAACATAAAGACACACTGTCATTACGATAGAGAGTTCGCTTAAGGGATGCCCTTAAGAGAACAGATGCCCTAAAGGCACCAGGGCATTAAAAGAATACTTCTCTGAATCCGTACAATCATATCTTCCCTAGACTTGAAATGATCATGTAGCTAGATTACCAGCAAGGGTAGGCGGTCACGTGTCACCGCCCCAACGTCCTCTCGTACACACGCGCGCACATACGCGCACGAACATAGAAGCAGGTATATTAGAGGCCCAAGGACTTGATGACTTGCTGTAGTCATAAGATAGACTGGACAAGATCCAGGGAATGATATCAGCCACTATCTTCTGTAGTAGATCTACATTGCTTTGTGTGTATAGATCTATCTATATATAGTATTTGTGTGTATGTGTCTATGTGTTTATGTGTGTGTGTGTGTGTGAGAGAGAGAGAGAGAGAGAGAGAGAGAGGAGATAGTTAAATCTAACTTTCTCTCTCTTTTGAATTTTTACTTTATTATAGTTTATGTGACTTTCTATTTTCTTTATGTATTTTACTCAAACTTTAACATCTCCCCCTTTGTTACTCCCCCCCCCCCTCTCTGTGTTTTACTTTCTGTCTCTGCTATTATTTATTAAACTTTGAATGAAGCCGCTCTTGAAAAAAAAAAATTAATTTTTGAGCCCAGCCCATCATTGGTCCAGACGCCAACTGGCAGACGGCGCTACATTTTAAATTTGAATTAGAAAGAAGTCAGTAGCTGTCTAGAAGAAGTACAACTAGCTATCGTTACCTCAACCTAAAGGGGGGAATGAGAGCTCAGGGAAAAGGGGGTTTGGAGGGATACTGAAAACAATAATATTGTTTTTAATATTTAATATCGCTACTATGTGATTGCCAACACGGTCATTGACTTGTACCTCCATACATAGTTCAACTAAATCCGATGTAGGGGTATTGATATCTTAATGCCGAACTTCAATCAAACGTGAACAGACCTCTTTAAAATAATAATAATAATAATCTTTATTATCCAAGAGGAAATTTGTCTCAATTTTTGTATTTAAAAAAATGCATTACAACAATAGAAAAAAAATTCATTCACACTTGTTTCACTCAAACGTAGCACGTGAAATGTTTCTGACCCTTTGAAATTCCGATATATTTTTTTCCTTTGTGAAGGCCCCTTTCTTGTGGATTCCCCAGGACTGTAGCCCCTCCTGCCCTCCCTTCAATCCGGCCCTGGCAGGAGCAAAAGTGAACTAATAATATGTTAAACAATCCTGGGGTGTAGCCCGACCTGCCTTCCATTAAATCCGGCCCTGGGAGGAACAAAAGTGAACTAATAATATGTTAAACAGCCCCGGGCTGTAGCCCAGCCTGCCTTCCCTTAAATCCGGCCCTAGCAGGAACAGAAGTGAACAATGTTAAACAATTTCAACAAAATACAACTCGCTTAAAAACTACACGCCTTTCTGTCACTCGTCCTCGATGTTCCCCCACCACCTCAATGTTCCCTCCCCTATTGATGACCTCATCTGCAACGGACTTACATAAGAATCTATTCAGTCTATACAAAGAAATTATCAATCACAATCTTAATGGTGGTTACATGTGAAAAACACACGCTATAAATTTAAGATTGAACTGAAGATTGGCGTCATAAAACTACAATGTTACCTGACTTACCAAAAGAACTGACGTCATTAAGCTAAAATGTGACCTGACTTACCAAAGAATTGACGTCATAAAACTACAATATGACATGACTTACTAATGAACTGACGTCATAAATCTAAAATGTGACTTGAGTTACCAAAGAATTGACGTCATAAAACAAAAATGTGACCAGACTTACTAAAGAATTGACGTCATAAAACTTAAATGTGACCAGACTTACTAAAGAATTCAAGTCATAAAACTAAAATGTGACCAGACTTACTAAAGAATTGACGTCATAAAACTAAAATGTGACCAGACTTACTAAAGAATTGACGTCATAAAACTAAAATGTGACCTGACTTACTAAAGAATTGACGTCATAAAACTACAATGTTACCTGACTTACCAAAAGAACTGACGTCATTAAGCTAAAATGTGACCTGACTTACCAAAGAATTGAAGTCATAAAACTAAAATGTGACTTGACTTACCAAAGAATTGACGTCATAGCACTAAATGTGACTTGACTTACCAAAGAATTGACGTCATAACACTAAAATATGACCTGACTTACTAAAGAATTGACGTCATAAAACTACAATATGACATGACTTACTAATGAACTGACGTCATAAATCTAAAATGTGACTTGACTTACTAAAGAATTGACGTCATAAAACTACAATGTGACCTGACTTACCAAAGAACTGACGTCATAAAACTACAATGTGACCTGACTTACTAAAGAATTCAAGTCATAAACCTACAATGTGACCAGACTTACTAAAGAATTGACGTCATAAAACTACAATGTGACCAGACTTACTAAAGAATAGACGTCATAAAACTAAAATGTGACCAGACTTACTAAAGAATTGACGTCATAAAACTAAATGTGACCAGACTTACTAAAGAATTGACGTCATAAAACTAAAATGTGACCATACTTACTAAAGAATTGACGTCATAAAACTAAAATGTGACCAGACTTACTAAAGAATTGACGTCATAAAACTAAAATGTGACCAGACTTACTAAAGAATTCAAGTCATAAAACTAAAATGTGACCAGACTTACTAAAGAATTGACGTCATAAAACAAAAATGTGACCAGACTTACGAAAGAATTGACGTCATAAAACTAAAATGTGACCAGACTTACTAAAGAATTGACGTCATAAAACTTAAATGTGACCAGACTTACTAAAGAATTCAAGTCATAAAACTAAAATGTGACCAGACTTACTAAAGAATTCAAGTCATAAAACTAAAATGTGACCAGACTTACTAAAGAATTGACGTCAGAAAACTAAAATGTGACCTGACTTACTAAAGAATTGACGTCATAAAACTACAATGTGACCTGACTTACCAAAGAACTGACGTCATAAATCTAAAATGTGACTTGACTTACTAAAAATTGACGTCATAAAACTAAAATGTGACCAGACTTACTAAAGAATTGACGTCATAAAACTAAAATGTGACCAGTCTTACTAAAGAATTGACCACCTAAAGAAAAAACATGAAATTTAAAAAAAACTGATGTGACACACAATCGTTAAAAACTAACAAGGCTAAAAGACTAATAAACTGAAATGTAAAACTGTCATGACGACACTAGAACTTACATGGCATAACAGTTAAGAACTGGCATTGCATAACACTTTAAAAAAACAAAAACTGAATTGGCAAAAAAGTTTAATAAATGACAGTGAAGAAACGCTTTGAGCTACGGATGTAAATTTGATGTTATTTCCTATTCCTCATTATTGCTCGAAGGGGAGTTAGGGAGGGGGCAGCAGATTTAAGAGTCCCACGTGAGACTACTGACTTTCTGAAATCGTTGGCCAAATGAATGGACTGACCGGGACTGACCGCGGACTCCGCGGTAGTCCTAGAAAAAGGGCTAACTTCTTTGGCCGCTTGACCCATAGTCGCGGATGACCACAGGGTCCAGGGTATTCGGTTATCAAGATGAGAACAGCGCCAAACACATAACTCTTGTTGATCGCTTTATTGGAGATGACCATTACTGTTTTCTACAGCGAAGACCGGGAACTTTCATTCACTGACCTATGTCCGAGTCAAGCAGTCACACAGCGATGGTCGTTGCAGGTCATGGCTGCCCCATAGAGAGCAACACGGAGGGCTTCGAGTGAAACTTTGAGTGGTATTCAATGCTAAAAACTCATCTCAGTAACACAGGGGGCGGGTTGGCTTGGGCAATCAGTCTTATTTTCTTCCTTTATAATCCTAACGCTTTTCTATTACTTCGCGATTATTTTGTAGCATTCGCTTTTTTGCTTCTGAATATATTTATATTTGATTGGCTCGTAAGTCAACGGAAAGATAGTATTTGGCTTGGCCTCCATTGCTTCCAATAAAACATATCTAAATGAATAGCCAAGAGACGAAGTTATGATTTATCTCCCTTGCCGACATTACGAAGTACTTGATGTCCGCAGTAAAAAGTTGTACTGAATTATTAAAATATTGTTTTGTTATTATTATTATTATTGCTGTTTGTTATCGGTGTGTGAATGTGTGTGTGTGTTTCCAAGGTAACGATGAGGTGATAGAGCATTTGTTTTTGCTGGTGTAGAACGATGATAGAGGCTCTGACGGTTGGTGACGGGTTTGATACTTGAACATGAGACAGATCAGCGACGCATAAGAGTAACGACTTACTTTAGTAGTGAGTTAGACATTGTTTGAATATCATTTCCTTTTAGATCTATTTCTCATCTTAAGTTGAATATCTGTATACTGTTAGTAAAAGCATATATTGAGTATTTGTTCACAAAAGAAGCTAGTTAAGTTCTACAGTAAACAAAATATAATACGCCTACAGCGGTTTAGTTGTACTAGCAGTTTGGTGCTACAATCCAATGACCATTAATTAAGGATGTTATTATTAGGAAACATGTTTTCAAATTCTCTTGTGCTGACTTCATTAAAGGGAAACAACCTATATTGTAGTACCATTAAGAGTGTCTACTTATGATATGGCAGTACTGCCCTTTCAAAATCGTTATAGGAATGTCCAGGGCAGTGGCGTAGCCAGGGTAGGGGGAGGAGGGGGGGAGAATTTGAAAATCCCCCCGGACCCCCACTTGAGGGGGTAACAAATAAGTGTTTTTACTTTAATATTGAATATTACGCAAAATGCAGGGGACCCCAAGGAGGCTAAGCCCCCTGGGCCCCCAAATGGTAGCAAATTCCTAGCTAAGCCCCTGGTCCAGGGTCATGAAAATGTCTGCCCCTTGTGCTGACATCACAATTGGAAATATTGCAATTTTAAAACCCCGTAATCTCCAAGCCAAAGTTTTCATATTTAATTAACTTAATTTTGGTCTTTTTTTTATGTTAAGGAACAGTGTCAATGCAATGTCGATGATTATTGCATTTTTTTTATATTTATCAATAAAAAGTAGATCTTATATTATTATTATTTACCGCATCTTCTTTACAACTTTACACTGCTATTTATTCCACATCGTTCCCCGACCCCTTTACATGGTCAAATTAAACACTGGTTAACTCTTTCTCTCCTTGATTATGTGTACATAATTAGACTTAATAATTTATTTTGCTCATTTGTAGATCATTTCCCTGTTATGATTAAACTTCAATAACTTTGTATTCAGGAAAATATTTTATTAGGTATAAAATTGAAAGGGAGTGCATGATTTTTTATATGACACAAAATAGTTTTTATAAAAAGACAAACATTAATTTAATGGGGTCAAATCAACGATGGTATCGTCAAATAGGAGAGAAAGAGTTAAAGTTATAAAGTTAGTAGAGATGTGAACTTGCTGTTTATAAGATCTCCTTCTCCAGTCCCTCAGCCACCAAGCGATGTCTTCCTCAATGTCTTCCCATTTATCTCCCCTTGTATCCAGTCTGTGCCTTAATTGCTCCCACCCCTGTGTGCAGCAGTCACCGGACCTGTTCCTTTCTCTCTGGCCATTCCAGTTTGGATGCTTGCGTGCCGTGGGAGGCCATCAGACAGCAAACATTAATTCTCTGGCCGCTAATAAATAACCAAAGAACATTAAGAATGACCGTTACGTCACGTAATGACCAACAGTGGACGCACAACTCTTTTGTGTATGTGTGCGAGAGACCGTTGGCCAGTGTCCGAACTTGCCCAGACGACTGATCATCTTCTGGTCATTGACCAAGTGGAGAAAGTATTTTGGCTTAAAGATGAGTTAGGTTTTTCTTTAAAGAACATTAACACCCTGATAATTAATAACGATAGCTCTGTAGTTTTTATTTCCTGTTTTTTTTTTTATTTTATATTTGCGAAGGCCCTGACTGACTCCCTCATCACCAATTTTCCCACTTTGGTAAGAGGAAAAAAATTATGAAAATTTAAACAGCACAACTAAGCACCTTGCAAGATGCACATACCAGCGGTTAATTAGTTTTCCACGAAACGATTTCTTAATTCACGTTCCTGCCAACATACCAATATTTAATAGCAAAAAAATTATACCTTTTTTAAAAAAAACTAGTAACAGCCTATCAAATATTTCAAGATTCACTAATTCTTCAATTATGGGCGCTAAAAAAATTAACCCAGTTATTCATTAACGTATATTTGAAATAACTAAGCCCTTTTAGAATTCAGATCAACTACAGACCATAATATAAATGAACAAGAGGGTCTAATTCTAGACATCTATTTTTGTTTACTTAAAATGTCAATCTAATTTTGTATGATAAACTCTACTCTGTTTTAGTTACGAAATATAGTGCTTTTTATGTCCTCTCCAATTCACCTTATAAACTATATGTGTAGTGTTCAATAGAACACAAGCATGTCCAGTATGCCTATCTAATTATAACAACCTTCTTTCATATGAAGATACCTTTATATCAGTACACCGCTAACATCTCCAAGAAATAATCATAAGATTTCTATATCCACCCAGTGGCAAAACATCCCATGGAGAACCTGCTTCGACACATCTTTCCACTCAGATCTATCGTTTGATTGTCATCTCCAGGCCCGTAACAATTAGTTATAGATCTGCCTCTACATCAAGTCAACAAATTCGTTGGTCTGCCTCTGAGGTTCATGCCTTTTGATATTTGCCAGTATATTATTTTTGCTCCTCTGTTCTTACATTCTTTCGTAATCTTTTTTTTATTTTTGTTATTTCCGTCAGAATAGAGAAGGTTTTCATATCAGTGGTACATCTGTTTGGTTGGTGAGCATCCTCCATCCATCTCCATTCATAAATTTTTCCCCTCACCTAAACTCCTAGATACAGGAAGCCTTTTCCCAGATAACTATTTCCTACCGCAAACACAGGAGAGTCAACTAAACTAGTAAACCACTTTTTAAAAATTCACTAATTCTGCCTTACATAAATTATAACATAGAACAACAGCACAGCTGTATAGAAGGGTCTGTACAAAAAAAAACAAACAACAACACAACAACACACACAAAATCTACTCATAAATATCAAGTGTATACACAGGTTCAGTGATAGAAACATTTTCAACAATTTATCCTACTGTAGACTTGAAAGAAGGGAAGACGAAAGAGCCCTCACATTTTCAGCTTCAGATACTATTGACACGACCCCTTAACTCAAGAAAACATTAAGAAATTAAAACTGACATAAAATAGACATTGAGTTTCATAACAAACGAATATTCACAATTGATTATAGTAACACCTTTTTAAAAACACCTTTTAAAAAAATCATTAAAAGTTTTAAAATCACAACAATTTTTATATTTTACAATTATTTTTGTGTTAAATTGTGTATCGGAAAACGCCGGGTACTTGAGGTAAGTTAGTCCTAAAAAAAATACACAGATCTTGGGTAAAAAAACTCATCAAATAAAGTAATGTAAATTTGTAGTTTCACATGCTTGTTTCATTTATTTTATTAAAAGTTTTAAAATCACAACAATTTTTATATTTTACAATTATTTTTGTGTTAAATTGTGTATCGGAAAACGCCGGGTACTTGAAGTAAGTTAGTCCTAAAAAAAATACACAGATCTTGGGTAAAAAACTCATCAAATAAAGTAATGTAAATTTGTAGTTTCACATGCTTGTTTCATTTATTTTATTAAAAGTTTTAAAATCACAACAATTTTTATATTTTACAATTATTTTTGTGTTAAATTGTGTATCGGAAAACGCCGGGTACTTGAAGTAAGTTAGTCCTAAAAAAAATACACAGATCTTGGGTAAAAAACTCATCAAATAAAGTAATGTAAATTTGTAGTTTCACATGCTTGTTTCATTTATTTTCTCTCTATAACTTCACTTCACTCTACAATTCAGAATTTTTTTTTGTTGTTTTTAGTCAGAAATCGACTGTCAGAGATAAAGGGAATTCCACTTACTTTGCAATAAAATAACAATAATCAATATACTACATTGTACATCTAATTATTTGCCTGACACTGTCAACACTTTCTAGCATTCTGGTCAATACCCCAGTGCCAGCTGTGACGATATGTATAATTTAAGGATGACACCCTACGGTGTTCAGCGTCTTATCTCTCAATCTCAACACTGGAAGGGAAAGGGAGGGTGGGGGGAGTCAAGTTTTACCAAACAGAGAGTAGTCTGAAAGGAGGATATGAAATCATAATGGGGAGGGGGAATCAAGGAGGCATGAGAAGACACGCAATTAAAAACAAAGAGTATATTGATTGTTGGGTTTGTACTTATGGTAGATTCTGGTTACCATTTAGTCCTTGGATTGAACCCCTTGAAACACGGCAGTGAAGACAGTGGCGTCAGTGATTAACACACAGTTTTTTTTTTAGACGGTGAATGTGTCACTTGATAGTCAGCATGGAAGACACAGTGAATATAGTGTTTGACACACAGCCAAGAAGACATTAAAATTAGTACTAAAGTGAATATCACTAACTTCCAGCAGTGTTTCCCAAACTACTTTTTCCTTAACTGAACACTTCACACATTCCTTAGCGCAGAGTTTCCCAAAGTGGGGTACGCGTACCCCCAGGGGTACGGGAAGACTTTGTTGGGGGCACGCGTTGCACATAGTTAACAATACGGATTTTTAAAAAATACCCATTTAGTTTATAAATTAGAATAAAATATCATAAGTTTAAAATCTTTTTTTATTATTTATTTTAAGTTTTTACAAACTCAAATACGATGCTGCTTTACATTTTAAAGCTTATTTCTACAAAGATCAGGAAATGGATGGCGATGTTACAACTTCCGTCGACACGCCCACTTATTCCATGTCAAAACTATGTTTCCATTTTTTTTTAGAATGTTATTGTTGTGTCTCTGATGCATGCAGAAAATAAACTCACTAATTGAATATTTCATTGTGATAGAGTAATTATTATTTTGTGGATGTAGGCCTACAATAAAAATAAAAGTGAATGTTATTAAAATAACATAGGGGGTAGGGGGTGAGGGGGTACTTAGCGTTACGAAAGTTCTAGAAGGGGTACGCATAAGTCAAAGTTTGGGGAACACTGCTTTAGCGGAATTTTTGTTTGTTTTTTATAAGTTTGATTTTTTTTCTATTTGTTTAAAAAAAAGACATTATAAATTAATTATTTTTTCTTAAGTCTCAAAGTTTTAAAATATATTTGTTACCGGCAAAGTGCGATATGCAGGCAAAGTGCGATATGCAGGCATTCTATTGGATGCCGGGCGTTTTTAGGCAAAGTATGAAATGATTCTCCCTTTCCTACTTTGCCAAGGCATTCTTAAGAATGTCTGGTTCTGCGTCAGGCAAAATAAAAAAAATGTCTTATTTAGAAAGATATTTATACATTAAATAGAAATGAGTGGGAAAAAACCCCCACAAATAAGCAACAGGATTTCTTAAGACTAAAAATACCTCTGTAGATCCATGTTTTTATAACTTATGCTAAGTGCAATTTCAATTTTTTAATTATCATATAATTTTTAAAATCTACAAATCTTATTCTAAAACAATAATATATAATAAATATAAAATTCGTTGGTTTCTTCTAAGTAGACTAAAATGAGAATTTAAATATGCCGAAACATTGAGCGCGTAAAATTACCTACACATAACAGCAAAAGAGAATCAAAGTAATTCATAAACTCTTAAATGCTGCGCTTAAAAACAATTATTTGTGTTAGTTTCTTCTGAAATACAAAATAAATAAAAATAATGTTCTAATTAGTTGTCGTAACATATATGGATACTTTAAAAAAATCTGCCGATAAAACAAAGAAAGGTCTACAGATTCTATTTGTACGGGTTTTTATTACATTTACAACTTTACCATTGTTTTATAAAGTATTTTTTTCTTGAGAAAAAAAACACAGTGAGGCCCACTGAGGCTTACCAGACACGGTCAAACATTTAGGAGGACGGTAAAAGAATATAAAACCAATACAAAATTAACGCTAAAAACTAAGCTTACAAAGTTTTTAATAAAAAATGTTAGTAAGTCCTAGGCTTAAAAAATAATTATTATATTATAAACATTTTTATTCAATGACGAAATATGTATTTCAGACACAAAATGAATTCCACTGATAAATAAACTTCTTTTCCACGATCAACACAACAACAAAACGTATTGTCAGCTGTATCAATATCTAGTCACGTGATTCCTTCTTAGTAATCGTACTGGCCTTGATTACATAAGAGACCTATTTTCATACAACGCAATATGAAACATCTTTTGTATCAACTTTTTACCTAGTACAATTAATTTGTACAAATCATGCGCACTTACGACAGTCATAAGTAAACAAACTTTACACTTGAGAGAAGAAGACTATAGTATTTAGATTACTGGTGAATAGAAATATTATTCCGAGAAAATTATATTATGTAAAAAATACTTTTAATCATCATTTTCATCTAATATTTGGTGTGGTGTCAAGTCTGTTTCTAGACTTGGTCTTTGTTGCAGCATAATAAGAAAATCTTGCTTTACACAAAGAGATTGTATGAAACTGAAGTAAATTAAAATCTTGTTTTAAAATCTTGTGGTGCTCTTCAGAAAAACTCGACCAGAAATCATTTAATGGCTGGGCTTGTATTGCATCTTTGTTTCTAATTAGATTCAGTTCAAAGTTCATAAAGATGTTTTAGAATTCTTATCGTTACCAAGAAGAACTATTTTTTTTTCTGCATTTACTTATAGATTAATTCACTTGGTGGCTTACTATTTGATTATTCCAGTAGTTCATGGAACCCCTATTTGGGCCTGGCAAAACACTGAGGTTCAGCGACTTACAGCATTACATAAGCGTATATGACATATATATATATGCTCCTTCAGTCTCGAAGAGGCTATGGATCATCTCATCTCACACAAAAAAATGAATGCCTGGGCATTAGCAATGGTCAGAACAATGTCGCTCACACAGCATTTTTTCCCCTTTCCACGTAGCTGATGTATCCGAAGGTAAGCGCCGATACAGTTTGGGATCAGCGGCATAATAGTAAGTTAAGTAAATTTTCCCTTTCAGACCTTACAATCTATGGGGCAGATAATGTTAAGGTCACGGTTAACGAGCAGTGTGTTATGTGGCCAGCACAATCGCCTTTACTTTCCCAATTAAAGTCGGGCACCCATTAGAGTTGGGTGGACTCAGGGGCGCCCTAAAAATCCCGAAATTCAAAAACCCAGTCTTCATCGAGATTCGAACCCAGGAATTCAGGTTAGGAAGCCAAGCGCTTAACCATTCGACCACCGGGCCCCCCTTATAGAAATAACGTGTACACAATTAGTATACAATAGATAGGCAGAAGGACCGAATGAATATAAGCTTCGGAGAAAAAAAGAACTTTGAGAACAGAATTCGTTATGAGAATTGAATTAACATGAGCATTGCAAAAGCTTGTTCGTTATAATTAAGGCTGATGTAACAGATGCATGATGGTTGCATCTATTGTAATACAGTCCGCGGACCACAAATTGGTCGACGCCTGGGATAGACAATGTAAAATACATGTATGAGGATCAAAATATGTGTCATACACTTCCGCTACCCTTCGCTTTGGGGCGTCACGCTGTTGGTCATCAAATATTTACCCCTAGCGGGAGGCCCAGATTTCTCGGTGAGATAGCTAGCGCGACACGCGTGACTAAGCACCAGGGAGAGGGGAGACAAAGGTCGTATTTTGTGGTTCTTTTTTGTCATTGTGTCAGTTGGTAGGACCAAATCTTTTGTTTGGGCTGGACTTCGAAGCAGGACATTAATCAAAACCTGTACGCGATTTATCTAGTTTAATTAACATGTATCTGAACATGAAAAGTTCACCTTATTTGTAATATTCTAATTTGGAAATTTTTTACTGATCATTAGTGGGTTGAGAACAATGTAGAAAATACCAGAGATGGAGGCACAGAGAAATATATAGGTGCAGATCTTAGAATGAAAGTGGATATGGATTGGTCACACCCTAAGAAATGCTGGAAACAACAGAGCTAAGCAGGCCTAAGATTAGAGCCCACAGAGCATAAGGCGTAGAGCAGGGGTTCTCAACCTGTGGTCACGACCCCTTTGGAGGGGGGGTCGATCGACGATTAGCCAGGGGTCGCCAAAGACCATTGAAAAAATGGAATGTTATTGTCTATTCTTCTATTGCTGTATGTGTGTGCGCGCGGGGGGGGGGGGTCGCGGCTAAGTGGGGGAGGGTCGCCGAGTATAAAAGGTTGAGAACCGCTGGCGTAGAGGAAGACCAAATGGAACGTGGCAACGCAGTGTACTAGATGTAGTTGAGAGGACTGGAAAGAGCTGGGAAGCCATTAAAATACTAGCAAGAGACCATAAAGGGTGTTTTTTTTTTTTTACTGAGGCCCTATGTTCCATGAGGGAACACAATGGGCAGATGATGATGATTAGTGGATTAAATATTTGAAGATTGATTCTTAAGTGCCAAAAAAGGATAAAATGTTAAAAACATGTTAGGAAGGTTTTAAAAGGATTTTTTAAAAATTCATAAATCAGAGAGAAAAAAAAAAGAGACAGAAGGGAAAATGTTGAATAACATTAAGTATCCATCGCAGACTCGTAAAAAACAAAACAATAAAGAGCTAAAACATAACGCGAAGTAGTAAAAGAGTTAGTTAGCATTGGTGCCCCAACTACGCCTCGCCCATCTCCTTGAGATTTCGCTAAAAAGAATATAACAATATGAGATCTTAAGTAAATGATTAATTAAACGGATTGCGCGGGGCCTAGTCTGGGCAGGGATAAGGATAATAAGTGAAAATAAAGAATTTTTGTTAAAAAATGGATTCATCATTGCATTTTATTCATACTTTACTATACAAAGTCACGGTCAAATTAAATTACGAGCCATCTACAATAAAAGGTAGTTATCCAACAAAAAGAAGATAAACATTCACATCTGCCTTTTAAATTTACTATCGACTAGCAAATTATCGCTTTTGATTTCTTTTTTAATGAGATCGAGATAGATTTGGAGCTATATTTACGTGCCACTGACTATTACAGTAAATTAAGTATTGGAACTTTTTGTTTTGGTTTAAATATTTATTTCTATTAAATGAAAGTTGACTATGCCTTTTTTTTTTAAAACGTGATTAGGATAGGCGTTATTCATATTTAATGACCCCCCAAAATGACAATTTTGTCTATTTTTCAGGACATTTTTATGAATTTTCAGGATATTGTAATAATTTCAGAAGATTTTCATGACTTTTTTCGTATACTTTGCAATTGCATGAGATTTTTAGGAGCCGCTCCTGGGAAATCGGGAGGCCTCGGGAAACTGTGTTTTAAGTTATAATGGTTTAATTTAATAATTTACAACTAGGTGTTAGCGCGGGGCTTCTGCAAGTGCGGGGCCTACTGCGGCCGCATAGGTTGCAGTGCCCTAGGCCGGCCCTGATTTCACATTTGTAAACATTTGGATCGAAAAGTTCCTAATATGAAAATAATGGAAATTATTATTTTTTTAAAAAATTCAAACTGGGTGTTGGTTTTTCAATTTTTAAAATCCATTTAGACAACATTTTGTCAAGGCCATACGCTAGAACAAAATCGTACAAGTGCTCTTTCGTTCTTAGTGTCACAAGGAATGGAATGGATTGCCTGAATCAGCCAGGAAAACTAACGACTTAGCGGAGTTTAAGTCACTGATTAACATGCATGACTTGATTGACAGATGACATGCGTAGGACGTGTGTATGTAGTCAATATGCATGTTTCTGGATGTGTTGGTGTGTTGCCACGTGACTTATCAGATCTCTGAAATGAGATATGTATACATCTGATTCAATCAGGTCATTCAATCAGCAGGCCAAAGCTATGTCAAGATACTTCTGTCAACTCTATACTTACATATGTTTACCATACAGAACGGTTGTTCACCAGCTGATTCTGTCTTCATTGTCTTCCTTTTCATTTACATATGACACAATATGTTGATACTGCTCTTGATTAAGAAGCGCGCGCAATTATTTTAAGACTTACATTACCCACCGGCAACGCCAATTGATTAGTTCCCAGGTATACATGTATAATTTTTTTTTATGGTGGGGTGGACCTCGACACATTATTTTTTTGCTCGCATTTTAACAACCTCCCCACCCCCCAACCGCCCGAACACATTTTAAGCTAGTGAATTCAAGTATTTGTTAAGTTGGAACGCGCTCTCTCCCCCAACTTCTCTCTCAGCTCTCTCTCTCTCTCAGCTCTCTCTCTTAGCTCTCTATCTCTCTCTCAGCTCTCTCTCAGCTCTCTCTCTCTTTCAGCTTTCTCTCTCTCTCTCTCAGCTCTCTCTCTCTTGTTCTCTCTCTCGCTTTGTTCATTTACATGTTCATATTACGATATTCCTGTTTATTTACTTGTTCCATCCTTCCATTCATTCTTCATTTGGGAAGAATTTGTTTCTAAAAGGACAGGAGTGAAATAAAAATGGCCTAGAATTTTTTGTTTATTCCATTAAACTAGCATGAAACGCAAGAAACCAGAGAAGTTTTTGTGTCATCAAAGCAGCAAAGATACATCTATTGGGCTACCTGACAAAAGGTCTACAAGACTTACTACAAATGGAAACAAATTCTAAAAACGTCTTTTTATCAATAAGATAAGATAAGAGATAGCGACTTAAAGATAGCATAGAGACGTTTTTTAACAAGAACCAACAATATAACACAGAACATTTTTAAACATAACTAAAGTAACACTGACCACCGACCACTAAGAAGTGACTCCCAGAGGGACCATTTGATCACTGACTCATCATTGTGGCTATAGGCATAATCTGTACTTGTCGTTTGTCAAAATCCAGGGTCGCTTTGAATTTGGCCAGAGGTCAGAGTTTAAAGGTTGGAAGAGACTTACGGGGCGGGATTTCCACTCGAGCTTACGCAGACGTTTGATCACGTGACTCCCCTCCCACCCCACCCCCACCCCTGGAAAAATGTACCTCTAATCCAGCAGACAAACCTCTGCAGACCTTTCCTATTAGTATTAGGGTTCTGAGCGCAAGTCCAGACTCACGCACGGCCAGACTTCATGCATAGAAAAATCATTTGTCTGGTACCAGGGCCAGTGCCGTACGCAACATAATGGCCATTAACTTGACCGCTTGGTTGCTTTTAATTATTTCAAAGCGTTGACCAATGCCGGACATTGTTCACGTCACAGTAAGGGGAAAGAAAGGGAATCCCGAGTGGTTGTCTTTTCCTTGTTTCTTTGGTTGTTAACTTGGTCAGAATATGTAATCTAAAGATACAATAAGTCGGGTGAAATTTGGTGTAATCCAAATCAGAAGAGTCGATGGATAACTAGTACAATAATTACAAATACCTAGTTATGTAATCGGGATTTATTTGCCGAAATAAAACCCAAATCATGACCAGGGTTTTAAAAGGGGCATCACTATTGGAGGTGAAAAGCTGGCTAGTGTTAGAAGCTTCAAATACCTCGGAGCTATTGTCTCAGTTGAGGGAACGAAACCTGAACTACTGGCCCTTTCAAAAACTTAAAATAATATGGAAAGACAAAGGTTTAGCCTTCGGCACCAAAATCAGACTGACGCGCTCTCTGGCCATGGCCACATTTTTATTTGCTTGTGAGTCTTGGACGCTGACTGCAGAGCTAAAGAGGAGGATCCTAGCAATCGAACTGAGATGCTACAGAAGGAAACTAGTTATCACATTCAAAGACAGCATCACAAACCAAAAGATTAGAGACAGGGTTACTGCAGCAATTGGACCCCATTATGACCTTCTAACTATCGAAAAAAAAAAAAATTAAAACTCTATGGTCATATCACAAGATCTTCGGGGCTCGCAAAGACCTTCCTTCAGGAAACAGTACCAGGAAAAAGAAGAAGAGGCAGACAGAGAAAGCGATAGGAGAAAAACAGAAAAGAATGGACGGGCCTACCATTGAGATCCTAACTAAGGCGAAAGACAGAGGGGAATGGAGAAAGACGGTAGACGAATCTTGCATGGTGCTCTAACGGTTCAACAGACTAAGGGATAGGTAAAGGCATGTAATCTGCCTATATAGTTTATCACAGATATAAGCAATGTGATCTGTATTAACCTTCACTTGTACAACAGACATAAATAGGAATGAGACATACCTATACTATACCTTGTACTATAGTTAGACATAAAAAGAGATATAGCGTGACCTCCGTGACAATATAAACAGCACGTTACTGTTGTGTCTCAAGTTAACAATATATTAAGATATATTTAATTATGGGAATATCTTCGATTCTAAAATTAAAATAAATGGACGGGCCTTTCATTGAAATACTATTCAACCAGGGCAAAAGACAGAGGAATGGAAAAGGATGGTCAACAGATCATGCGTGGTGCGCCAACGGTTCAACAGACTAAGGGATAGGTTAAAGTAAAGAACTAAATCATTGTAAATTGCAGTCCAAATGTTGTTTTTTTAATTAGCATCAATCCTTGCCAGACATTGCTAATAGTTAGCCGTTATCTTTCCACTAGTTAAAGAGTTTTGGAATTCATTACAATCACTGTTCTCTTAACAAATTATTTTTATCTATTGAAATGTTCAATATTTTTTTGTAAAAAGCTCGAAACTTTTGCTTTCAATCCTAAATGTTAGCCCATTGCCTGTTCGCATTGAAAAGAATGTCGCTGAGCTTTGTTTCTTGTCGGTCTATCTCTCGACATCTGTGAGTTCAAACGAAACTCAAAGCCTACAGACGTCGTTAAAAGAAATCCTAATGAGTCAACTTAAGGCCTGCAGCTATCATGTCTAGTGAAGAACACAAAAGAACAGAAATAGATCAATGTCTGTTCAAATAATTATACACACACGCACGCACACACACACGCGTAACCATACTAATAGTCATAACTACTAGTACAACAATAAAGTATGTATGGACTCAACCTTTCCATCTAGTTATAACTCTAGTTAAAACTTATCCCTGGTTTATATCTAAACGTTGGCTTTGGTTAATATCTAAACTTATCCCTTGGTTTATATCAAAACTTATCTCTGGTTTATAGCAAACATTATCCCTGGTTTATATCAAACCTTATCCCTGGTTTATGTCGAACGTTATCTCTGGTTTATATCAAACCTTATCCCTGGTTTATATCAAACTATATCCCTGGTTTATATCAAAACTTATCCCTGGTTTCTATCAAAACGTTTGCCTTGGTTTATATTTGATTTATAACGTATAGCGCACTGTACGATGTCTCCAATGTTTTAAACAACTGAATGTCCTCCATGTCTATTGAGAGCGTCGAAATGAGGACGTTTTATCTAGTTGTCAAGTCATAAACTAAATGATTAAACTGATCGTAAACAAAGACGAATAGGTACATGTGATCATTACATAGGATGAGATTATCGCTGCAGAGAGATAATCTGTGACACGAGTGCAATCAAAAGTACAAGTTGCAGAGATTAGTCACATCACTTAATAAGAAGGTACAAGTTGCAGATATTAGTCAGATCACTTAATAAGAAGGTACAAGTTGCAGATATTAGTCAGATCACTTAATAAGAAGGTACAAGCTGCAGAGATTAGTCACATCACTTAATAAGAAGGTACAAGCTGCAGAGATTAGTCAGATCACTTAATAAGAAAGTACAAGCTGCAGAGATTAGTCACATCACGAAATAAGAAGGTAAAATTTTTAGAGATTAGTCACATCACTTAATAAGAAGTTCAAGAAGTCGGTTTAAAACTTTAATGTAGAGTTAAGGTCCAGGATTATAAGAGCAAATTAGAGGCTTAAGTTACAAAAATATTTTCTAAAAATGATAAACATAGTAACTATGACAACGAAACTCAAGTTACATTTTTAACTTAAAAAAAAATCATTTTAAAAACCGAATAACTTACTTTATCAATACTGACCATCAAGAATTTTGAGCTATCAATCTGAGGGCAACACATATTTTTCACATTTCGACCAAACTAGCTTCACTAAATAAGCATGGCATGTTACATTAACTTTGTAGACGGATAGGTCACACTCTTCGCAAACCTGCATCCAACATAACAAGGCAAGCCTCTAACCTGGAACACCCAAGGAAAGGGAAGAGGGGACGGTCCAGGAATACATGGCGCCGCGATTTGGAAGCAGATGCTAAGTAGAGGAGCAAGACGTGTGGCGGAGAGACTCGCCTCGAACCGAGATGCCTGGAGGAAGCTGGTTAGTGGCCTATGTCCCAGAAGGGACCACAGGCAGAGATCAGAGATGTTACATTGGACAGAGAATAAAGTGTTTCCATTATATGATTGATTACAGTGTTTTTAGTGTATACTGTGTTCAATTGCAGGAATGGTGGTTGAGCGGTAAAGCTTTTGGCTTTCAGAAAATTAAAAATAGTTGGTCATTGTGCTGGCTACATGACATACTCGTTAACCGTGCGCTACAAAAGCATTTAAACATTATACATTATGTTATCTGCCCCATAGATCAGAAGGTCTGAAAGGGGAACTGCTACTGATTTTATAATGTGTTCATGTATCATCTATGGATCTAGCATTCAGATTAAGACGCCTTCTTTATCACAGCTGTCACTTTGGACAGTTAAGCGAAATAGTAGATTAGGGTCTTTCATACAACATACTATCATTCAACCTCAGTAGATTCAAGTCTTCATACAACATACAATCCTTCAGGCTCAGTAGATTCAAGTCTTTCATACAACATACAATCATTCAGGTTCAGTAGATTCAAGTCAACAATAATTCACAGTCAACAGATTCAAGTCAACAATAATTCACAGTCAGTATATTCAAGTCAACAATCATTCACAGTCAGTAGATTCAAGTCTTTCAATACAACCAACAATCATTCACAGTTAGTAGATTTAATAAGTCTTCCATATAACCAACAATCATTTACAGGAATTCAATGATAATTGATACTGATTGCTTCGTACTTTGAATGTGCCAACAATGCGGATCTTGTGTCTGATGTACTATTTGCATCATATAACAACATATTTTATTCTTTCCATTTCTAAAGCAATTCACACTATTAATTAAGAAAAAACAAACAAACAAACAAACAAAAAACAACAACTTTAATGTGAGTCTTGTCCCTGGAAGAGTTGACATGTCTTTTCTTGAGCCATTGCGATGAGGGTTATCGGTTTAGTGTGCGTACATACTTTGGTTTGGTATGGTTATGTTAGTGGGGCGTTGCTTTAGTGTGCAGACATTGGTTTTGTGTTTGTTGCTAATATAACACTAAAATTATGAAAGCTCATGCTGAGTATGTGGGCATGGATTTTGTAAAAATGTTTGTGAAATGTTTGACATGTTTCGGATGTTCCTTAAGAGTTGAAGATAATTTACTTCGTAGCCCATAACCTCCCAAAGAACGATGGGGGATGGCAGCGGGAAGGACTCGAACCATCGAAACGGCCGAATTATAGTCCAAAAATCCTCACGTCCAAGCAGACAATGTTTGCTTGACATTGCTTTAGTGAGATTTCGTTAGCAGGGCATTGGTTTAACGTGCAAAATAAAAGTAGGCCATTGGTTTAATGTGCATATGAAAGTAGGCCATTGGTTTAATCTGCACGTGAAAGTAGGTCATTGGTTAACTAGCACGTGAAAATATGTCATTGGTTTAACTAGTAAGTGAAAGTAGGTCTTTGGTTTAACGTGTATGTGAAAGTAATTCAAAGGTTTAAATTGTGTGCATGTGAAAGTAGGTCATATGTTTAAATTATGTGCATGTAAAAATAGGTCATTGGTTCAATTAGCACGTGAAACTTGGACATTGGTTTAACAAGCACGTGAAAGTAGGTCATTGGTTTAATGTGCATGCGAAAGTAGGCCATTGGTTTAACGTGAATGTGAAAGTAGTTCATTGGTTTAACGTGAATGTGAAAGTAGTTCATAGGTTTCAATTATATGCATGTGAAAGTAGGTCATAGGTTTTAATTATGTGCATGTGAAATTAGGTCATAGGTTTCAATTATGTGCATATAATTGTAAGAAATAGTCCTCGTGTGCTTGTCAATGTGGGGCATTAGTAATTGAATGCTTATGAATGAGAGAGCTAATGAAATGTGCACTTGTGGGCTTTTTGTTTGTGGAGGGTCTGTAGTGTGTGGGGCTTATGTTTGAGAGAGAAGATGTGTAATGGAGAATATTTATTTTTTCTTTTTTTTTTCGAGGGGGGGGGGGGGTCCTATATTGAACCTGCTGATGTACGATCTTTTGTAGGAGGGACCAACTAATATGTGAAGCATGTAAAAACCGACATGTAGTGTCCTAGTTTACTAAAATACGTTTACATGGCATGTGGATCTATGTGCGGCGGAACTATAGTTAGCTTCGGTTGGATTTTTAGATATGTGGAATTTGTGTGAGTTCTTTGTAGTGTCAGTCAAATATAAATAACCTGAACATAACATTTGTACAACTTTGATCAAAGTTGGTTCTGTTTTGTAAAAGAGACTATTGTATGCTTGGACACAGTGAAGCCAATGCGTACGGCAGTTCGAGTCTTACCTAAGTCTTTTAAAGTATTATTGACAAAATGAGGCATTTGTAGAACTTGTATCTAAGCTGTTTGAATAAATTAAAAAAAGGATACACAAATTTGGAATAATCAAATAAAGTTTCATTATATACTATTGGACAATCTTCTTGTAAATCTGAGCTGACGCCAGCTTTCTAAGCGACTGATTGGTTTACCCTGTTGCTATTAGCCAACCCAATTCTTAGACATTATCGATTAGACCAAGGAAAAAAGTCTGCAGGCGGAGCTTTCATTATTACACATCATTCACGGAGTCACGTGAGAAAAAAAATGTAAACAAACGGAAGAGTGGCAAAGAGAAGTAACTGCATAAATGTGACACGTTTTTAAGAATACAAGAGTTATCTGTACTTTTTTATTAGTGACATGAAACAAAGAATCAAATGCGAATTAAAGCATTGAAACTATATTGAATATCCAGAGACGAGTCTAAGGCAGACTTTACAATGTCTTTTCTGAACCAGTAAGAATGAATTGTTTAAGCTAAAATACAGAAGAAATCAATAAATAAGTAGAAACTTTATATTGCAAATATTATCTCAGTAAAAACCCAGTTCTAGTTGTATGGTAGTGGAGTGCCTAGAAATGAGGTGGGAGACAATCTAAAGCTGGCAAAGAGTAACCTCGGCATGACTCCTTCACTGAAAGCAAAAATCTGTTCAGATGTAAACAAACAATTTTTAGCAATGCTATTAGTTTTGTGTGGTTTGTCTGTCCGTCCCGATTGGATCTCGTAAACTAGAAAAGATAGTGAAAATCCGACATCATGATAAATTAGACATTTAAAAGGTTCTGATGCAAAGGCTTCTTTTTTCTTTTCTGAAAGCGAAAAATTTAATTTTTAAAATCAAGTATGCAAGCAGTTTTTTTTTCAAAAATACACCATTTTTACAACTATTCACTATTGATAGTAACAAACACGGTAGTAGTAAGGGAAAATAGTGTATACCATATTTTGAACACATTTTGTGTTAAAATATATTTTTTTTGTACATAAATATAGAAGTCCAGACATAATAGCTACTATATTCACAAAAAAATGTTTACTTTTTTTTTAAAGAGAAAAAATCTATTTAAAATGCATACAAGTAAAACATAATTTAAAAAAGTAGTTTTTCATATTATCGCGTGAGGTTGTGTACAGTAAGGAGCTCATGGAATAACTCAAGGAATTTTTTATTTTTTTTACGGAAATGTACTTTTTTTTCTTGACCCTTTACAAAGCAATTCGATCAATTAGATAATCATTATATGACATCAGTTAGGCCACCACATTCACATCACCTTCACTTTCTGATGGACCGATGGGGCACCACACAAGATCAGTCAACCTTGTTTCTCCATTCTTCTGTCATTTGCATTTGATAGAATTTCATTCTGATGTTCTTTCTGAAAATATTGAAACCTGCCTTTTTACCTGCCTGGGTGGACCACTTCGAAAGCCGATTTTGAGATTGTGTTTCCACACTGTCTTTGTAACCTTGTTTTTTTTTTTTAGATTGAGTGATATTACAGACTTAAGGAACACCAGTACACAGTGGCGTAGCTACCAATGTGCGGGTGGTGCGGGCCGCACGGGGCACCAAAATTCCCCAAGTGTGTATTAATGCCCTATTTCCCTGAGCTTTTCAGTAAAATCGACTAATTGTATGGACACGAACGAACTTAAACTACTCTATTTTAAACATGAACTAACGATTTATAAACTAGTCATGTCGCTATTTTGTTTCATCTCCTTGACTATTTCTTCCATACAATGTAAGCTATAGAACAGTTTGAATCTAGTTTACTAGATTTATTTCGGACACACGGTACATGTTGTTACTACTCTGATCAATGCTCTGTAATATAAAGAAGAAGAAGAAGATAGGCCAACCTTTTTTTTAAATTCATTGTTTAGTCCATTGGTTTAATCTAGATATTGAGTTTACAAATATATTTCTAAACTCTAGCTCTAAACAATTGTCTTAGTTTATTCATTTCTTTATGATTCTTTATAGTTTAATTTTGGAAATAATTCTATTGTAATGTCAATATTTTTAAATAAGCTAACCTTCGTTTTCTACGAATTTTTTTTTAACTAACTAATTAATTGTAATACTGTAACGTAAACAAAATGATGAACAATGCTCAAGACTGACTAGTCTGGCTGGCGCCTCAAAACCCCTTTAAGCTCAGACGGAGAAATCGGCATCATGGTTCTGTCCTGTCGGGGTAGACTATAAGGGCCCCATACCCAGATCTATCGGGGTCCCTTATTACCGACCCATCGGTATAACAGAAAATGGCATCTGATGGGTAGGACTTTAGTGTAGCTGATGCCAAGTTTTGGAGTATTGCAGGTGTTAATCGCCTCTTGGTGGCTCCCTCTCGCCCTATAAGGGACATGCTTATTTGTGGGGTCGACTTCTCCTCCACGGAGGGCAAGTACTAATTATTCTAATTGGGATTCTGTCAGCTGATTTTGACAAATTGACCGCAATGTGGAGGAACGATCGCATTTTATGCGGTTCCTCTTTCTCCACTGTCGCACTAATATTGAGGTGGGTAGCCTAGAGTCGCCCCTTTTATAGCCCTCATAGGCTGTAAGTACCGCCCTCTCCCTCCTTAAATGTAAAGGGGCCATGTTTGTTAAGATTTCAGCAGCGTTTGTTGGGCTTGTCCGAAAGGTGCCGCAAATGAACCTTAATGCCTGTGATTGTACTCGGTCGAGTGATTCGAGGGCAGTTTTACTAGCATATACTTGAGCTGTACTCAATTTGTGATCTGACTGCCCCTAAGTACAATGTGAGTAGCATGTAAGCTTTGGCACCCCACTTTGTGCTGGCCAGCTTTCTTAGTAACGCTAACTTCTCCGAGGCTTTTCTTTCAACTTCCTGGACATGCTGGAGCATTGACAACTTTCTATCCAGGGTTACCCCTAGATATTTTGGCGTGTTTTCACGTTGGAGTCGCAGCCCACCAAGTTGAAGCTCGAATAGAAATATTCGCATACACCTTGTCACTCAAGGATCTGAAACAGTTCAGCGTATGGACAGTCAATTCAGAGAGGTGTATAGACATCAAGAATCAGCATATGGAAAGACTAGAAAGCTTTCAAAGGTTTGGTTTTTCTAACAAATGTCGAACGGCGATAAAGTTCTTAGAAAGTTGATGTTATTCGCCAAAAAAAAAAAAAAAAAAAAAGAATCCTTATTTTGCTTCCCCTGCACACTCTTCTCAACAACATAAAGTACCAAATCTTCATTTAAATCCAAAGATGGATTCAATGAGTGGTGGAGGTTATCCCCGAAAATAGAAAAACATGAGACCAGCAGAGCTCACATTCAGTCATCGCTTGCTTGGAGGGAGCTTGAAGTTTGCCTGAGAGTAGGGAACAACATTGACAAGGCCCAAGATTTGATTATACAAGAGACGAAAACCTGGAGAGTTAGTAAAATTACTATCAAAGTACGATCCACACTTGAGGGAGCATGTGCTTCGAACTAAGCTTTGATCCAGACCGAATACATACATGTCTCCACAAATACAAAATGAATTTATTAAAATATTGGGTGATCTCGCTAAAAAACAAATCATACAGCAAGTAAAACAAGCCAAATATTTCTCTATTATTTTTGACAGTACACCTGACATCAAACTTCCCAAATTTTACGGTGTCATGGATAATGACGGGGTGCAGGTTCGTGAGTCTTTTGTTGATTTCATCGACACAAAGGACAAGCATGCTGCTGGAATCGCTGAGATGATTCTAGAGAAACTGCGTTCGGTTGGTTTAGACATAATGGACTGCAGGGGTGAAGGCTATGATAATGCTGCGGTCATGAAAGGTCAAAACTACGGTGTCCAAAAACGTATTCTAGAAGTCATTATTCAATGCCTGCTCAAACCTTTCTCTTAATTTAGCAGAAATTCGAGCTGCTGAAGCTGAAGTCAATTCGGTAACATTTTTTGGTACACTGGACCGTTTACACTCCTTTTTCTCAACTTCAACACACCGCTGGGATATCCTCATCAAAATAACCGGAACTAGCCTTAAACGTTTAGTTAAGACCCGCTGGAGCGCCAGAGGAGAAGCCTTCAAGATGATTAGGGATACATTTTCTAAAATTATAGAAACTCTGGAGACATTAACTAGCAGAGATAAAAATTCATCGACTAGATCTGAAGCAGGTGGATTATTGGTTGCTATTCAGTCTTTTGATTTTTCACCTATCTTGGATTTTGGGCTCCAGTATTAACTGAAATTAATGATGTGCAATTCTACCTTCGAAAACAAGGATTGTCTGTCTATTCGAGACTGCTCACTCAAACTAAAAACATTAGAGACATTTTTAAGTAGTAATCGAGAGGACATCACTGAAGCCAGAATTACCTTTGCCGAAAGCGTGTGCTCAGATTTGAGAATCAGTACAGAACCTCAAAAACGTATTGGCCATAAGAAAAAGATGCCTGGTGAGAAAAGTGACTACTCTGTACTTACACATAAAGAAGAGCTACGAAGGGGAATTTATTCTACCTTGGACAGGATTTTTCAAGAAATAATCACCCGATTCGAGCAACTTTATGATGTAGCAGATAGATATGAATTTTAGCCGCCTTCCCAGCTATTAAATCCTCAGATCGAAATCAATCTCGATAGTACTCCTAGCGACATTGATAAAAACGAATTTCTGCTGGAGCGAAAGAGGCTTCAATGGTTTGTCACAGTTTCACCAGAACCATCCGCACTTCAAAAACAAGGACCTGTTGAGATCTTGAAATTTAAAAAAAACTATCAGCTAAATGATTCAGTTCCAAATATCGTCATCATGATTCGCATATTTTTGACTATTGCGGTAAGCGTCTCTACATGCGAGAGAAGTTTTTCCAAACTTAAACTGATCAAGAATTACTTGCGATCAAGGATGACAAATGTATGACTCACTAATTTGGCCATTTTGTCCATTGAACAAGAGCTGGTGGAAAAAATTGATTTCGATAAAATTATTGATACCAGCAGGAAAGCGAGTAAATTTCATTTGTAGTATGTTTATGTAAAAGGGATTTTTTAAAAAATTAACAATATTAGATTAATGAATACATATTATTTTGAACAAAAAAGTAAGGTTTTGCAATGTTATTAATTACTTAGTAGTTTTTTGTTGTTTTTTTTGAGGGGGGGGGGGGCATCAAGATGAGGTACCGCACCAGGCATCATATACTCTAGCTACGCCACTGCCAGTACATGAGGGAACTTAGGCACACTTCAGTCTGCTTCTGGGTTCTTAAGGCGTTCATTAATTGGACGGATGGTCATCTCTAAGAAGAAGTTCGAAATAGGCTCGGGCCAGAAGAAAGTTAAAAGAAAAGCTCTAGAGTAGCAACAAACGTACATGAGACTGGACTTGGCAGTCTGATTCAACACACGAAATTATTGTAACTGTAGAATGCAGATACATTGTTAATATAAAGCAACAAAGATGCACCGCAAGCCGCTTGTTTGCTGCCCTTTCTCGATTCTAACTTCATTTTATCAATATGTTTTGTACTGTATTGTATTTTGTATATAAGTTATCTGAATAATATTAAGAACTTGACATGTGGCACGGTTCAAACCTGCATTTAAATGTATATCAGGCTTTAAGTTAGTTCGAGCAAATGTCAAGAGCTTTTAGTTGTGATAACAACTTGTGACATTAATAATAACAATTATAGTTATAATAATGCCATTTATATAGCGCTGTTCACCCAGTGTTAACAAACAGAGGCTCAAGGCTGCCTAAACACAAGAGTTAAAATGACAAACATATCTAAATAAGTTTTGAACAGATGAGTCTTTATGCTCTTCTTGAATGTAGCATGCACACTGTAACTTTTGAGAGAGAGAAGTGACACAACTTAATTTAACAATTTTATTAGCGGCCCCCGAAAGGGGAAAAGACGCTATTAGTTTTGTGTGAAATGTCTGTCCGTCCCGTTTAGATTTCGTAAACTAGAAAAGATATTGAAAATCGCACATCCCAATATTTTAGACCATTCAAAGTTCTGATGCAACGGCTACTTTTTTTTTTCTGAAATCAAAAAATCTAATTTTTAAAATCAGTTATGCAAGATTTTTTTAAAGAGAAAAAGCTAATTAGTATGCATTATAAGTTAGACCTAATTTAAAACGAATAGTAATCTTATAAACATTATTTTCCTCTACATTTATTTTATTGCAGTAATCTGTTCATTTATTTTTTATTAGGATTCGAATAAGAGATTGAGCCTTTTCAAAATATTAGATCAATTATAAGACATCAGTTAGGCCAGGGGAGGCGCGGTGGTTGAGCGATAAAGCGCTTGGCTTCCGAGTCGGGGGTCCCGGGTTCGAAGACTGGGATTTTTAACTTTGGAATCTTTGGGCGCCTCTGAGTCCACTCAGCTCTAATGGGTACCTGACATTAGTTGGGATTAGGGTTAGGGGGTTAGTCGTTGTTCTGGCTACATGACACCCTCGTTAACAGTAGGCCACAAAAACAGATGAACTTTACATCATCTGCCCTATAGACCACAAGGTCTGAAAGAGGAACTAGTTAGGCCAGGTTCACATCTAACTTTACATTCACTTTCACCTATCCTTTGAGCTGCTGGACCCTTGGGGCACTACAAAAAAATCTGTTAACCTTCTTTCTCCATTCTTATCTCTCATTTGTCTTTGATATAATTTCATTCGGATGTTCTTTCTGAAAATATTGAATCCTGCCTGGGTGAACCACTTCGGGGGGCGATTTTGAGTTTGTGTTCACACACAAACTGTCTTTTGTAACCTTGTTTGTTTTGTTACTGAGTGCCTACAAAGCCTACAAAGGCTGTCAGAATTACAAATAATAGAATACATATACTCAAGATGAAAACAAATGACAAGTAATAATAATGTGAGTGGTAATATACATCACAGATTATAATTAAAACAATAATAATGAACAACGGTATCGCAACTATCAGATCACGTGATTCACAAACAGCGAACTGCTTATATAGCACCTAATTACAATCCAAGCCATCAACAGAGCAACACACAATCTGGACATAATAATCTCATGGTCCAGCGTGTCAATGGTTACGGACAAGTCCAGCTTGGAAAGGATTGATATGTGGCCTAGGTGAGAATTAATCTATTTTTATCTGAGAATTCATTATTATTCCTTACTGAAAATTCGTTATGATAGAATAGAGAATATATATATATATATATATCCTAGCAGAGGGAGCCAGACCCAAGGGCCGCCCAAGACTTACTTACAGAGATGTCTGCAAGCGAGACATGAGAGCCATGGGTATCGACCAAAGTATGTGGGAAGATATAGCCCAAGACCGGACAGCATGGAGACAGAGTGTACGTGCTGGTACGAACTTCGCTGAATGCAAAAGAAATGAAGCCGCATCGGTCAAGAAAAAGAAAAAGAAAGCTGCCCTGTCAGTGAGCCCTAGGACAGATGAATATAAATGCTCAAACTGTGGCAAACTCTGCCGATCCAGAATTGGCTCCACTCCAGATTCTGCCCCGTCTCAAGATGTAACCAAAGCCAGTGACTGATCTGGGCGCATCCATTGTCTTACGAGACAGAAGGAGCCATATATATATTGTTACGCATCTAGGTAACAATGCCTAGATACTATTGTTTTTTTTTTCTTGACCTGTAGGTTGTCTGCCCCTTTGTGTAATAAGTTTTTTTTTATTTTATTCTTCAAGAGTCAAGCCACACAGACAGTGACCGGTCCTTGACCTATGTGTGTACCTCTGGTTGAAAGGAGGGTGGTTTTTTTTTTCTTTTCTTCTGTCTCTTTGAAGAGCGTTCTAGATCTGGGTGTTGATGACTTTCTGTTCTAGAAATTACTAGATATCGACGCGCGGTAGATTATATAAAGACCGCTCGCGTAACGTTGACGGACAGACATACGGAGACAGCCGTGAGACAGAATAGCGGAGACATTGCGTGAACCGTGCGTGGTATACCAATTGATCGTGTAAGTTAAGATTTTTCTTTTTTTTCAAGGCCTTCCTTGTATTTGTAATTATATTTTCAAACTCTTGTATTGTAATATTTTTACATGCCATTTTTGTAAAAGGGTTTTGGTCAACCCTTCCATTTTGTATTGAGTTATATTATGATTAAACATTAAGTTGATATTTTACCTTCCGATTTCTTGTGTCATTTTTTGTTTGTTATTCATTGTAAGTCTTTGATTAAATTCAGACTTTAGATAAGTGACACAACTACCTTTTTCTATTGTCACGTTCCCCTAGGCAAGCCATTTAAAAGTAGAATTCAATTTGTAATACGTGACAAAAGAAGTTTGGGGGCTCGTCCGGGATATTTTTCTGAACCTATTTTCGTCTTACTTGAGTAATTTTGTAAAGGCGAAGTTGACTTTAACAAAATTTTTTTTTGTGTCAAAGAGTCGGAAGTAAAGTATCAATAGTATTGACCAAACTCTCTTAAGGTTTTTTTGTTGTACTGATTTTGTACTGTATATTTACATTGTATACATTTTTTTTTGCTTGTAATAGTTGTTAGTTAGCCATGGATATTCAGGTTTTTCTTGCAAATCCCTCTGTGGAAGAGCTTGATGCTTTTACTAGGAAGGAACTGGTCCTTATTTCTAAACATTTAGGGTTAAAAATAAAATCAAATGCCCTTAAACAAGAAATCAGAGATAACATTGTAATCCATTATGTAGACGAGGAAGTGTTTTCTGAAGACCTTTTAGAGACCCTTAGACCCGATGAGGGTAAATCAGATTTAGAACTTCAGATAAAATTAAAACAAATGGAAAAAGAAGCCCAGTTAGCTTTAAAAGAGAAGGAAATTAAACAACAGGCCGCACAAAAAGAATTAGAGCTTGCAGCGGCTAGAGAGCAGAAAGAAATTAAACAAAAAGAATTAGAGCTTGCAGCGGCTAGAGAGCAGAAAGAAATTAAACAAAAAGAATTAGAGCTTGCAGCGGCTAGAGAGCAGAGAGAGCAGAAAGAAATAGAAATGAAATTACAAATAGAGTTAAAAAAAATTAGAGTTAGCTGCTAATGTAAGACCAGATTCTTCCCCTGCCAGTCATACTGCTGAAGCAACAAAATTTTTGAAAATAATTCCACGCTTTAATGAAGCCACAATTGACAATTATTTTCCACAATTTGAACTTGCTGTGAAAAATTTTAATGTACCTGAAACTTTGTGGCCCACTTTGCTGCAAACAGTTTTGACTGGTAGAGCTGCAGAGGTATTTTGTTCTTTGACCATTGAACAACAAAAAGATTATAATGTTGTTAAGGCCTTAATTCTTAAGGCATATGAACTTGTTCCGGAAGCTTACCGAAAGCAGTTCAGGGATTGTCGCAAATCGGATGGCCAAACCCATGTAGAATTCCTGCGGGAAAAGGAGCGACGCTTTGAGAAATGGCTCACTTCCAGGGAAATCGGCACCGACTTTGCCAAATTCAAGAACCTAATGCTGATGGAAGAGTTCAAGAGTTGTGTGCGGCTGGACGTCCGTACGCATATAGCTGATCGTGGCGAGGAAGATGTGCACAAGGCTGCAGTGTTGGCAGACGATTATATAATATCACATCAATTTGCCAAGTATACGACGGATGTCAAGCCAAAACAAGTCAAACAGCCTGAGTCCATTGCTAGCAACTCCATCAAGAACAGCAGTACAAATGACAGAAAACCTACTACAAGTAAAGCTACTTGTTCCTACTGCAAACGAGAAGGCCATAAAATTGACGATTGCTGGAAATTGAGGAAGAGAAACGAAAATGCTCCTTCGAAAGTCAGCGCTTGCACAGTACAGTGGTCGTCGAGGTTTACTCCCTCATCATCAAGTCATAACTCGACACCACCTGTTTCAAATGTATGGACTGTACAAGACTCTCCGAAAATGTCTCCACGATGTTCCAATGACTCAAACAAGAGTTTTTCAAATACATCAAGCCGATGTTCCAATGACTCAAACAAGAGTTTTTCGAATACATCAAGCCGATGTTCCAATGACTCAAACAAGAGTTTTTCAAATACATCAAGCCGATGTTCCTATGACTCAAACAAGAGTTTTTCAAATACATCAAGCCGATGTTCCTATGACTCAAACAAGAGTTTTTCAAATACATCAAGCCGATGTTCCAATGACTCAATCAAGAGTTTTTCAAATACATCAAGCCGATGTTCCAATGACTCAAACAAGAGTTTTTCAAATTCATCTTTACGATGTTCCAATGACTCAATCAAGAGTTTTTCAAATACATCAAGCCGATGTTCCAATGACTCAAACAAGAGTTTTTCAAATACATCAAGCCGATGTTCCAATGACTCAACCAAGAGTTTTTCAAATACATCAAGCCGATGTTCCAATGACTCTATCCAGAGTTCCCATAATACATCACCCCGATGTTCCAATGACTCTATCCAGAGTTCCCATAATACATCACCCCGATGTTCCCATGACTCTATCAAGAGTTCCCATAAGACATCACCCCGATGTTCTAATGACTCCATCAAGAGTTCTCCAAATACATCCAAAAGATGTTCTACTGACTCAAGAAAGAGTTTCTTCACTGCGTCTCCTAGAGATGTCAATGACTCCAGCGAGAGTTCGACCCAAGTCCAGTCTGCATCAACCAAAATTGATGTTTTATTAGAGAATTTTAAGCCTTTCATTTCGGAAGGATTCGTATCACTACCCGGTGATTCTACAAGTCTACGACCTATCACCATTTTGAGAGACACAGGTGCCTCACAATCGCTACTTTTAGAGGGTATCTTGCCCTTGTCAAAATCATCATCGACTGGGAAGAGCATCCTGTTACGAGGCGTAGAGCTTGGATGTATAGATGTGCCTCTACATCTAATCGACATAAAGTCAAATCTCATTACTGGACCGGTTGTTGTAGGTGTCCGACCAACATTACCATTGGAAGGCATCTCGTTGCTGTTAGGCAATGACTTAGCAGGTGGAAAGGTGATAGCCGAACCCATCGTCACTCAAAAACCCGACTTATCTGCCACACCCGAGGAAGACCTAGAGTTATATCCAGCGTGTGCAGTAACAAGGGCAATGAGGTTGAAAGCATCTCAAGAAGAGAACGTCATCAAGGCCAACAGTAACCACGATGATGTGGACTTGAGCACCACATTCTTTGCTTCTCTTGAAGAAGAACCAACGCCAAATTCTGAAAAGCCGGCATCAACTCGAAAACAGTTGATTGAGGACCAAAAGAAGGATCCAGAGCTCGCCAAACTCCGAGAAACCGCAATGACATCACAAGAGGCAGAGCTAGCATCAACGTGCTACTACATCCAAGATGATATGCTCTTCAGGAAATGGAAACCTCCAGACGCATCCAACGAAGAAGAATGGAGAATATGCCATCAAATCGTGTTACCAGAAAGATACCGAGCGTACATCATGAATCTGGCTCATGACACACCAATGTCAGGTCATCTCGGCATCCACAAGACATACCACAAGATTATGTCACACTTCTTCTGGCCACGTTTGAAGAAAGATGTCATCCAGTACTGCCGATCCTGTCATGCCTGTCAGATGGTTGGCAAGCCAAATCAAAAGATCCCTGTTGCTCCTCTGAAGCCGATTCCAGCCTTTGAAGAACCTTTCAGCAGAGTACTTATTGACTGTGTTGGTCCTCTCCCAAGGACAAAAGCTGGCAACCAATACCTGTTGACCATTATGTGTGCTTCAACTCGTTTTCCTGAGGCTATTCCTTTAAGGAACATAAAAGCATCGAACATTGTAAAGGCCTTAATCAAGTTCTTTACTCTATTTGGTCTACCAAAGTCCATCCAATCGGACCAAGGAACGAATTTCACGGCCAATCTTTTCAAGCAAGTCATGACTCAGTTGGGCATCAAACACTGCATGTCGAGTGCGTATCATGCCGAGTCGCAAGGCGCTCTTGAGCGATTCCATCAGACTCTCAAGAACATGATCCGAACCTATTGCTTTGAGCACGAAAAAGACTGGGACGAAGGAATCCACATGCTGCTGTTTGCAACCCGTGAATCCGTCCAGGAATCGTTGGGATTCAGCCCTTTTGACTTAGTCTTTGGCCATTCGGTGCGCGGTCCCTTGAAATGTATAAAAGAGACTTTGTTGTCACCAACAGCCACTGAAGGACTTTTAGACTATGTAAGTAAGTTTAAAACTAGACTTTATGATGCTTGTGTTCTGGCCAAAAATAACTTACAAAACACCCAATCCAGCATGAAACGCTGGTATGATAGAAAGGCCCGTGTTAGAGAATTTTCTCCCGGGGATAAGGTGCTTGTATTTTTGCCCATACCGGGTCAACCCTTGCAAGCCAGATATTTTGGTCCCTATGAAATTGAGACCAAAATTAGTGACCTCAATTACACAATCAAAACCCCTGACCGTAGGAAAAAGACTCAGCTATGTCACATAAACATGCTGAAGCCTTATGTATCTCGGCCAGATCACTCAGAGAAGAGTAATTGTGTTTTAAATACAGTCAAAAGTTGTTCAAATAGCCATGTTTCTCCTATTGATGATGATATTGTAAAGGAGAAATTTGGACAATACAAAATACCTAATTCTTTTGTATTACA
>JASAOG010000335.1:0-32500 GCA_030265305.1 Biomphalaria pfeifferi | reverse complement strand
CAGCAGCACAAGACTTTCTGGACGTCGTTATCACTGATGCATTCATTGATGCTATTCGAGATCCAGAACTGAAGAAGGCAATAAGAATCAGTGGTAAGCGCAAATCCAGCGAAGCCCTGGTCTACGCCCTTTCCTATGAAGCCGCCAAAGACGCCTCTAAGAATATCCATCATGGGCGTATGCTGGAAGTCCAAAAAGAAGATCTTACACAGCTTCTCAGAAGGGTAACTGAAGTGTTAGAAGAACGCAGACCAAATAAGAAGCAAGAAGGACGGAATAGAACCAGTGTACGTTGTTGGAATTGTGGAGAACCTGGACATCTACAAAGGAACTGCACGAGAAGATTTCCCCGACAAACAGAGTATCAGCACAGACCGGAGACAGATGCAGGGTCAGGTGCTCATGTCTACCAGGGAAACTAACTTTCGCCGGTTTTATGGGGCAAAAATCGGCGACCAAGAACATGACAGCCCCTGCAACTATAATTCCAGTCGCTGTGTTAGGGAAGGAATTTGAAACTAAGCACCGAAAAGGGCAAATTCACCAAAATGCTGATACACTGTCTCGACGACCCTGCAAATCAGAATGTAAGCACTGCAAGAAGGCTGAAGAACAGGAGGTAGCTATCAATTGTCATCGGCTCGGAATAGATGTTTCCGGACCCTGGTGTGATAAAAGGATTCGAGAGGATCAAATGCAAGATGAAGATCTGGCTCCCATTCTTCTATGGAAAGAAGATGGACAACGGCCAGATTGGAAAGACATCTCTGAGAAGGGGGTAGCCACCAAGGCGTACTGGGCTCAGTGGGACTCGCTGACGTTGGTCAATGGTGTCATCAAAAGGGTTTGGGAATCTGCTGATGGAACATCCAAACGCCTTCAGCTGATGTTACCGAAGGTGAGAGTTGCTGAAGTACTGAAAGAGATGCATAACGGCGCTAGCGGATCTCATCTTGGTGTCAATAAGACTCTGGAAAAGGTTCGTCAGCGGTTCTATTGGTTCAGATATAGAGAGGATGTAGAGGAATGGTGTCAAAGGTGCGACATATGTGCGGCAGCAAAAGGCCCTCAACGCAAAACTAGGGGTCTTTTGCAACAGTATAATGTTGGGGTTCCCTTCGAGAGGATCGCAATAGATGTAGCAGGCCCATTTCCTGAAACCAAGAAAGGGAACAAATACATCTTGGTAGTCATTGACTATTTCAGCAAATGGCCAGAAGCTTATGCCATACCAAATCAAGAAGCTATCACAGTGGCCGAAACACTCGTGGATAACTGGATCAGTCGCTTTGGTGTACCTAACGAGTTGCACTCTGACCAGGGAAGGAACTTCGAGTCCAAAGTTTTCCAGGAGATGTGCAAGACACTTGGCATCGAAAAGACTCACACGACAGCTCTCCACCCGCAATCTGATGGGATGGTAGAGCGATTCAACAGAACCCTAGAACAACATCTGTCTAAGGTTACTGATGACCGACAAGACGACTGGGACACCCATATCCCCATGTTCCTCATGTCATACAGAGGATCCGTTCATAGCACCACAGGATATGCCCCAGCGAAGATGTTATTTGGTCGTGAGCTTCGTCTACCATGTGACCTGTTATTTGGGATTCCGAGAGATACGCCAGTGTCTTCAACTGAATATGTCACCAATCTCCGAAGACGATTGGAGAATGCTCATGTATTGGCCCGCAGAAACATCAAGACCAACAGTGACCTGATGAAAACAAGGTATGACAGACGGGCCAATACGTCGGGGTTCCATGAGAATGATCTAGTGTGGCTCTATAACCCACAGAGACGAAAAGGCAGATCCCCGAAACTCCAAAGAGACTGGGAAGGTCCATACCGTGTCGTAAAAAGAATAAACGACGTGGTCTACCGGATACAGAAAAGTCCACGGTCCAAACTGAAGGTTGTCCACGTTGATCGACTCCATCAGTACCGTGGTGAAATAGAATCTGTTCGGGACGAACAGATCTAAGAAGGGGGCAGTGTTATGACCCTATTGGCGGCGCAAAAGGGTTAACTATAGGCTCAGTTGACACACACGAGAATCACTCAGGTCAGCGGGGGCCATGGACAAGGGACAGTACTACGATTACATGATTACACGCAAATATGACCAATGTTATGGTCATGTGATCGAAAGCCTGCGTGTACGAATGACACAGTGGAGAGAAAAGCTGGAGTTCAAGACCGGAGAGCGTCGAGACCAGCCCAGTTAGTCGCCATGAAATCGGGCCTGGTTGAGTCCTGATGTGTTGATGTACAAGTCCAGAAAGAGAGACAGTAGAGTTCTTTTAAGTTGGTGATGTACAGAGTGACATTTTAGTTGTTGATGTGTTTGACGCCAATTGTCTAGTATTGGCTGTTATCTACTTATTCACTCATTATTAAAGTACCAGATTATTTGGAGCCTTGTTGTCAAGTTCTTGATGTGTTGATGTATGGTGTTGTGTTTAGCCGTGTTTACAGAAGGTCAGAAAGGAGGGAGAATCGTAACATACATATATATACATATATACATACATATATATATACATACATATATACATACATATATATATACATACATATATATACATACATATATACATACATACATACATACATACATATATACATACATATTTATATACATACATATTTATATACATACATATATATATACATACATATTTATATACATACATATATATATACATACATATATACATGCATACATGCATATACACATGCATGCATATACACATGCATACATACATATACACATACATGCATACATACATGCATGCATACATGCATACATATACACATACATGCATGCATACATGCATGCATACATGCATGCATACATGCATATATACATGCATATATACATGCATATATACATGCATATATACATGCATATATACATGCATATATACATGCATATATACATATATATATATATATATATACATTTGTTGTCTTATTAGTTTCAGAGTTTCGTGATAATTTTTCAGTTTTAGAAATAACCATTTATGATACAAATCTAGGGGATAATTTACTTTGACCGAAGGTAAAAGTATCAAATTAGAAATATTAAATAACAATATTTTATGAATACCGTAAAGGTCATATAAATTGCGTTTTCTATACTTTCAGATGCCATTGTCTATTTTTTGTATTAAAGCTATGTTTCACCTGGGAGAACCATGGGTTGTCTACATTTACATAAAAGTACATCTTTCACGCAATGATGTTGAAATGAGAATTAATATTTAATTTGTAAAAAAGATGTGAAGAATGTGATTCTATGACACACAGATATGGTGGTCGCCACTGCAGGTCAGTCGTATTTACACAAGTCATTACACAAAAACTTAACTCTACAAAATCCAATTCACAAAAGTGACTTTCAATTATAATAGAAATTAATCATGAACAGATTTTGTAGGGCTTAAAAGGCTGCCTGGTCATGAGTATGCGCGCTTGGCTGTCGTTCGGACTTAGGAATTGTCCCGGGTAGATACCCTGCCCGCTCCCATCCCCCCTCGTCCTGAGGGAGGTTTGGACTAGGAAGTAAATTATCTTCAACTCTAAAGGAACATCCGAAACATGGAAAACATCTTACAAACATTTTTTATGCACTTCTTATGTACCCTTCTTTTTTAATTCTTCTGTAGCTTTGTTAAAGTTTGTGTTTAGTTGCTTACTAGAAGCGAATATTTCATGCTAAAATGTGCTCAGTGAGCTTCCTTATGGACATGTAGAAAGAGAGAGAGTCAGAGAGAGGGCATCAGGAGGGGTTTTCATGCTGCTATTATGCGATAAGCAATGGCTACTCTTTTATAGTCGGGATCCGAACTCATTCTCCTTTCGTAGGTACCACTGAAGCTCATGCTGTTTTGTAATTGAAAAGTATGAAGAGCCTTTCTAAATATTTATTAAAATGACTTTTTAACCATGTGAATACAACATGCAAACAATTTTAATACAAAAAAAGTTTATTTTTATAAAAACGTTACAGATACTTCAAGCACAATCTAGTCATCATAAAATCAACTTTCAGTAGCTTTGTTTTGTTATCTGTAGATTATATCTAGGCCTAGAGATCACAGTTTGGCCATAAAAAAGCAATAAATTAGATGATAGAGTTGTGTCCCCTGGAGGGTCGCTAAATATATTTATTCCTTCCCCTTAATGCCACCCCCCCCCCCCATCCCTCTTTTTTTTTTTTCACAAATACAACCTACACATATAGAAGTTATTGCAATAGAAAAAAAATTCATTCAGTTCAGGCTGCACATTTAGAAACTTAACACAAGACGAAAAAAAAAATGTGCCGTGTACTTCGAAAGTCCAGAAAAACAAAGTGTCCGTTATACGAGTTTATCTGGGAAGTAACAACAAGGTCATTAGGGGAGGGGAGATTTGGAACTGGAAGTAGGTCTACTGGTCAAAAATCAATCCTGCAACAAAAACAGATCTCAGTGGCTTGCTGGCTGAGGCAGCGTGGAAAGGTGATTTTTAGTGGCTGCCCGGAGATATACATCACAAAGTTACTAAGAAGTTAAACATTATTCTGTCGTATATGAGCTCGAAAGAAGTGGACTATCTTATAAAGTAAAGACGTTCTATCCTACGTGACTCAATGTAATAATCTAGTCTTGCTTACGAATTTGAGACTTCGAACTCTGCTTAGTCATTGGTTTTCTTTGTTGGCCGACCCTTTCCATGACCTAATGGCACTCGGGAAGAATTAGTCTTAGCTTATAAAATACAGACGTTACTAAAAAAAAAAGATGATGATTACGTCCTTCGCGTCATGCATCTAGTCATGCATGTTAACCAATGACTTAAATTCTGCCAAGTCACTGGTTTTCCTGGTTAGCTCAGGCAACCCATTCCATGCTCTAATAGCACTAGGGAAGAAGGAGCATTTGTACAAATTTGTCCTAGCATATGGGACGAGGAATGTGCCTTTATCTTTGTGTCTTTCGGAGTATTTTATTAAATTTTGTTTTTGTATTTGAAGCTTATGGTTCAGTGCTTTATGTATAGAATCTAATTGCTACTTTACTTTTGAGTCTTCTGTCCTGAAGGCTTTCTAAATTTAGTGATTTTACTAAAGGTGTTACTCTAGTCAAATGTGAATGTTCGTTTGCTATTAATCTCATTGCTCTATTTTGTGTCTGTACTAGTTTCTTAAGAGAATTCATATTCTATTATTGGCCAAACCAAGGTTAAATAACATTGTCGATGTGTCTTTTGTGAATACTTTATTAGGTCGTGTGTTGGTATTTGTAAGTTATGGTTCAGTATTTTATGTATTAGTGCCACTTTCTCGTTTTCCTATTTATCTTCTTATCTTATATATTACAGACGTTACTTAAAAAAAAGAGTGTCTCTAAGTTTAATGATTTCACTACTGGTGTCCCTCTAAGGTCAAAGGTCAATATTTATTATTCATAAATCTCACGTCTCTACTAAAAATCAATTTCAATGTTCGAACTGCAGACAATCAACGATCAAACAAATGACCATCCAGGAACCAAGGAACTGACAAAGAAACCGAGGAACCAACCAAATGAAGAAAAAACAACAAACAAACACCTCAAATCAAATCCTTCCCAGATAACATCTCTGAACAGGAAGGGGCAAGGCTACTGTACAATTTTGCAAGATTCAGTCGTAAGTCCTAGACTATTTAGAATGTCTAGATCTAGATCTAATTGTTTTTGAATTGTGAATTGAATAATTTGACAAGAATTTCGCAGATCTAGAATAGAAATGAAATTATAGATCTTGATCTATATAGATTAAAGTCTTGATCTAGATACCTACATCTGATTCAAATAGATTAAATAATGATCATAATATCTATAATGTCTTGTGACAGTGACGTCACAGAGTGTAGAGTGTTAATGTTAGACTTGTCTACTTCTTGTGATTACAAAAATGATCAAATCTAGCTGGATCTATGTAGTACACTTACCTTAGGCGTCCATTGGAACATTCATATAATCCAATCGAAATAGAAATAAGTGAACAATGGTTTCACAAAAATAAATTCAACACATTTTATTAACCATTTTTTCAAGGTGACTAAAGTAAACATTAAAAGTAGAGCTTCGTGGCTATTGACAATTTTAGTTTTTGGATAGTAATTTAAAAACTCTAACTTCAAGAAACAAAATTATTTCATTAATACAACATAGACATGTCTATATTTTATACGTAAACCAACCAAGACTAACGAGACAATTAATATTCTTCTTATCGTATCTTATATATTACAGACGTTACCTAAAAAAGAAGGTAATTACGTCCTAAGCATTTCACGTGTCAATCTAGTCATGCATGTTAATCAATGACATAAACTCTGCAAAGTCGTTGGTTTTCTTGGTTGATTTGTACAAATGCTCCTTCTTCCCTAGTGCTATTAGAGCATGGAATGGGTTGCCTGAGCCAGCAAGGAAAACCAGTGACTTAGCAGAATTTAAGTCATTGGTTAACATGCATGACTAGATACATAATGCGTAGGACGTAATCATCATCTTCTTTAAGTAACGTCTGTATTATATAAGATAAGATAAGATAAAATAAGATTCTTGCGTTTGTGACATAGCTATTGGCTAAATAACTTTAGTACACGGGACCTCCAAACAGTTTGTGGAGAAATATGCATATTGTGTATACAAGTTATTGTTTTAATTAACAACCTATAGTCTAGTAACATAAATCTCAAATCAATCCTTTACCGACGACATAGCGTAGAGATTAATAATAGTACATTAAGCAAAACCTAAAACAATCTATCATGATTTCCACATATAAATTTAAATACTTTGGTATTTGACTTATTTTGCATCGTCTTCTACCTACACATCGTCACTTTACAATTCCTCACGTGTGACTAAAGAGGTAAATTCTGAATTCACATTCATAGGTGTTTTTAACACTATTTCTGGAGTGTATACCATCTGCAATCCAGGACCCTTCCTTTGTGCTTTTTCTCCTCATGTATCTGCTGCTTCTTCCAACTTCTGGTGTCGGTTCTGAAGAGCTTCATGTCCCGCTTGCATGCATCGAAATATTCAGAAAGGGGCGACCAACAGATCTCAAACCCTCTATTGGATCACCAAACAACATATGTTATGAATGTTGACCCTGTGGCGTCTACTGCTAATAAAAGTGCGGATGTCCTGGCACCCTACTCTTGGCAAGTATCTATATAAATATTGTGCATTTAATTTAGCGATATTAGAAAGTAGTAACGTGGCCAGACAGACTGATGACGTGGCAGAATAGGAGTACACAAGAAAAGAATAGGTTTGGGCTTGGAGCAAGAATCATGGTAAATAGACTGATAGGAAATATAGATTAATTTAGAGACACAGGACAATCATCCCATTATGTAAATAAACATCGTTAAATCTTCACAGATCTTATTAAGTGTGTCGTTGTTCTTTCATTTGCTCCTTGACATTCGTCCGAAGAATGCTGTGACAGTTCGCGTAACCAGGTCCCTCCATTTCCGGTCAGCAGCTGTGTTTAGCAGGATATCAAGACAGAGGCCGAACCATTCTTTTATGTTATCCAGCCAGGTTTTCTAATGACGATCTTTCCTTCGTGCTTCCTCCACTGTAACTTGAAGAATGACTTCTGATAGTGAGTCATGTCTTACAATATGACCAAACTAGCTCAAGTTTCATCCGTTCCCAGTATTTAGTTCTTTCATCTTGCAAACCAGGGAGTTGACTTTTAAAGTATAAACTCCATTGTCTTCTTTTCCTGGTACATGGTACGGTGATACCCAGCATGTCTTTGTATAATTTACTCGCTTGGATTCTTCTTTCAGCCTCAGCCTTCAGTGCCCAACTGTTTCAAAGTGACGAACTCGTAGTTCGTATTAAGTAAAAATTACCAAGTCATTTAAGTCAGTCAGTCATCTTGCGAGATCAAGTCCATTCGAGAACATAAAACAGGCACAAACACACTCAGACTTGGACACCTTGTTTCACTATCGTACAGTAAGTATAGTGCTCTCCACACAAGTCCGGTAGACTACTAAAGTATTGTCGGATACTTTTCTGCAGCCAAAACAGGCGACCATTGGTATAATGTTGAATTTTAATTGGAAAATTTAAGCATGAGTTTAAAAAAAAATCTGAGATTTCAGAGCAAACATTTGTTTAAAATTATTTTTTAAAAAAATTTGAGGTTTCAGAGCAGACATTTCTTGAGACTGTTGCTCAAATATTTCTATTATAAAAATGAAGATTGTAACCAAGCGATTTTTATGTTCACCTTATACCTTAGCCTGTTGAATAGTTGGGGCACCACACAAGACCTGTTGACGGTATTTTCTCCATTCCTTTACGTCTTTTTCTTTATCTTTCAATGGCAAGCTCGTCTATTCATTTTTATATGGCATTTATTTATAATACCGTTTTCTGAAATACAACATCTCTTTAAAGCTTTGTCTCTGCCCTTTGAATTCCAGTTCATGATAACCTTTAATATAACAACAATAACAACAACGGAATAAGGAAACAGGACACTTCTATTTAGCTCTGTAATGTTGACATCAAAATATTTTGAGGACAGAATGTTTGACGTAAATTGCAAAAATAAAAATGTTTAAAATAACTGAACAAATTTTTTTTCTGTATATGCTTTTTTTTTTTGTTTTTACTAGAGTAAAAACTATTGCACATTCTCATTGGCATTTATGGTAATTTTGGTCGGACATAAGGACTAGGGTCATGCCCAATGTAGTAGACACATTCCATTCCATCAGAGTAACCTTCGTGTTTTGATAATGAGCTAATAAATTATTAGATTAGAATAGGGGAGGCAACCAATTGTTAAATTTTGTAAAAGTCTTGTACTATTACACTAAAGCTACGAATGTAACAGTTATAACTATTTTACAAGCATACTGTAACTTTACTATACACTCTTACACATTGCTACACAAACACACATAGACTTAAACACAACATTCTTCATACGACAAGTAACTATATACTTTAACAAACCATTCTTACATAGCTCATTACACACTCTCTGACACTCGACATTTATGATCTTATCTTATATAATACAGACGTTACTTCAAAAAAGAAGATGATTAGGTCCTACGCGTCATGCATTCAGTCATGCATGTTAACCAATGACTTAAATTCTGCCAAGTCACTGGTTTTCCTGGCTTGTTCAAACAACCCATGCCATGCTCTATAGCACTAGGGAAGAAGGAGCATTTGTACAAATTTGTCCTAGCATATGGAACGAGGAAATGTGCCTTTATCTTTGTGTCTTATACCAATTGAACATAAGATATAGAAGATAGTATTTGCTAGAATAATAACAAAACTAAGGCCCCCAAGACAATACTTCTGTATGTACGGAGCAAGAATGAGTTGCTTCATTTCAGGCCCGCCGTTGTGTTCAGTGTTTCTGTGTATGTGTTAGTTATTTATATCTAGAATTATTCCCCTTGGCAAGAGAGTACATTTAATATTGTTGTGTGTAACCCGTGTTATGTGTTATTAAAGAATCTGATGTATCCAGCCTCTAGTGTTAGCTTTTCTTATTGAGTTCAATGTTCTTAGTGTAATATTACGCTTAAAAGTGTCATTTTTTTAAGCTAACAACCAGAAGTACATGTATTTGGACTCCAGACGCGCGCTTTACGAGGGCCACGCTATAAAGAGAATCTTTTGTCGCCGTTATCCCATTGTACACATGTTCTTGGCCATGATATGGCATTCACCCAACGCCCCGCGCAGTTCTAATAAATAAAAGATTACTTTTAAAAAAAGCAAGCTACACAGGGTAAATCCATCTCTCATTCTTATATTTTCTTTTCTCACTACGAAAAACAATGTATGACATTTTAACTTAACAATCTCAGAAATAACAATGTGTGCTAGGATTAGGGAGTCAATGTCATCAACCTTTCACAACAAAATATATTCATTCTGTGGTACTAGTTTTATTATTAATAAATTTAAAGGGACGCTTAACTCTTTCTCTCCTGACTGACGATACCAGCGTTGATTCCAACAGAATAAATAAGTAAATAATTACGGAGAGAAAGAGTTAAACGTGTTTTAAAAACTAAAGCAATTGAAAATCTGACTTCGCCATATTGAAGTTTGGCTATTTGATATCATACAATAAGCACGTGACAACGGAGTGAATGTCTGAGTACAGATTTTAAAATGACTTCATTTTGTATTTCATTATTGGTTGTAGTTAATGAAGTCATCAATATTTGTTGTCACTGCACGCCCCATTGAGTATCTGCAACTGGCGGCATTCTTTCTTCCATTTCATTCTCCGATTTTGAAACCAGATCTTGATCTGCCGCTCTGTCAGTGCCAAACTGTGGGCGATTTCGATCCGACGCCTCCTGGTCAAGTATCGATTGAAGTGAAATTCTTTTTCCAGCTCCAGTGTTTGGTATCGAGAGTATGTTTGCCTCCCTCTTTTCCTGTTTGGTCCTGAAGAAAAACAGAAAAAAATTGTGTCGATAACTCATTAATATTCTTAAATGATGTGCTTGAATATCAAGTCATTACTGTACGACAAATTAATGATTCGCTACGGGAATACCTAATTTATTTTTTCCTGAAGAGTTTGTGTGTGTGTGTGAGCGAGAGAAAGAGAGAGACAGACAGACTGACAGACGGACAGAAACAGAGAGATAAAGACAAACTAACAGAATAAGTAGCAGAAGGATTGAAAAATAATGTTCATAAGCTCTCCACTAGCAGAGTGGTTACCGTGTTGGCTCGAGAAGCCTGAGAAGGCTTTAGCCCACGAGTTCGAATTCAGGTCGATCAACTTTTTTGTTATAAATAAATTCTAAAAGTGATCATCCAGTTACTACGTTCTTTCTCCCTCCCCCTCCCTTTTTTTTTCTCCAAATGGTCCATATAGGATCATAGCGTATTGAGAAAGCTAAAAGCATGAAATTGCGCTAAACACTATTGTGTTTCAACTAGATCAGTTTCAAAACAAACATGAATTTGTGTAATGTTCTAAAGGACGTGTATACGATGTAATAGGAAATCTAATCCATCAAATCCTTCTGTCTGTCTGGTACAAATTGTGAACACGTCATTTCTTCGTCTTCGGGCCAAGTTGAAATTGAATCGTTGCACAACTATTTATGTTTCTAACAAAGCATAAATCCGTTTAGAAATACTAATTAAATAGTGGAAATTAATTAATTTTGCTTGATAGCGAAAAGGTGAAAATAAATCTTACAGCATTGAGATATATGGATGTGAATGTGGAGTTATTCTTCTTAGATAAGCTTTGCTTTTTTTTTTTAAAGTATATATATTTCACTTGTTTTAGGCCTCACGGTCTATGGGGGCAGATGCCAATGGTTAACAACTGTGTCACGTGGCCAGCACAATGACCAAACGTCTTTACTTCCCTTACGTAAATCAGGTACCCAGCAGAGTTGGGTAGACATTCTCAAAATCGGTTCGGAGACAAAGCGCTTTATCACTCGGCCACCGTCCCATCATAAGGCATCGAATCATTATTTCTTTCATTAGGTTTTGGAGTCGGCAGGACCTGGTGAGATTGATAAAAAATGTAAATATTTGCTTCTAGAACAGCAGAGTCGGTCTTAGGCAAATGAAATTAAAACAACAAAAATTAAATAAAGAGATAAAATTGCGAAACTTGGATCAGATCTCCGACATAGTAGAACACTATGACTATGTTGTTGTTTTTTTTAAAGGAAACCTCAAAACTTAAGTCTTTTTTTTTTTTTTTTTTTTTTTTTTAAATATAGACAAAGGATGGTTTTTAACAAATTGCATAATTTTAGTTTTTCGTTGTTTCTTTTTACTTTCATATAAGGCTTCCAAATTCATTTCGCATAAGGCCTCGGAGTATCTAAGACCGGCCCTGAGCACAGGAATTTAAATAATTCTAACAGTAGTCTGTTGGAAATAAAGACCATTACTCAGTAGTTCTAGTTTCTTTTTTAAATTTGCAGCTTATTTCCCTTGACTTTGCCTCTTACCAAAACTTAACGATGGAAAAAAAAAAGGGGGGGGGGGGGAGGGAGATATGACACATGACTCTATGATGTGGTTGACATGACACATTATGAAGTTGTTTTAAAAACAAAACACAATGCTATAGACATTGTGGCTTATAAGACACAATTCCATGTGGTTGCCAGGGACAAGACACGATGTGATTGACAAAACACAAAACGATGGGACAAAACTGATTTCTTGTTTGTTTGTTCTTTTAAAAAAAATGAAGTTTATTACACCTTAGCCTACAGAACGGCGGATTATGGAAGTGAGCAGGATTCAAACTTGGAACTATTGAGACGACAGTCTGCAGTACCAATTACTCGACCATGCAGCCATTTACGGTATGGAAAATAACTCTGATACTGATACCAAAAAAAAATAAAAAAAACACAAAAATAAAAACGTCATCAATTTTATTTGGTGCCCCAGAGAAACATTTAAATCATAATTAATAGAACACTAATAACACTATCAATATGAACGTCTATATTTTTCTACCCTCTTTTGATAATGAAGTCATGATGCTAAACTCTAGAAACATGGCAAACTTTGAAACATCTCTTTTAAAAAAAAAAAACGTTTACAGTTTACAGTTAATTCTATATATAGTCGTATGCAAAAATGAAATCTACTGTAGATCTATAATCCGTCATAACTATTATAACCGTTTAATGAGCCTAACGCAAGTTTTTCTGGCAAGAGAAATAGTTGTGAATATTTATATAAAGCTTTACGACGTAGATGTTGGTAAAACGTTGTTACTAAGCAACATTAATAACCACAACAATAATCTAACACTTTGAGGGTGTTATCGAATCAAGAGAGGTAACTCAGAATTTTATGAAGTATGTTATATATATTTGATTATGTCCCTTATACTACTGCTCTAAAAATGGTTTGCTCTAATGCAGCGGTTCTCAACCTTTTAAGCTCGGCGACCCCTTTTTACAATCCCCCACTCTGTCGTGACCCCTCCCCGAAACACACACAAAATAGAAGGATAGACAATAAAATTTTTTATTTTCGATGGTCATAGGCGACCCCTTGCAAATCGTCAATCGACCCCCCAAGGGGGTGCAACCCACTGGCTGAGAACCCCTGCTCTAATGAAACGGAATTGGCTTTATCCTGATTTTCTTGATTTTCTAGGCGTTACTTGTATTAGAGGAGACTACAGTGGTAACAAGCGTATATGTATATATGTGTGTGTTAGTGTCCATTTCAACACCATACCGGTGACTGATGTAAATTTCGTACAAGTCTGATGACACTAAGTCATTTGTATCTTCGGTGTCTGTCTACTTATATCAAGACATTGATGCTGAGCTCATGTTATTATATTATATTATATTATATTAATACTACTGAGTGCTAAGGCGCTTGGCTTCCAAACCAGATGGGGCCGGGTTTGAATCCTTGGTAAAGACTTTTTACTTTCAGAATCCACCCATCTCTACCTGACATTAGTTGGGGAAAAGTTAATGCGGTTAATCATTGTGCCAGACAAACAAGTAACCGTGTGGTCTGATTTTACTTTTTAAAAACTTTTATATATTTTTTTTTTTAAATCTCTCTTGTGACGCTTCAATAAATTTTTTGTAAAAAATATTTTAAACGCACTTTTAAAAATTAACCTGTTCATAAAAGAAATCAATAAAATGAAGCTCATTTTGTTTGTACTCTAAAGTAATAACAAAATCAAATTCTATACAGGAATGCAGAAAATGTTAAAGCTCTACATTTATGCAATAGAAAATTAGAGGCTATTAGTATTACAAGAGTACTCAATCCATAGGACTGGTTCACTTGTATGTAATTACTAGAAAGATTATAATGCATGACAAGATTGGCCTACCACTGGTTCACTTGTACGTAATACTAGCAAGATTAAAATGCATGACTAGATTGACCTAGGACTGGTTCACTTGTATGTAATACTAGCAAGATTAAAATACATGACTAGATTGACCTAGTACTGGTTCACTTGTATGTAATACTTACAAGATTAAAATGCATGACTAGATTGACCTAGGACTGGTTCACTTGTATGTAATACTAGCAAGATTAAAATACATGACTAGATTGACCTAGGGACACGAGTAAGAGATAATCATCTTCCTTTTTGAAGTAACGTCTGTTTTTTATAAGATAAGAAGATAAGATGCAAAATTAACTCTTCAATTGGAAGTGTTGACTCTTGAACTTGGGCCTTCAAATATAAAAGAGTATTCATCACACTATAAGATTATTCAAGCTGTTCATGTCAAAATCATAACAAAAATCATTAAACTGTTACATGAAAATGTCGAGACACAAAACCTGATAGGCACTAAACATAAAATTCTTGGATACCAGTGCTGAATTCGGATTAAAAAGGTGAAACTAATCTAGGACAATAACTTTATTACAGGGAACTAACGTTATATAGAAATTACTTGAAATAGTTTCATTGTTTTGCTTTCGAAGCCTAAGTTATTACCAATATATAAAGATATTCCATTATTGGAAAAAAAAAACATGATAGTATCTTTCATAATAGCTACAATGAAGTAAATTCTTAAGTCTTTTTATTTTTTTGTAGAAATCTACATTTTTAGCTACGCCCCTGGGATCAATATAGAAATAAAAGAATTACATTTACAAACAATAAAACTGAAGAATTAGTGAGAAAAATTACTTAAATGTAAAATTGCAGGACTAGATTGCAAAGGCTTAAATCAGCAAAAATAATCAAATATATGAAAGTGTAGCGAACGTAATCAAATGTAGCAAACTTGAACTCATGCATTACATTGTTGCAAATACATGGAAATGTATGAAAATGGAACAAATGTAAGCAAAGATATGAAAATATAAATATTTAGTATTTTGATGTTTAAGGAGCACTGAACCAGTGGCGTAGCTGGGTTATATAATGTTTCATGCGGACCGCACCATCCGCACCAGGCTAGCTACGCTTCTGCACTGAACACAATGTGACGTTAAAATTAGCTGCAAATTGAAAGACACTTTGATCAAAACACTTCTCTAATGTTTTCTATTGACATTTACTACAATTATCTGCAGTGGTGTAACTAGGAATTTGCCATCAAATGGGAGCCCCCTGCATTTTGCGTAATATTTAATATTTAATGTAAAAAAAACTCCACTCATTTGGGGGCCAACTCAAGTGGGGGCCTGGGCTGATCTTCAACTTCTCCCCTTCCCTCCACCCACTCTAGCTACGCATCTGATTATCTGCCATTTGTGCCGTGTAGGAGTAAGATCAAGACCGACTCAATCACGGAGGTCACGGTGACATCTTATCTTATAAATTGCAGACGTTACTTCAAATGAGAAAATAATTACGTTCTACACTGTCCCACGTGTTAATCTAGTCGTGAATGTTAATTAAACTCTGCTAAGTTATTGGTTTTCCTGGCTGCTTCAGGCAACCCGTTTCAGGCACTAAGTAAACTTGCTAAGATGGAACACTTGTAAGAATTAGTTCTATGGAATAAGACATTTGCCTTTATTTTGTGTCTTTGTTTTATAACCAGGGCAAATAGCCAGATATTCTAAAATTCGTGTTTTATTATATTAAATCAATGAGTTTTGAATAAATACTTTCAGATTACGTAAAATACTTAATATTTCTCCCTTTTTTTTTAAAATGAAAATTTTGTTTGGCAAATTTTATACTTCCATACAAGTAATTAAAAAATTCAGTTTTTTAAAAAAAAAACACTCACTTTTAATCTTGGTTTTTGATAATATTAAATTAAAATTATTTTTTTTTACTTAGTCTTAGGACTACGCCGTTTCGAATTCCTTACCATAAAGACTTTTCATCCATGGATATAGGGGCGTGGTAGTTTCTTCTTCTTTCAGACTTTGCAGTCTATCTTCGGAACCACTAGAAATAGAAGACTCGGTCTCACTACTTCCGGTATATCTTCCATTACTTCCGCCACGCTCGACTCCCTCCCTAGCTATCAGGTCCCTGCGTGTCGTGTCGTGTCCTTTGTTGTCCACTCTGCTGCTCAATCCCCGGGGTGAAAAAGGGACATTATCCTGGCTGGTTTCCTCCAAGCTTTCATCTTGACTAAAGTCTAATTTAAGTCTTCCGCCTTCACCGTGGCGTCGACGCCCATAGGCAACGCTTGATGGTTTCTCCTCTTGGACGCTACGGTTGCCATAGTGATTCTTAAAATGAGTTTCTTTGTGAGTCCTATGGCCACCGGAAGTGAGCTCAGTTATATCGATGGTGGATCTTTGTTTACAACCTACCTTATTATTGGCTTGGTTCTTTCCCTTGTGATCAAAGCCACCGGTCCTACTATTATTGTGGACAATATTGTCAATATAGTTCTCGTTGTTTCTTTTTGCCCCAGCATTGACATCTGTAGAAACTCCCTCCCCGACCATAGTTTCGTTGCTTTGTATTCGCTCATTCTTTAATCCTTCTTTAGCCCTCTTTGAATTAGCTTCTGGGGTGAAACGGGGCGAGCTGGGACCCGCGCGGCGGTTGGCTCTGTCCGCTGACGACAATTTATGGGGGGCTGTGTCAAGAAGGCAAGCAGTAAATTTTGGACCCGTGTCAAAAAGGGGAATGGAAGCCGCGGACCCCGACCTCTTCTCATTAAAGCCAGAAGCTGAATCCAACTCGTCGCGCGAGACCAGAGTAGGGGCTATTGGGGTAGGGATACCACCATACACGACGTCCCTGGCGGTTGTTTGCCCTTTGCGTGACGCGTGACTCACTGGAGAGTACACGGTGGGGCTTACCAAAGGTGCTTGACCATACTGAGCTGGTGGGTGGTGCGGAAAGTGGCGGTGGGCTGTCGGCTGACCGCTGTGTCGAGGAGTGTAAGTTTGACCGCTGGAATCACTGGATAGCTGGTGCAGCGTTGAGGCGGGCGAAGAGATGGTCACTGTGTCCACGCGATCAAAAGTTGGAAATCGTGGCAAGAAAGTTGTGTCGTTGTTGTCAACAGATGCACTGCGAGGACAGTAAAATGATGAATAGACATCATAATGTAGGTTGCTGTTGTAGCCGCAGTTAGGGTATTGTTGCTGGTGTAGAGGATCGTACTGACTGGTGTCTGAAGTTGAAAAGGAATGATGCGACAAGGTTGAGAACTCACAGCTTTGGTCTTCTTTGGCGCTATGTAATAATGTATCAGGGCCAAATGTGCTGGTAATGCAAAATGGGCGTAACGAGGTTTCCATAGCAAAAAGAATCTTTTTTCTTTAGGCCATATTTGTCTTTTTATGTGTGCCTCTTTTCACCTCTTCTAAAACACGAATCCCGTACTTTCTGATCACTACTGAAATAAGAAAACAGAGGGTCAGTTAATTTCGACAATCAATTTAGTTCCAAACTTCTCAACTACTCTGACTTCTAAATTCAAGAAAACAAAAAGAGGAACAAAAAAGGGTGGGGGTTTAGTCTAAAAAATAGAAATAAGTTTAATCCCATAGACTTTTATTGCCTTATTTTACTTCTAGTAACTTTCTTTACCTCCTGGGAGATACATGCATGTTCACTTTCAATTCTTATCTCAGCTGAATAATTACAAAAGTTTCATCTGAACTGAAGATAATTACATCCTACACGTATCCATGTGTACATCTAGATGGGCATATTAATTAGATTTCTTAACTCTGCTAAGTCATTGGTTTTCCTGGCTGGTTCAGGCAACCCTTTCCATGCTCTAATAGCACTAGGGAAGTTCTGGTGTCTTAAAACGATTAAAACGATATTAATAGTTCATAATAACATGACTCTTGACTAATACATTTCATCCATACATGACCCTTGACTAATACATTTCATCCATACATGACTCTTGACTAATACATTTCAATGATTTCATACATATATGGCTCTTGACAAGTACATTTAAGACATGCATGACTCTTGACAAGTACATTTAATACATGCATGACTCTTGACAAGTACATTTAAGACATGCATGACTCTTGAACTTCGGAAGTGATTGACAGGTGATGACTGAGTTCACATTGAGGTCAAGGTTACTTAAAGAATAATTGAGAAACTATTTCGTAATGACTAGAAGTCCAATAATAAGACAGTGGTGGAGATAAAGAAAGTAGTTTGGTATCATGACTGGGGTCTCATTGAACTCTTGCTTACATTGAATGGGGTAATCTAATTGAAGCATTACTTGATTTGAATGTTTTTATTCTTTTTCTTATTATGTTGCTAAGTGTTAGACAGTTAGTATTTTTAGTTTATGTAGAGACGCACCATAATGGACGGATTTTAAACGCGACTAGTGACGCTATGACTTAGTTGGGTTAGAGGCTACTTGGAGACAGAAAATCAGTTGGTGATAGGATTTCATAAGGGTAGGACGTATCCTATCAACAGAGACATCGACTGTGGCCCTTTTGCTGGATTAAATCTATTTCATGAATTGTTCAAAGGTTTGGACTTTTTGTGTGAGTCTACGTCTAAGTGGTTAGTCACAGTGAAATACACCCGCACAAGAAACCCAGACATCTCCAAAGTAATTCTGTCGAAGTCAGACAGGCACCACTAACTACAAGGCAGATAGACATAAATCACATAAGACAATCTCACATCACATAAGACAGTCTCACATCACATAAGACAGTCTCACATCACATAAGACAGTCTCACATCACATAAGACAGTCTCACATCACATAAGACAGTCTCACATCACATAAGACAGACTCACATCACATAAGACAGTCTCACATCACATAAGACAGTCTCACATCACATAAGACAGTCTCACATTACATAAGACAGTCTCACATCACATAAGACAGTCTCACATCACCTAAGACAGTCTCACATCACATAAGACAAGGAAATTGCCATTATCTTTCTGTCTTTCATGTATTTTATTAAATTTTGTTTTTGTATTTGAACATTATGTTTCAGTGTTTTATGTATAATTGTTACATTACTTTTGAGTCTTCACTCCTGAAGGCTTTCTAGATTTAGTGATTTTACTAAAGGTGTTACCAGCGATTCTCAACCTTTTTAGTTCCGCGACCCCTTTTTACAATTTCTCACAATGTGGCGACTCCCCCAACGGTAAAGTTATCTGTGTTGTCGCTAATGTTATAGAGATCCGTTTTCATGGGTTGTTTCATTATAAAAACATAATCTACATTAACACGACGACGTATAAACGGAACATTAAACGGGTATGTTTTTTTAATGACGTAGAATTAATACCTAGGATTCTCCAATGGCGCAACTTTGCATTTTGCGGCGCGGTTTGGTGGACAGTCAATGAAACATTAAAATGTCTGAAATGATTCTGATTCAGTTGTTTTTTTGTTGTTGTTTTTTTGTTTTTTTGTATTATTTATCCTCGAATGCCAATGATAGTAAACAAAATAGTAACTACCAATGGAATTATGTTTTACAGTCTTAAATTTCTTTTTAAACAAAAAAAAAAAAAAAAAAAAAAGACATGGGTCTTAGGCGACTGCTAGAAAATCGTCATTCGACCCCCAAATGGGTCGCGACCCACTGGTTGAGAACCCCTGCTCTAGTCAAATGTGAATATTCGTTTGTTATGAATCTCACTGCTCTATTTTTGTGTGTCTGCTCCAGTTTCTTTATATTTTTTTCTTGAGTTGAGTGGTCCCAAACAGAGGATGCATATTCTATTATAGGCCTAACCAAGTTTAAATAACAGTTTATTATTTTATTTTTTTTATTTTCATTTGATTTATAGAAATATGTACATGTAAATTGTGCTTACATGTATATAGCTGTTCTATGTAAAGATTGCTTACATGTATACTGTATGTGTAAAGAGTGCTTACATGTATATAGCTGTTCTGTGTAAAGAGTGCTTACATGTATACTGTTATGTGTAAAGAGTTCTTACTATGTACATGTAAGGAGTGCTTAGGTGTGTGTCTACATTACATGAACTATCACTCAGGTCAAATGAGGGGAGGAGGGGGGGGGGGGGCCTCCAGGAAAGTTCACAGGCACTGTTTCAAGGGGGAGTCACTCTGGTCTTTTGAAGCCTCCGCTGGAAAACGTTTTTCTGTCCCCTCCACCCAATTACTGCGAGTCCAGGCAATAAAACCCAGACGTGGTGGTCATGAATGTCAGAGCAGCCGTTGATTTAGGTGCCGCGCCAAGTCCCCGCCCCCCATGGGCTCTGGTAATGGGCCATCAAAACAAAGCGCTTGTTCAGTAGACTTCAATAGCATTTCAGTTTTAAAATCTTTCACTTTCCTCTTTACCCCCGTCCCCCCCCTGTCTGATAATTTAAACTTTTCAAGAGACATAATAAAAGCGCATTCCCACGTACACATGCAGCGCACACACAGGCACACACACACACAAACACGCAAAGCAATACGTCTGCGTCTTTTTATTAACCCCCCCCCCCTTCTCTTTCTTTCTCCTTTCTCTCTTCCCATTAACCTTTTAGATTATTTACTACACTGGGGGGAGGGTGGGGAGCTGATACATTACCAGGTCCCTTCATAAACGCAGCCGCATTTTTATGTGCTAGTGTGTGTGTGTGTTTGTGAAATTGTTGTGTATATGTGTGTGTGCGTGCGTTATTTTTAGCCAGAGCATCCAATGTCCTGATCATAAGTTTATTCTACCTCCTAAGTAGCAACACGACTTGCCAGATAATTGTTCAGATTTGTGTTCGAAGCTGGAAGAGAAACCAATTCTCTCATCTGGTCTCATTTCAACTCTGTAAACATAGTCATGCAATATGGCTGTCCTTTTTAGCAAATCACAATCAAGGGTGATAACTAGATCTACTTTTGTTCATCCTAAAAAGTGCTAGCATTGTTATCGTCTTGGAGTATACATCAATTATTTTTATAAAGATATTTATAGCACTGACGTAACATCATAGTGTTGTTCTTTCAGGGATAGTGTAGTCATACAGAAGTTATATTTGTGTGATTGACAGCGATTCCATTCAGGATAATAAGGGCTGGATTCCTAACAGAAGGTAAATCATTGTTCATGTTTAGTGAGTATCACATATATACACTAGCAATTTGTCATACTGTATAGGGCTAAGTGATAATTTTATTTGCGAATGTAGTTTAAACAAAGCTTATTTAAAAAAAAAAAAAACCACTTTTATCAGAAGAATTATAGAGTTTTATTATTTTAAATTTGAATTTATGTTTGCTAGCCAAAACTCGTCTAGATTGGGCTCTTTGACATATGAGCCGCAGTTCTGCCACTTTTGTAGGTGTTTCGTCTATCGGAATAAAAGTGCTTGCAAAAGAACATTAATTTTAGTATTGTTTCTAGATCTTACAAGTTTGAAGCCCTTCATCTTATGGGTATTGGCTTAAGTTTAAGTCGCAATTTTCTGATTAACGCTTGCTATTAAAAATAGTTTAAACATTGTTACTAGATTTAGCAGATTTTGATTTCTCTTTCTTGTGTATATCAATCCATGTCAACAATCACGTGCAAATCACGTGATAATGTAATACAAACTATGTGTCTTGTACCACCCAAGGTATCGAAAGGGATCGATCTCATGCGAGTTCATTTTAGAGGAGTTTAACTAAAACATAGTTTTTATAAATACGTTCTGTGTCAATGTGTAAACAGGCTGTTCTAAAATACCATTTAATTATAACGCGAGACAATGACCATTGCAATATCAATGACTTCGTATGTCTAGAACTGAACGCAAAATAAATGATTGTTTTAAGAAGATACAACTAAAGAGTCGCTGAAACTGATCACAACATTGGCTATTTAAAGTCTGTTAAAGAAGTCTTCAAGAAATTATTAGATCTAGAAGAATTAACAGAAAACAAAAAAGTGATTTTTTTTTCATGACATTTACAATGTGAGATTTTCATATATAGCGAAAAAACTAGCTAGCTAATTTTTTAGGGTTTTTTTTTTTTTGGTGTATCCGGTATACAGGATACAGGAAGGGTTGATGAGCTATGTTTTTTAATAATTATATGATAATTTTTTTCGCACTTTTTAGCACTGCGAAATCTAATTTTCGTAAGTGCTTTCCCTGGCAGCTGACGACATTGTAGCTCAATTTGAAGTCCTTGACAAAAAAATTGACATTGTTTAGTTGGTCGAGAAACTCTTGAATAATTAGCAAGGAAAAAAAAACACAACAGTTTGTTAAATTAATGACTACGTTCTTAAAAACGGAAGTCAACATGAAAGATTATATAAGCAGCTATCTGTAGGCAGGATGTCAACAAGTCAGTACATTCGAATACAAGCTTCATTTTATTTACGCTAAATATCAAAAAAATTAAAATGAAAAGTATATTTTTTCTTCAAAATTCATTTAAATTAATCACATAGGCTTGATTTAGAGACGTTGTATTTATTTTTTTAAACATATTTTAATAGTGGTTAGAAATATTACTGGCAGGGGGGAGGAGGATGCAGAAATTCACACACTACTGCTCTGTAACTTACATTGGGTACATTTAAATATTTTTTTTTAATTGTGTAGCACCTTATATAAATCGTAAACTGCCATCTCCTCCTGTAGGGGGTACGGATGGGCTTGTGATAATTTTTATTTATGAAGGAACTTTCGTTATATATCTATCTATCTATCTATCTATCTATCTATATATATATATATATATATATATATATATATATATATATATATATATATATATTATTTATTTATTTATTTGTATATAAATATAAACGAAATATATTTTATAAATTATATATAACTTATAAATATTTATACTCAGTAATATATATATATATATATATATATATATATATATATATATATATAAATATATATATATATAAACAAATTTAACATATTGTTTCGACAAGCTGGTTATACCTAATTTTGAAAACGGAATAGGGCAACCTCTTCAACTTTATTCAGTAAGATACTCAATTTTAATGTATATATTAACTCCGAAATTAACGTAGTCTTAAATATTAATTTAAATCAGGAACAATTTATTTGTTCAGCCACTCGGTTGTTATTTGAAAGATATTGTACCCCTGTAAGTCTATGTGAGTGATGGGTTCTGCTTTAAAAAGTTATTGCTTGTATCGGTCCTGTTAGTTGACCACTTTTATCAGCGTGTGCACAGTTAAACAATTTTTTCAAATCTTATATTAAGCGTTCTTAATTCAATTAGTTTGGATCAGTTAAAATTATATTAACTTTGAAATATATCTAGACTAACAATAAAAAAGCATTTATAAAAATAAAAATGATGAATGACCTGAATTCGAACTCATTGTTCAAGCCTTCCCAGACTTCTCAAGCCAACACGGTAACCACTCTGCTAGTGGAGAGCTTATGCAGTAGGAGATTGTATAGTAATCTATTATTTCTAAACTCGTGACCTATTTTTCAAGTTTTGTTCACAGACTCAGACGACTACCTATTAATATCAGTCAAGTACCCATTTTTTCCCTTGTTCGAGATACCAAACAAAATAATTACTTTTAATTAACTAAATGGTTAATTTTTTAAAATTGATTCTTGTTTTGTCAGGTAAACGAAATAATTGTGCGAAATTTCAGCTTGATCCGAGATTGGGTGTGGGAGAAATAACGTGTACAAACTTTTTACCAGACAGACAGTGTGATATGACTTGAAGTCAGAAAGTATCAATCAGAAATGAGGATAGTAGCATATTATTTCAGAGCAGTCCTAAGTGAAACTGGCAATGGTGTTGTAGAAGTGAAGAAGTTCATAAACCATTTGGACTTTCGCCCTTGCAATTCACGAAACAACTAAATCCTCTCTTTTACTTTAAAGTAGTACATTAAAAATGGTTTAACTCTTTCTCTCCGTAATTTTGTACCACATTCTGGTGGAATCAACGTTGGTATCGTTAGTTAGGAGAGAAAGAGTTAATACCAAAAACAACAACAAAAAACGAAGATTAGTATGTCCTAGCCTGCGCCTCCTAGAGAACAGCGAAATAAAAAGGGGCGGGGGGAACGCGTGCGTGGTTCGAACTCTGGCTCATCGTGAAGTCAGCCAAGACTGCATACCTCATCACCAGCCACCGTGTTAATACAACTTTGTATGATTCAATGTGAAGTCAATTTAAGTCCTTTGTATTGTGTGACGCTATGTGGATATTTTTTATTTTTAAACACCACAATCGATGAGTTTCCACAGTTTTTAGGCATTACTTTGAATAAAGAACAAGCCGAGGGTCGACGTGACAGAAACTATCATAGAAACATCTAGATCGAATTGTTGACATTTTTATTTGAACTGGAAATTTAAACAATCTGGAGTTCACTTTCATCTCCCAGGCAGTCCAAGAACGGACTCTCCCCCGTCTCTCCCTGCCCGTATAATCCCGCCTCCTTACATCCTTGTCCTCTATCTGGAGAACTCGGGGAAAGATAACCAGTTGTTGGCCGTTTCTCTGAGTTGTAGGGGGCGAACACAGGGCGTGGGAGGAAGAGTTGCCCTTTCATGTGTTTGTGTTGGGGTGGTGGGGAGTAGTAGGGAGGTAAGGGGAAAAGGGGGGGGGGGGGAAGAGGAGGGGGAGAAAAGAGAGCTGTAGTTGATAACGACTATTTTTTTTTCATTCACACACACATGTAAAGAGATATATGTATATAAAAATGGATATGAACACAAGAGTGGTAGAAGAAGAAACTTTGACAATAGCCAAATTATTTTCACCTTTCCTTGTTGTTAATTTTATTTTTCAAACTCGAAATTAATTCAAGCATATTTAGACTGGTATTGATAGAATTCTGCTATTTCTAGTCACAATTTCAACTAGAATTATAATGTTAGACTGAACTTTCAATGTCCGACTTGTCGATACAATTTATTATAACAATCCGTCAGAAGGTGGTATAATATGTTACTGCGGTTACAGTGTGTTACAAGGTGAGATAATGGATTACTAAGCGTTACACGGTGTGTAACTAAACATTCTATAACAAGGTATTTCTAGTCACACTTGCAGATACAGTTGTGGTCGAGAGGCTAAGTGCGCTTAGGGTATTGATAGAATTCTGCTATTTCTAGTCACAATTTCAACTAGAATTATAATGTTAGACTGAACTTTCAATGTCCGACTTGTCGATACAATTTATTATAACAATCCGTCAGAAGGTGGTATAATATGTTACTGCGGTTACAGTGTGTTACAAGGTGAGATAATGGATTACTAAGCGTTACACGGTGTGTAACTAAACATTCTATAACAAGGTATTTCTAGTCACACTTGCAGATACAGTTGTGGTCGAGAGGCTAAGTGCGCTTGAATTTGGCTTGGCTACCTATGAAGAGGACTCGAGGTTCGACACCCGACTCGGGCAGAGTTTTGTTTACTGAGCGCCTAAAGGCAGCACGGAAAACCAACTCCTAGATAACCCCCCCCCCCCCCCCCCACTGGTCCACAAATGAGATTGGACCAAAAGCGCTCTGAGCATGTTATAACAATGAAAATAGCGCTATATAAAAGCTATAATAATAATAATACAGTTGACATAGGATAAATGCATCCGAATCACAATATTCAAGGCGTAGCTACCTCTCTGAAATCAATCTCTCGTTTCTTAAAAATTCGCATACGTGCCTTCTAAAGAGAAGATGCCCACATCATGGGCGTATCCGTAAGTTAGTCAAATAGTGTATTGTAATTAGAGACTTAAGCTGTGGTACGTCATTGACTTTCCTGGCTGATTCAGGCAACCTTTTCCGAGCTCTAACGGCAATAGGGAAGAAAGAGCACTTGTAAGAATTTTTCTTAGTAAATAAAAAGGTGTTTTATTGTTCTCATTTTGTTAAGATATTTGTATCTAATGTCAACGTAATGACGAGGTAACGAAGCCTGTATTAAGTACTTTGAATTACCATTGGTTATAAGCTCTCCCCCCCCCCCCTCCCAAACACCCAGTGTGTTTATTCTTTCTCCCCAATTCGTCTGAAGATTAGGGAGAATATTTTTTTAACCATTTGGCGCCCGGTAAAATCATCCAAGGGCGCTAGGGAACGTGAACTGGCTATCGTATTGATTAGAGAACCCCTGGTGTTGTATAGGTCATCAAATATCGATAGTACTAGGGAGGCTAACAGGATGAAAAAGAGAGAGAGAGAGAGTGGGCTAAATGGTAACTTTTCCAACCTGTAAACTATACTCACAGACCACCAGCGCTGGTGAGCTTAACTATACTCTATCCAGAAACTTTTCTTTGCAAGTTGTAGGTCTTTAGATCAGTGCTTTATTTTTTCTTTCATTACCATTAACTGGTGAGCTTATCAGTTGTCTAGCACCAGGCTCTAACAAGTTTTGTCATAATTAACTTGTTTCATAAGGTGAAATAATTTTTTCTATGTAGTCATTCAATCAATATACAGAAAAGATTCACGTACCGTTAGCTTTGTTAAAATCAAAATGACACTCAATTTCTTACAGCACTTAAGCTTGCTTAGAATGTAAACTTTTAACTTTTGAAGTAAGTTTAGACCATTTGTACGTACGTAACGCAGCCAACATTAAGAACATAACAGTGAAATAAAAAGTAGCAGTGTGGAAGCGAAGTGTAAAAAAAACACACATTTATCTCAAATTAGAGACTAGACGTAATCAATGATTTACGATTCCAGTACTTCGCTCTACTTTCAGAGATGTGCTTCAGAAGTACTATATAGTCAGCAATGAAACCTTCTGAAACTCCCATCACAAAAGTCTATGAAGAATGAAATCATAAAGATTATTTGAGCTGTACAACAATCTGTACCCGATCTTATCTTCTTATCTTATCTTATATAATGCAGACGTTTCTTCAAAAAAGATGATTACGTCCAACGCGTCATGCATTTAGTCATGCATGTTAATCAATGACTCAAGTGTGATATAACCATCTGTATCAACATAGAAACATTTCAAAACGAAACTATCTCAACGTCGATATAATCGTCTGCGATTATTTGTTTAAAGTATGTAGTTTTAGCTTTGATCTGTAACATTCTATGGAATGGGGTAAAAATATTGGCAATGTCTTTGTCACAAATTAGACTACAACCAACAAACTACATGGAAAGAAATTAAAAAAACATTGACTAAGTGTTGAAATTCGTGTTTAAAAAATTGAATTTATTAATTAATTGATAGATGTATTATTTTTGTCCTTAATTCGTATTTTCCAGTTTTTTAAATTACATTTCTCTTCATTTAAAATGATTCACAAAATTCACTTTCCGTCAAATCAACATCATTTTGAATTTGTGTTAAATTTGTTACACATGACACATTACACACGACATATGACACATTACACATAACACATTACACACGACACATTTCACATGACACATGACATATAATGCTCGCACAATGTTAGGACAGTCTGGCTATCTCTTGAGTTAGGTCTCATCCCCATCAGAAATTGTTATACTACTTTATTTCACAATTTTGTGAATATTTTCTTGAAGTTTACAAAACATTTCTCATCTATTCCGAATCTGTATTTCTATTAAAAATTCAGATCAACGAGAAGGTCGCGACACTTCGAATCATGAGATGGCTCTGAGAAATTGCGATTATTTTTTAAAATCAATTTTATAAGTTGACTAAAGTCGTGTAAGTAAAAGTAATGAACTATATATACTTACATCATAACAAAGTACCGTAGACTCACGTACACAAAGTATCGTAGACTTAGGTAACAAATTGGGTAACCCCTTGGGGGTCGATTGACCATTTGCCAGGGGACGCCTAAGACCATCGAAAATATGAATTGTTGTTGGCTACTCTTCTATTGCTGTATGTGTCTATCGGGGGTGGGTGGGTCGCGGCAGAGTGTGGGGTTGTAAAAAGGGGTCGCCGAGTTAAAAAAGGTTTAAAACCGCTGACGTAGACAAAGTACCGTAGAATCATGTAGACAAAAAAAAAAAATAACTAGTTCACTTAAAAAAGTAAACAACTTGAAACGCAATCCAATTTTTTTTTTCCTTTTTTTTTTACTTTTCATGCAATAGAGTTGTTGGTAATTAAACGATTGAAAGTTGTATTTAATTCTTGCGATGACGTTATATGAACGTGGACATCTGGTTTAAAGAAAAAAGACGGCTGGGGAGTTTGTGATTAATTTGATTAGTTTTTGGACTACACGTACTGAGCTCTATTGCATCTATTTCTGCAATGGACCTTTTCACCAATCGTAAACAAACAACATTTAGTCACGTGGCTCTCTATCTCTTCTATACAAATTACGTAATACACACAGGCTGTCACGTGACAGTTTTTTTTCATTGTTTTATCAATATCATCATGTGGCTAAAAGTTGATTGTTTACGATTGGTAAAAATGAGACCCACTAGTAAATGTAGTTAAATTAAACAATTCTCAATTCATCTTGACAATCAGACGCGGACTAGGTGTAAGAGTCGGCCCTGGTGTTACCAAACACACACATTCTAGCAAAAGGTCACATGGGAACTCGTTACTAAAAATAGGTTTTTACATTGTTCTACACACTTTAGATTTCATAAGCTAGAATGCTTACTTGCTGGCACATTGTTTATGATTTGTGGTCTAATCAATGTGTTACATAACCTCATTATAAACAGCACACAACAAGACCTCTTCGAAGTCTTCTTGTTTTAAAATGCTACTATGTTCTGGTAATAAAATTTAATGTGTAAAAACCTCTATAACGAGTTAGTTGCGTAGCCTACTAACCAGTAGTGTAGCAAAGCAGGTACCGTCTTATATATCAGGGACGTAGGTAGAAATTTTCCATCATTTGGGGGCCTGGGGGGGGGGCTTGACCTCTTTGTGGGTCCCTGCATTTTTGCGTAATATTTAATTTTTGATGCAAAAACACTCATTTGCCGCCCCCCCCCTCTAATGAGGCCCTGAGGGATTTTCAAATTCTCCCCCCCCCCTCTCTTCCCCCACCCTAGCTACGCCATTGTATCAAACAATAATTTACTAACGATATAAGAAATGTAGTTCCTGATTATTTGAAGCTAAGCAAAATTATGTGACAATTCTATCAATTTTTTTTTTTTTATTTGGGCTCAATTGGTCATGGGTTGTGGCGCGGGAAAGTTGCTATTTGGAAATTCGTTACCAGCTCGAATTTGATAGAATTTTACAAAATGGAAGACCTTTTGTGTGTTGTGTGTGTATGTTTTTTTTAAACTAACTTGGTGTGTGTATGGAATCGAAGCTCGCAGAAACACAGTAGAATGATTTAGGTTAATCCATGATTACAGAAAATGTGCTGAAGACCTATACAAATACATTGAGGGTGGTCCATGACGCTCCGTGGACCTCTTTCCTTTTATGAGTGAATATTATAAAATGGATAACGGGACTGACTGGCAATTAAAGTGGCCCGTTGGGCGGCAGCCCAAACGGCCATTGAGTGGGCATATGCCCTCAAGGTTTGTACGCCCTTGTAGATAATAGCCAGGAAGTTAAGGTGACCTAAAATTATTCGAACAAGTTGTGCGATTCTAGCTTGATTGAAAACAATATTAGCCAGAAACTTTAGATCTAGATCTATGATCTAACTAGTGGATGTGAACAGCAGCAAAATGAACTGTTTCATATACTAAACGTGGTGGACATATCAAATGACGGAACATATAAAGAAATTAAAAAAACACAAAAAACTTTACTTTATACATGAAAAAAATCAAAAAGACAACGTATTACATGCGGCTGTAGCTCAAGTGGTAGAGCGCTCGTTCTACCACAAAAGAAAAAAGTTATGATATTGATGTATTGTTATATACATAAAACCCAATTTTGCAGGTTTTAAGATCTCTGAAAGAAATATAAGCAATAGATATGATTACTTGTACATAAATTAGTGACATGGAACTACTTAAAAGAATTTTTGTTATTGCTATAATTTTAATTGGCAAATTTTCACCCTCCCCCTATTTTTTTCGTAACCTAACTCGGCAAGTTTCCTCTCTTTGAAGTCAACCTATAGGCCTTCTAGCCGGTCGCGTACTGTTTAGGCATTAAGTAATGTGATAAATAGTATTTAAAATTACAAACGTCAATTACATATCAATAAAAGTATAAGCAAATAACAATAGAAACTAATCAATACAACATGTACAGTTTGTATTGCAAAATGATTTTTGCCAGATCAGAAACATGTTGTTTTTTTTTTCCTATCTATTCTATGTAATCTAGATGAGTTGTATAGTGTGCTAGATGTGGTGTAGATGTGGATTATTTGTGGTCTAGGTCAGGTTTAGACATTATTAAGATCGTAGAGGACATAATTAAGAATAACGAAGTTTAACACGTCCAGATGAGATATAGATGTGCTGTTGACGTGTTATAGATACAATGTCGCTGTGTAGTAGGTCAATGTAAATGTGGTTTAACTGTGCAGGTATCGTCTAGGTGAAGTCTAGATGTGGTGTAGGGGTTATGTGTTTCAATTAAAAATATTTTCGTACACTGTTTTGAGAGGTACAAAATTAATGTCTGCAAGCAAAATCAAATCTTTTACAAACTATACCATACAAGTTCTGTCAAGCAAGCCCTGTCATACAAACCCTGCCGAGCAGACCATGCCAAACAGGTCTACCTAAAATTATTAACGATGTCTTATCTCTATCAGAATATATTCCTGCGACGTTAACCATGGATTTATGACTAAACTATTTTTTTTTGCTCTGATTTTGTAACTCCACTAAGATTAGTAGACATTTTATCTTGATATTGGCTTTATTTTGTATTGATATTTTTAATTAAAATGCTTTCTTCAGAGTTGAATCTTCTTTCTAGTCTAAACCTCCTGCCGGAAGACCGGCGGGGCGGGGGGGGGGGGGGGTAGCGGTCAGGAAATGGACCCTGGACTATGCTGGTCAATCGATCCATCAAAAACGATATCAATCAGACCAGCTCGCACACCGCTCGACCAGGCAGTCATATCATGGCCGATATTTCGTCTTGACAATGTCAGTCACATTATATAAAAATAAAAACACATGGTTATAAATATTGATTTATGCCTGATCGATTGTCATAGTAATTACTGGACAAAAACCAACTGTCTTAAAAAGCTTACCATGTTCTCTATACTCATTCCCATTGATCTCAGACAACATGTTTCGCTACATTCAATGAGATCATTAAGACCTATCTGTTTCAAAATGTTTTTAGATTAGTTGGTCATTTCAACTCTCGAGTTTATGTTTGTTATGTTATCACAGCGCCTTAAGCCTACATTTTGTTTGTTCGCTGCGCTTTTATAAATTAAATTATATTTCCATTATTATTGTACGGTCAAACTTTTTCGCATACTATAACAATACAATTTATTTGATGTTAAAATTATTTCAACCTTTAATTATAAGTCTTAATTAACTGTTCATACATTACATAATTATTTGAATTAGTAACTTCACCAATTTTTAAGCCTAAATAATTAATAAAAATATTATTTCTATCAACGCATATAAGCGTTTATAACATAATTAAACATCTGACTTCAAATTTATTTATTTATTTAAATTTAACCCTGGCCTAATTCGGCTAATTAAATTTTTTTTGTGCGTATTCTTAGCATAATACAAAGTTCGTGACACCTTAATGTGGCCTTTCAGTTTTTGCGGTATCTGTAATACCTAATCGTGTTAACTCTTAAACCATCAATTTGAACAGCAATACTTTCTTTGTCCCGGAAAAACGGAATACAATAATAATAAAAGAAGATGTATCCCAAGATAACTGTTTACGACACCAGTTAAGCCTGTGTTCTTTCAACGGATTATTGACTACACTTAATGTTGAACTATAATTAATGTAACATTGTGTGTGTGTGTGTGATTTGGATCTGAAGTCTAAGACTTATTAGTCAAGTCAATAATATGTTACAGTCAAAGTCATAGCCAGCATTTAGTTCGTTTCGCTAGCTCAGATTTTGTCCCCCCCCCCCCCCCCCCCCCCCAGTCCTATTTTTAACTCAATCCCAAGCGCGAGGACCGTGGGTGGAGTAGTCTACCTGCCAATCATACAAATGTCCGCCCACTTTTTTCTTTCTTTATGAACAGAGTCAAGCGTTCTCTGCAAAGTACTTTTTCATTGGTCTAGGCGGTTAAGACAGCAGACGTGAGGAAGGAAAACGGTAAAAAAAAAAAAGTCGAGTTGTTTTATTTTTATTTAACTTCTTTCAGGGTTTAAGTCGCAACCAGAGTACTAACTATATAGAACTATCTGTATTCTGTAATACTACATTACTTCACGATAATTCATTTTGAAGTCGCTAGGAACCATTACTATCTGGTTATCAAATTGTTCAAAACTCTTTTTTACTAAGCAATTTCAAAATATAAATAAATAAATAGATAAAACGTGTTTCTAGAGTTGAGCTTAAGAGTTTAAATTAATGCTGTGACATTGAGCGCGCACTTGTCGTGACTATTAAAACTATTTTGACTTGTGACAGTAAAAGTT